>BSBM01000007.1:7665000-7877500 GCA_027924585.1 Larix kaempferi
CTTTCCCCTTCGGGTACTCCCCTTCGAAATATTTTTTGGAGTCTGAATCACAAATGCGACGTAAATTGAGCTTTGATGCCAATATAGGAAGATATTCACTAATGTACATCATGTTTTGGTATACCATATATCCTTCCATCATAGAAACCTCAGCATATGCTCGTTGTCTGACCAAACCCTTCATAAATTTCAAGTGCCTCTCAACCATCCACATGGACCTTGAGTGCGCAGGTCCACACAGTTCAATCTCCTCAACTTGGCATATGAGGTAGTGTTCTTGTACATTGAAAAATGCTGAAGGTAGATGCTTCCGCATTTCACACATGAGACAAGGAATTTCTCTCCTCCAATACTTTATGTCTTCTTTATGGAATTCTTTAGATGGCAACCATCTACAAGTGATCACATGACAACCTAATCAAGGGATTAAAGAAAAAAGTCATTATATTACGTAACATGAAGTAGATAATGAAAATCAAATTAAGAATAAGTTCTATGTTGAATTAAACAAACAATAAGCACATGGAAAAATCACCACTTACCTCATGTATTTCCTGAGACTATATATTGTTTGCTTGACATTGTTGTCGAAGTTGTCCGGGATAGAGAGAGGTAGAACATACTGTAACAATAATATACAAATAGTTTCAGTATATCGAATAAGAGTACTAGAAAAAGAAAAAAAATAATTATTAAATGCATACCATATTAATTATTACCTTCATGAAGACATGTCAATCCTGCATTTTCACCCCCGCGAAATCACCTTTCTTTCTTATGATATTCTTCATGTTCGCACAAAATCCGGTGGGAAATTTAATTTTTTGAATGACTTCTTTTACAACATTGCTTTTCTGGTCCGTTAACATCCATGGAAGTGAGTTTATATTAATTTGCTCTCTGTTGCTATGAAATTGAATGACGTCTTTCATTGCATGGTTGTTATCTTGAATGTCTTTGCAAATTTTGACAATTTTTTCTTTGTCACTCTTTCCATCCAATATTTGCCATAATGTTTCAGTCACATTCTTTCTGATATGCATTGTATCAAATAGATGAGCAATTTGTAGGTGCTCATAGTAGGGCAACCTACTAAATTGTCTAGGATAACTTTTCATTCCTTGTGGAAGCCCATTAATGCCTTCATGATGATCACATGAACAACAATGATGAAATTAAATATTAAATCAATGTCAATTACAGTAAACAACACACAGTATAATAAAATACAATATCATCATATATATACAATGATTGATTATACGTACTTTGACGATTTCTATTATATTGCAACTTCCATAGCTGAGGTGTCATTCTCTTTGGTTTTAATGCAGTCTCTTGCTTGCCATTGAAAATATGTTTTTCGGTAGTTCGATACCTATGATTCTTGGAGAGGAAGTGCCTATACTCATCAAACACCTCCTTTCCTAAGCTTTTTGAACGACGAGATTTGATCTTAGGACCACAAACTGGACATGCAAATTTCCCCTTTGTCTGAAGACCTAAATAAAAAGATGGAATATCAATATTGTCTATTATAATTATATAAAAATGACTGGATATTTATTTAGAAAAACATGCATGCGTATTATATTAACTAGTAGTTTGTAAAATTAAATGCAACTAAAGTGGAACTTATAATTACATACCATAGAAATGGGTTAACTCTGGGGCCTCATGTATTGTCCATACAAGCATTGCATGGAATTGGAATTGCCTTTGTCGTATTGGTCTATATAAGTCATACATAGTGATGCCATTCCATAACTTCAGTAGCTCGTCAATAAGAGGTTCGATATATACATTCATATCTTTGACTTGGTTCTTACCTGATTGATTTGAACATATAAAAGAAATATTCTGATTATGAGATGTACCATTTAGATATATAAGCCATATTTCGCAATAGAAAAACTTTAACTATATATATATATAACATTATGATACAAAAAATGACAAATGAGAATATAGCACTGCAATAAAAAAAAAACTGCAGTGTTCGTACCTGGAATAATCATCAAAAACATTATGTGCTCCCTCTTTATTGTCAACCATGGAGGAATGTTGTTGTTAATAACAAAAATAGGCCACACCGAGTAAACAGATCTCATCTCTACAAAAGGATTGACACCATCTGCTGCCAAAGAAATCCTAAGATTACGAGGTTCGCCTTTAAAGTGAGGTCATTTTTCCTCCATATCTCTAAATGCAGACCCATCTGCAGGCATCCAAATAATGTCGTCTTCACTTCTATTCTGTGCATGGTAATCCATAAGCTACGCTATTTTTTTCACGTGAACAGTCGTTGCAAACGGGGAATAATGGGAATATAATGTAGAACCTTGCGAGGCACCTTTTTAGTTACTTGATCTGTGCGATATCTACTGATATGACATTCAGGACATTCTGTTGCAAATTCATGTTGGTTGTAATAAAGAACATGATCATTGGGGCATGCATGAATTGCTTCATACTGCATTCCAATTTGTTTCATGATGGCAGATAAATATCGATATGTGCGAGATAAAATATTTGATGGTGGTAACAAATATTCATCTATCATGCTACAACAAATTAAAATAAAAATCTAGTTAATATAATATAGAAATAATATTAATGAAACAAATTTCATCCGTAGTAATTTGACTTATATATGAATTAACAATAAAATACATGACAATCATATATATTTTGTGATGGAATATATTACATACCTTAACATCTGTGTGACTGATATGTTTGAAGGACCATTCATAACTTTCAAGTTCATTACCAACAATCTAGCAGAGAGAAGATTTGTCTTGGAGCCGTCATAAAGGGGTTCGTATGCCTTGTCAAGAAGGTGTTGAATATTGTAACTTCTAAGAATATTATATTTGTATATTATTTATTCCGGAGATGTTCCATACCTCCGAGGTGATTCTATTATGTACTCAGAGATGTTTATTCCTCCGAGGAGTTGTGGTAGCTAGGGTTATTAGACCCACCATGTGGGGGTCGGCCCTGTTAAGTTAGTATTTTGTTTCTTCAAATTTGGTTTGATTTGCACTTTTGGTTTGATTTGCACTTTATTTTAAGTTATTCATTTTCTTTAACTTGATTTTTTCCTCCTTAGTAAGTTTTCGTTAGGCTTTATATAAGATTTTGGGCTTGCTTTTGAGTTTTTAGATTTTAAAGCTTTATATTTGTTTTTGATGAGGGGTTTTAAAAGTTCATTATATCAAATAAGAAGCTCATAAATCTTATTCTAAGTGAGGACATGTACAAGTTTAATCCTGATAGCCTCAAGATCCCATGCAAAATGATATAAAGTTGTTTTAAAGCAACAAAACAGTGTTGAAGTTTTTCTTGTAGCGCTGGAGCCGAAATTCATCAAAGAAGCGCTACAAGAATATCGTGTTTTTCCTGTTGTGAGTTATTGAAGTCAAATGCAGACCACGAGCTGATGGAGAGGAATTTTTGAAAACCAAAGGAGGTTTTTGTTCATAAGATACTCATATACAAAAACCTCTCTCACTTTTGCAACAGCTATTAAGGATTGAAAGATTCAGTTTAATCTCTGCAGCCTATTTTCCAGGGATTTTAAATATTTAATATTTTCCTGTTTTAGTGTTCATTTTGCAGGGCCGATTCTGATTGACTGGAGATGAATTTTTAAAAACCAAGAGAGGTTTTTTTCCATCACGGAACCATTAACAAAAAACTCTCTCAGTTTTTACACAGGTGTCACCAATTGAGAGATATGGAAGCTTCTTTCACACCTATTTTCCAGAAATTCGCCATATTTGCCAGGAATCCGATTTGCTATTTTTAGTTAATTAGTTGAGCTAGTTAGTTAATGTAACTGCTAGGAAGTTTGAATTTCAACCTAATGAAGGGGAAATAGAACCACTTCTTTGTAATTATAAAAGAGACACAAAGGGACTGAAGAAGGGTTCTGATTTTTGGGAGCATCAGGAGGTGTGCAGAATCTATTGTATCTTCAGACTTGTTTAAGAGATAAGTACTGTGACTCTTATGAGCATTAGCTGATAAAATTATGAAATATATGACTTTTTCCCCTCAATTTTGTTTGTGATTGGCTTTGTTATTGAGCTTGTTAGCTTCTTAAATGGTAAATTCATTACTAGTTAATGTGCATTTTCTAGTGATGCTTATCCTTTATGTATGAACCTCAGCACATTCTTTCTGTGGGATTTCATGTGATATGTTATACATCTTTATCAGTTTTTGTTTATGAATTAGTTTTTAATTTTCTCTTGAATGTATTCCTTGACTGTCCTCAAAGTTTATAACCATTAAAATCATACAAAAAACCCTAAACTTTGCTTTATCAATTGAGTTTATTCTTGAGATTGTGTTAGCTTGTTTCCTTAGCCTTAGAAACAATTTCTGGCACAAAAAGGCCCTATCATCATATTTTAGGGGTTATTAGACTTGTCCAGCAGAGGTCGGCCCCATTAGGTATTTTAGTCAGTTGGGAGTCAGTATAAATAGAGGAGGTGAACTCCTCATTAGACTCACTCACTCACTTGAGAAAAGTGGCACACTTGTATGGGAGATCTGCTAAGGAGGTAAAGAAGGAGGGAGCACATCTTGTATTTTGGTTGATCATCTTATTGAGGAAAGCTTTGCTGGGTTTTCTACCCCATGAGGGTTTCCCAGGGTAAATTCTGTGTCTATCTTGTGATTATGCTTCTTTCAGTCATCTTGCTAGTCTATTTGGTTTAAACTTAACATGGTATCAGAGCTAGACTGAATAGGACATCTTTCACAAGGTAAGAATACCTCTCTCTCTCTCTCCGGTGAAAGTTAGGGTTTCAGCAAACAGTTGGTATTATTGAATTCTGGTTACATGGCTGGATAGCCCTTCTCAATACCAATATTTTAAGCCCTAGATCGAACCTTTTGGTTGGGTAGAACTCCGGGAAATCCAAACCCTAGTTTTACCAAAAGTGTGATAAGTCAAAATTGGTTTCAGTAAAAAGTTGGCATTTTTGAATTCTGATTACATGGCTGGATAGCCCTTCTCAAGACCAATCTTTTGAGCCCTAGATCGAAATTTTTGGTTGAGGAGAACTCCGGGAAAGTCAAACCCTAATTCTACCAAAAGTGCGATAAAATTCAGTCCTAGGATCCGGAAAAGTACAAGGTAACATTTCCAGGTAAGTACTACTCTGTCTCTTGGACTCCCCCAAGAGAAGATGGCTCCAAACACTAAGCTTGAAGACAAGCTAGAAGGTATAGAGAATTTCCGGGCATGAAAATACAGAATTGGTCTCATTCTTGAAGAGAATGATCTTGCTCATTATATCAAGGATGAAGTTGCAGAACCAGAAGGAGAGGAAGCCAAAGAAAAGCATAGGAAGGATTTCATTAGGGCAAAGAGAATCATAGCTGATTCTATTAAAGACCACTTGATTCCCCAAGTGGCTTCCAAGAAGACTCCAAAGGAAATGTATGATGCCCTAGGAAGAATGTATGAAGGAAAGAACATCAATAGGAAGATGAACCTAAGGACTCAATTGAAGAGTACCAAGATGCACAGAGGAGAATCTATTCAAGACTACTTCTCAAGGGTCTCACTAATCAAAGAGCAACTAGATGCAATTGGTGATACTCTTGATGAAGATGAACTTATGATGACTGCTCTCAATGGTCTCACTAGACCTTGGGAATCATTCATACAAACCATGTGTGCCAGAAAAGAAAGCATGAAGTTTGATATAGTATGGGAGGATTGTGTTCAAGAAGAAGCTAGGGTAGCCAACAGAGAAGCTCTTCTCAAAGAGGATGACCAAGCTTTGGCCACCCACACCAAAAGAATAAGAATGGGTCATCTCAAGAAAGTTGACCACAAAGGATCTCAACACTTCTCTAGACCTAAAAAGTGAAGAGGACCCAATCCAGTAAGAGATCTTTCCACAGTCCAATGCTACAGTTGTCATAAACTAGGACACATCTCCAGATTTTTTCCTTCACAAAATAAGAAGGTTGTCCACAAAAGACACCATGCACATATGGCAGAAAATGATAGTGAAGAAGAAGAAGAAGAAGAAGAAGAAGAAGAGGTAGAGGTAAGGCCTCGAAAGAAAAGATATAAAATAAAGAAAGAAGATCCAGAAGAATATGTCCTATTCTCTGCACTCTCTGGATCTGTATCTCCTGGAGAAGATACATGGCTCATTGATAGTGGTGCTTCTAAGAACATGACAGGTCAAAGAAAGACTTTCTCAAATCTTGAAGAAAAGTCTTCTACACAAAAGGTATCTCTAGGAGATGACTACCAATATCCCATCAAAGGAATTGGTGAAGCTAGCTACAAGCTAGATTCTGGAACACCATTGAAGATGAAAGACATCTTATATGTACCAAGTTTAAAGAAGAACCTACTCTCTATCTCAGCACTAGATAAGAAAGGTTTTAGGGTGGCTTTCATAGATGGACAAGTACTCATGTGGTCCAAAGGAAAGTCAATTAAAGATGCAGTTGTCATTGGTGAAGAAGAAGGAGGCCTCTATAAGCTCAAGGGTCATCCAGAAGCTGCCCTTGCTCATGAGATCTCTAGCCCCAGTGAACTATGGCATAGAATATTAGCTCACATTAACTATAAAGCCTTACCCTATGTAAGCAAGGCAGTCATAGGATTACCAGATTTGAAAGCTGATCATGATGGCTCATGTAAAGGATGTAAGAAAGGGAAGAATGTCAAGAACCCCTTTCTAAAGAGTGAAACAAAGACTAAGAACATTTTGGAGCTAATACACTCAGATGTATGTGGACCAATGCCCACTACTTCTCTAAGTGGGTTTGAATACTATCTTTCATTCATTGATGACTATTCAAGGAAAACTTGGATATACTTCCTAAAAGGTAAAAATGAAGTCTTTGAAAAATTCAAAGAGTTAAAGGCCCTAATAGAAAATCTCTCAGAAAAAAGAATCAAGATTCTCAAAACAAATAATGGTGGAGAATATACCTCAAAGGACTTTGAATACTTTTGTAAAGAAGCTGGAATTAAAAGGGAAATAACCACTCCCTATAATCCCCAACAAAATGGGTTGGCTGAAAGGAAAAATAGAACAATCATGGAAGCTGTGAAGACTATGATACATGACCAAGATCTTCCCATGTATCTATGGGCTGAAGCAGCCAAGACAGCAGTATATGTGCAAAATAGATTATCTCATAGTGCTCTTGATTTCAAAACTCTAGAAGAAGTGTTTACAGGAAAGAAGCCTGAGGTAAGTCATCTTAAAATATTTGGGTGTCCTGTGTACATCCACATTCCAAAAGAAAAGAGAACCAAGTTGGATCCTTCTGGTAAGAAGGGAATATTTGTTGGTTATTGTGAATCATCCAAAGCCTTCAGAATTTACATTCCAGGATTTCATCACATAGAAATAAGTAGAGATGTAACATTTGATGAAGAAGCAGCTCTCAAGAAATCCAGAAAGTGCCAACTTGAAGAAATCTATGAAGAAGATACATCTCCCAGAATCACAGAGGCTGTGCCCATCCCTGAAGATGATTCACCAGAGGATCATGACATACTGGAACCACAAGAACCTCCTATTACAAACTTATCTAACAAAAGAAGGCCAGCATGGGCTAGAGATATTATTCAAGGGGCTGAAAGATATGGAGCTTCTGAAGGCTTCACTAGAGAAAGAAAGAAACCAAAGATAGTGTCCAACTATATGGCCTTCATGTGTGATCTTGTGGATCAACTACCTACCAGCTATGAAGAGGCAACTCAGAAGAAACAATGGGTAGAAGCAATGACAGAAGAATATCAGTCAATAATGAAAAATGATGTTTGAGATATAGTCCCCAAACCAAAAGATAAAAGTGTGGTTTCTTCCAAATGGATTTTCAAGATAAAACATGCTGCAGATGGCAGCATTGAAAAATACAAGGCAAGATTTGTAGCCAGAGGATTCTCTCAGAAGCAGGGAATTGACTATGAAGAAACATTTGCACCAGTTGCCAGGTATACTTCAATTAGAACTATCATGGCACTTGCATCCATGATGAAGTGGAAATTACACCAAATGGATGTTAAAACAACTTTTTTGAATGGTGCAATTGAAGAAGAAGTATACATAGAACAACCACAAGGGTTTGAGGTCAAGGACAGAAGGACCCATGTATGCAAATTGAAAAAGGCATTATATCGATTGAAGCAAGCTCCCAGGGCTTGGTACGAAAGGATTGGCAATTTCTTAACAAGCATGGGCATTACCAAAAGTAAAGCTGACCCCAATCTTTATCTCAAAGTGATGGATGATGAACCAGTTATATTGTTGTTATATGTAGATGATCTATTTCTAACCGGAAATGAGAAACAAATTATTGAAAGTAAGAAGAAGATTTCTTCAGAATTCGAGATGAAAGATCTCGGATTAATGCACTACTTCTTAGGTTTAGAAGTATGGCAAGAACCAAAAGGAATCTTTCTAAATCAAGGCAAGTATACTATGGAGATTCTCAAAATATTTGATATGTTGGAGTGTAAAGCCATTGTTAGAACAGTAACCACACTTAGTACCATAATCCATAAATTTTTAATTGCCCATATGCTTAATTAAACCATGTTTTGGATTAAGTGACTATACTTGGTCAAAAACCCACTTTGAGAGTGTTCACACCCACTTCTGAGCAAACCAGTTCACCCAGCCTCCATTTTTGTCCACAAGTGCACCCTCATTTATTGCTGGTGCGCCCTCTCTCCTTGTTTTGGGGAATTTAGTTGACCAAGGGCGCAAGGGTGGATTTTTGCCCACTTTTGGCTAGATTTGGAGCATTTAATGCTCCCTTGGGCCCCCAAACCTCCTCTATTTGCTCACCCACGCCTGCCTTGAGCTAATTAATGACTCAGCATGCTTCATCCACCTCCACACCAGAATTCGTAGCTGTTTGGGATGATTGGGATTGAGTTGGACCCACCTAGGGGGGATTGAGGCCACTTTGGCATTGATGACTTGTACACTCAGCTTGAGCCACCTAATGCTCTCGATTTTCTCATGGATGTAATAAAAACCTGTTACTAACATTTTCACATGTTAGACAGTCAGTTAATCAAATATTTGAGCATACATTGTGTGTAAATTTATCTCTTTTTTTCAAGTTTTTCCACTGTATTTGCAAATTAATTCGATTTTGTGAGGTTCTCCATAGCTCCTCGATCTACTGTGATCAAAATACTCACATGGTATTAGATCCATCGTGGAGTTAGTAAGTTGCAGGCCAACATTGAGCGTTGAACTGCATTCTAGAGAGGATTTCCAGATAAAAATTGAGTGTTTTTTGCAGGTGTTTCAGTAGTTTTCTCACCATTAACGCAGCAGTCATGGAAGCAAACCAAATGTTGCTCACACCCTTCAATTTTTTTGATTGGAAGGCTGAAATGGTTATCAAGCTGAGATCTAAGGGTCTCTATAGAGTAACCATGGGCACAGAAGTGGAGCCAAATTCTGCTGTGGAGAAAGCAAAGTACTACAATCGACTTGATGAAGCTTATGGATTGCTATGCCTGAGCATTTCAAGGGAACTCTTGTTTCATACAGACAGTTTGACAACTCCCAATGAAGTATGGGTGAAGCTAGAATCACTCTTTGGGAAAACTGATGAACTGAGAGGCCACCAGCTTGAAAACGAGCTCATTAGCTTGAGCCCAGCGCATTTTGAAACCATCCAGGAGTTCTTCACGAAATTCAAGTCACTGGTGCTTCAACTGCAACAATGTGGAATTGTGAAGAAGGAGGAACAACTGATTCTGTCCATCCTTTCGAAGCTAGGCCCAGAGTTTTCAGTATTTGTTAGCACATTTCACTTAGCCAAAATGACCCTTCGAAATTGGCAAATGCCATCACTAGCTACCTTCATGGAGTGTCTCACTCAGGAGCAGGATAAACTAGTTCAGATGGGCACCATAAAATCAAAGGACCAAGCATTGGCAATGGGTGTTTCAAATGCAAGCAAAGGAAAGCAGAAAGCCAAGAATTCGAAGCAGCAAGAGAAGAGGAAGTTTGACAAGACCAAGTCTGCAGATGGGGGTTCGAATCTGTCAAAGGAGAAGGACAAGAAGGGAAAGGAAAAGACCAAATGCACCTATTGTCATAGGGGATGGCATCCAGAGAGCTCATGTATGAAGAAAACCATTGACTCAATGGCGCAGCTGCTGGAGAAGAACAACATCCCAGTCCCTGAGGGCGCAAGGAAGAAGGAGAGCACCTCAAACCCTGACAATAAGGAGAAGTGTCATGCTTTGGTAGCAGGTACTTCGAATCCCTCTTCCTTCATCATTGATTCAGGAGCTTCCAGACATATGGTTTCATCCAGAGAGCTCTTCTCCTCTTTGCATTCGAATGGTGGCCCAACAGTTCGAATGGGAGATGATTCAGAACTCCAAACCAAGGGGATTGGTAGGATTGACATGGAGCATGGCTATTTCAGTGATGTGCTCTATGTACCTTCATTGGCTGCAAATTTGCTATCAGTCTATCAAATGACTCATACAGGAGAAGCCAAGAGAGTGACATTCACTCCAGATTTGGTAGAAATCTCAGAAATCTCCTCAAATCAAGTTGTGGCTGTAGGATATGCAGATCATGATGAGAGAATGTACAAATTCTCAAATTTCATTCCAAATTCTAGTGACCATGCTTTTGTCTCTCATGCCAACGAGACCTCCAAGTTGTGGCATGAAAGATTTGGCCACATGAACTACAAATACCTCCAGCAATTGCACAAGGACGAGATGGTGGAAGGGCTTCCAGAAATCAGATCATCAAATGGTGCATGCATTGGGTGTGTAGTTGGAAAGCATCCTGAGCGCAGCTATGAGAAGGGAATGGCAAGGAGAGCCACTCAACCACTTGGATTGGTACATTCAGACCTCATTGGTCCTCTTCCCACTCCATCATATGGTGGATCAAGGTATGTACTTACATTCATAGATGACTACTCTCGATTCTGCTGGGTTTACTTCCTTAAATTGAAGTCAGAAGTATTTGAGAAACTGAAGATTTGGAAAGCCCTAGTGGAGAACCATAGTGGTCATAAGATAAAGATCCTTAGGACTGATAATGGAAAGGAATATGTGAATAATAACATTCAGCACCTTTGTGAGGAATGTGGCATCCAAATGCAACATTCAATCCCCTACACACCTCAGCAAAATGGTGTGGCAGAGAGGAAAAATAGATCTCTCAAGGAGATGGCTACTTGCATGATTGAAGCTAGGGATCTAAGCCCTAAGCTATGGGATGAAGCCATCAATTGTGCTGCTCATATTCAGAACAGAGCCTTTCACAAATCAGTCAAAGGAAAAACCCCCTATGAGGCATGGTTTGGCCAAAAACCAAATGTGTCAAATTTCAGGATTTTTGGGTCTAGAGCATGGGCTCGAATTCCATCAGAAAAGAGGAAGGCTTTGGAGCCACAGAGCAGGGAATGTATCATGGTTGGATATGGTGAGGACACAAAGGGCTACAAGCTCTTTGACACATCCACACTTAAAACTTTCATTGAGAGAAGTGTGCAATTCGAAGAAGAACCAATTCCAGATTTTGAGCTTGCACCGGGGGAAAGCTCCTCTCCTCCACACCTTAATGAGATTAGTGATGATTCTACCTCTGATTTTTCTGATATTGCTGAATATGACATGGCTGAATATGAAATTTCTGTACATGAGTCACCATCAAGGCCCAAGTGGGCTGAAAAAATCATAGAAGCTGCAGGTGAATTGGCAGGCAATCCCCAAGAGCCTAGGAAGACTAGATCCCAAACAATCAATGCTTCCTTTGCAAATGAGAGTGAGCTTGCTGATCACTGTTATATGATGATTGGATCTGATCCAACATCATATCAGGAAGCTCATCATGATCCAAGGTGGAGGGCAGCAATGCAAGAAGAATTCCAATCTCTCCAAGAGAACAAAACATGGGATTTGGTGCCTCTTCCTCCCAAGAGGAAACTAGTGCAATGTAAGTGGATTTTTCGAACCAAACCTGTTGCTGATGGTTCTGATCTGAAATATAAGGCTAGGTTAGTGGCTAAGGGCTACTCACAAATCCATGGTGTGGATTATACAGAGACCTTTGCACCGGTTGCAAAGATGGACTCAATTAGACTAGCTCTAGCCATGGCAGCTAGTAAAGGTTGGGAAGTTCACCACATGGATGTCAAAAGTGCATTCTTGCATGGTGAGCTACAGGAAGAGATATATATGCAGCATCCTGAAGGATTCCAAGAGGATCCCACACTTGTATGCAGGTTGAAGAAGTCACTCTATGGACTCAAGCAAGCCCCCAGGGCTTGGTATGCCAAAATGGATGCTTTTTTGCTCTCAATTGGTTTCTGTCGATGCAAGTCTGATCCAAATGTTTATTTGCAGCATTGTGATGGTAATTTGCAGGTCATTGTACTATATGTTGATGATCTCTTAATTACAGGGAGCTGCACCAAACAAATTGTCTCAATTAAAGCTTCTTTGCACAGTGAATTTGCCATGAGCGACCTAGGATTGCTAAGGCAATTTTTGGGTTTGGAAATTGAGCAATCTGAGAGAGGTATATTGCTGAGTCAATCTAAGTATGCTTCAGACCTGTTATTCAAGTTCAAAATGGCTGAATGTAAGGCAGCCAAGTGCCCATTCCTTTCAGGCATAAAACTAGGTGAATTTGAAGACTCTCCGGTGGTGGATTGCACTCTCTATAGGCAGCTAGTCGGAAGTTTGTTGTATCTTACACATACAAGACCTGATTTGTCTTATGCTGTAAGTGCTGTAGCAAGGTATATGCAGCAGCCACATGAGATCCATTGGAAGGCAGCCAAAAGGATCCTTCATTATGTCCAAGGAACAAAGAGCTTCGGGGTACACTATGCAGCTGGTTCTTCACTTCAACTAGCTGGATTTTCTGATTCCGATTGGGCGGGAGATCCCATCGATAGAAAGTCCACTTAAGGTTTTGTGTTTATGTTTGCTGAAGGTCCTATTTGCTGGTCAAGTAAGAAACAGCATACAATTTCTCTTTCATCAGCAGAGGCCGAGTACAGGGCAGCAGTGAACGCAGCCACACAGTGTGTTTGGTTGCAAGGCATTCTTCGGGAGTTTGGTGTTGCTATTGATTCTCCAACCAATATTTGGGTGGATAATCAAAGTGCCATCAAGATATCTACTGATCCAGTACAGAGGCAGAGAACAAAGCACATTGAGATCCACATGCACTACATTCGGGGCTTGGTGCATGACAGGGTGATTTCACTGCAGTATTGCCCATCCACCGAGCAAACTGCTGATATTTTCACCAAGTGCTTTACTGAGAAGACCTTCACTCACCTGAGAGATTTGCTTGGAGTGAGTGATGGATGGTGATTGCTGCAATTTAATTGCAGGTTCAGCCCCATGTCCATTTTTGAGGGAATTTTTTATCCCATGAGGTTTTACTTCTTTTCCTCGGTTCATATGGACAAATAAAATTTCTGTTTGTATTGAGGTGACTTGAGCCTTTGTTGCCAAGGCCTCCCACTTATCTTTCATGAGATGTACAAAGTTATGGTTAAGGGGGGGTGTTAGAACAGTAACCACACTTAGTACCATAATCCATAAATTTTTAATTGCCCATGTGCTTAATTAAACCATGTTTTGGATTAAGTGACTATAGTTGGTCAAAAACCCACTTTGAGAGTGTTCACACCCACTTCTGAGCAAACCAGTTCACCCAGCCTCCAGTTTTGTCCAAAAGTGTGCCCTCATTTATTGCTGGTGCACCCTCTCTCCTTGTTTTGGGGAATTTAGTTGACCAAGGGCGCTAGGGTGGATTTTTGCCCACTTTTGGCTAGATTTGGAGCATTTAATGCTCCCTTGGGCCCCCAAACCTCCTCTATTTGCTCACCCACGCCTGCCTTGAGCTAATTAATGACTTAGCATGCTTCATCCACCTCCACACCAGAATTCGTAGCTGTTTGGGATGATTGGGATTGAGTTGGACCCACCTAGGGGGGATTGAGGCCAATTTGGCATTGATGACTTGTACACTCAGCTTGAGCCACCTAATGCTCTCGATTTTCTCATGGATGTAATAAAAACCTGTTACTAACATTTTCACATGTTAGACAGTCAGTTAATCAAAGATTTGAGCATACATTGTGTGTAAATTTATCTCTTTTTTTCAAGTTTTTCCACTGTATTTGCAAATTAATTCGATTTTGTGAGGTTCTCCATAGCTCCTCGATCTACTGTGATCAAAATACTCACAGCCATGGCCACTCCCATGGACTCCAACTTGAAGTTATTAGTTAATGATTCATCAGAATTAGTGGACATAACTCTATATAGACAAATTATCAGGTCATTAATGTATTTAACAAATACTAGGCCTGATATATGCTTTGCTGTAAATACCCTAAGTCAGTATCTAGTAGAACCTAGAAAGGTTCACTTAATAGCTGCAAAGCATGTAATGAGGTACCTAAAAGGTACATTAGATTTTGGTCTGTATTATCTCGGAGGTCATGAACTCAGATTACATGGTTACTCAGATTCTGAATGGACAGGGAGTGTCTCAGACAGAAAAAGTACTTCAAGTGGATGTTACGGTCTTGGATCTGCCATGATCTCATGGTTCAGCAAGAAACAATCTAGTGTGGCCCTCGGTACTGCTGAAGCAGAATATATAGCTGCCTGTTCTGCCAGCTGTGAAGCAGTATGGCTTCGGAAACTATTATCTGGAGTGTTTGACTTAGAAATGGATCCCACTGTGATTATGTGTGATAATCAAAGCTGCATTAAGATGACTGAAAATCCTGTGTTCCACGATAAGTCAAAACACATTGAGATCCGATACTTTTATATACGAGACATGGTGCAGAAAGGAGCTATCAAGCTCGAGTATATAAGCACTGAGGACCAAATTGTTGATATCTTGACCAAACCTCTGTCTCGAGTGAAGTTTGAATACTTCCGAGACAAGCTTGGTGTAGTTCAAAAGGACCCTCCTCGAAAGGGGGAGTAGTATAGTCTATGATGACAAGTTTGTCTCATCAATGATGAGGTGACCTGTTTACTGCACCTAGTTACTTAGAAATATTTAGATTTAGGACTCTTATATTTTTACTTTTGATGATAGATGTATTAGTGAGAATACATGATTTTGATGATAGATGTATTAGTGAGAATACATGCTTCTGATGATAGATGTATACATGCTTTTGATGATAGATGCATACATGCTTTTGATGATAGATGTATACATGCTTTTAATGATATATGTATTGATGCTATTGATAAGGATACATGTTTTGATATACATGTTTTTGATGATGAGGATACATGTTTTGATATCAATGTCTTGATGATGAGGATACATGTTTTGATGATGAGGATACATGATTTGATATACATGTTTTGATGATGAGGATACATGATTCCTTGATGTATTGGTACATGTTTTGATGAGTATATTTGTACTTGTATGGATGAAGATACTTGTACTCAGAGGATTGTATCATCCGTGGACTTTAGTCCTAAAGTGATCCGCAGACAGATGTCTTCGAGAGTAAGAGGATTGCATCATCCATGGATTTTAGTCCTAAAGTGAGTCGTAGACATGATGTTTCCGAGAACAAAATCCTAAATGAACAGGTAAGGGGATTGGATCGTCCTCGGACTTTTGTCCTATGAATTGAGCCGTAGACATGATGTCTCCGAGAACAAAATACTGAATGAACAGGTAAGGGGATTGGATCGTCCTCGGACTTTGGTCCTGTGAATTGAGCCGTAGACATGATGTCTCCGAGAACAAAATCCTGAATGAACAGGTAAGGGGATTGGATCGTCCTCGGATTTTGGTCCTGTGAATTGAGCCGTAGACATGATGTCTCCGAGAACAAAATCTTGAATGAACAGGTAAGGGGATTGGATCATCCTCGGACTTTGGTCCTGTGAATTGAGCCGTAGACATGATGTCTCCGAGAAAAAAATCCTGAATGAACAGGTAAGGGGATTGGATCGTCCTCGAAATTTGGTCCTGTGAATTGAGCCGTAGACATGATGTCTCCAAAAACAAAATCCTGAATGAACAGGTAAGGGGATTGGATCATCCTCAGACTGTAGTCCTGTGAATTGAACCGTAGACATGAGGTCTCCGAGAATTGAATGATAGGATTGTATCATCCCTAAGCTTCGGTTCAAAAGGTACATGATAGGACTGGATCGTCCTTGAGCTTCGGTTCAAAAGGTACATGATAGGACTGGATCGTCCCTAGACTTCGGTTCAAAAGGTACATGATAGGACTGGATCGTCCCTGAGCTTCGGTTCAAAAGGTACATGATAGGACTGGATCATCCCTGGACTTCGGTTCAAAAGGTACATGACTGGATTGCATCATCCATGGACCTATGTCCTAAAGAGAGCAGGATTGATCATCCTGTAAAATGATGATCGTGTGACGATGATGACGATGCTGATGATCGTGTGATGACGATGCTGATGATCATGTGATGACGATGCTGATGACGATGCTGATGATCGTATGATGACGATGCTGATGATCATGTGATGATGATGCTGATGACGATGCTGATGATCGTGTGATGACGATGCTGATGATCGTATGATGATGATGCTGATGATCGTGTGATGACGATGTTGATGATTGTGTGATGATGATGCTGATGATGATGCTGATGATTGTGTGATGACGATGCTGATGATCGTGTGATGACGATGCTGATGATCGAGTGATGTCGATGCTGATAATTGAATGATATCGACTCTGATGATGTTGATGTTCCAGTAACTAGCTGAGTTACTGATGATGATGAATTGAAGAAAGCTTCCGATGATTTATAGATGTATCATGTATGATGAAGTCGATGACTCGTTGCTCCTGCAGATGTTGTTATAATATCCTTCTCGTTAAGGGGGAGTGTTGAATATTGTAACTTCTAAGAATATTATATTTGTATATTATTTATTTCGGAGATGTTCCATACCTCCGAGGTGATTCTATTATGTATCTGGAGATGTTTATTCCTCCGAGGAGTTGTGGTAGCTAGGGTTATTAGACCCACCATGTGGGGGTCGGCCCTATCATCATATTTTAGGGGTTATTAGACTTCTCCAGGAGAGGTCAGCCCCATTAGGTATTTTAGTTAGTTGGGAGTCAATATAAATAGAGGAGGTGAACTCCTCATTAGAGTCACTCACTCACTTGAGAAAAGTGGCGCACTTGTATGGGAGATTTGCTAAGGAGGTAAAGAAGGAGGGAGCACATCTTGTATTTTGGTTGATCATCTTATTGAGGAAAGCTTTGCTGGGTTTTCTACCCCATGAGGGTTTCCCAGGGTAAATTCTGTGTCTATCTTGTGATTATGCTTCTTTCAGTGATCTTGCTAGTCTATTTGGTTTAAACTTAACATAAGGGGTGTATCATGAATATCATCAAAATGTTCATCATTTTCATGATCATCATCATCATCCATTCCAACATTAAATGAATCATGGATCAAAGTATTTGTAACATCATCTTTAACTATGTTATCAGTATCATCATCTTCTTCAATGTGATCATTAACTTGTTCTTCATTAATATTCATAGCTCCATGTTCCTCCGGTACTTGTTCTGGAAGCACTTGCTGATCCGGACGATATGCCGTAGGATGTCTTTTCTTTATAAATACATGAAACAATCAATAGTTAAAAGTTAATATAAGAAATTCAAATGCAAAATGTAAAAATTTATGTGATACATTAAAAATTTAACAAATTTTGTACTATTGGGATGAAAAGAAAAATGACCAATTGTACTGTTTGTCAAAAATAAGAAATATTATAATAATACATAAATTTACAAAAGCAATCAAAATAAAAGAAAAAATATAATGCAAAACTTACAAATGGATGGTATTCATGTCCCCCCTTGGCATGCCCATTCTCTCTACAATGTTTTGTGGCTATTGTGATCAAAATTCTTCTCCTCTTAAAGCCCCTGCATTGATTACATGGACAATAACATTTACCATCACCCCTTCTTTCAACTCCTTCCCACAATCTAGCAAGCAATTGTCGATTTTGTTCGTTTGGATCAGGAATATTCATAGTTGACATTTTCTTGTAAAGATCTTAAATGAAGATTATCGATCTTAGAAAATGAAGCTCCACAGTACTTTGCTCACTTGAATAACAAAAACAATGAAAAACAGTCTGCCAAACAAAAAAAACATCTGCAAACCGTCGCTGGTATAGCAAACATGTCGGAATGGTTAGATATTTATAAATTTTAAAAGTCAAAAAGTCAAACTTACATCGGATATCCGACGACAATAATCTAGTTACTGTTGGGAAAAATCCATCGTATATCCGACTTCCTCGTGTTCGAAATGACGTCGGTTATCTGACATCCAAATCATTGGATACCCAAATAGGAATCGGATATTCGCAGAGCCGTAGGATATCCTATGAGCCTCGTCGAATATTCAAAATTATGTCAGATATCCGACGGACGCCTCTCAAAATTTATAAAAACAAAAAAAACAAAAAAAGTAATTTTGAAAGAAAAATCCGACGACACAGTCCATTTCGTCGGAGGTCGTCGGATTTGCTCGTCGGATTTTGGGTTCAAATCTACGAGTGCTTGGTAATGTGTTGACTGAGTGCTATTGTGATAGCAGTTGAAAAATGTTGGAAATGAAAGTTATGGTCTGTACTATAACTCGTTTCTCCTACCTGGTACTGCAATTCGATGTTTTAAAGGTTTCAAGGTAATATTGCTGAGAGTGTTGATGTCTATTTGTTTTACTTCTATTTGACAATGGTTTCGAAAAAAGAAGTGCTAATAATGTAAAGAAAACTAGCATACTTAAATGGGCTCCTATACTATGAAAGAGAAATACGATTTGACTGTAGATAGCTACCTAAACCATAAATTATAAATATGATTTTGACAGCAGCTAGATTTCTTAAATACCCTAGACTAGAAGATGAAATACGTTGTCTAGCAAAGGCTGGCTAGGCGAGCCCTACTAGACTCTCCACTGAGTTCTGGGCAAAACCTTGACTTCCGATAATGAAAAAAATGTAGTAATATCTAATTTTTGTAAAAGAAATATTAATTGTCCATACATGTCTACTTGCGCACGTTGTCCCTCCCTATAGCAGCCTAACCGCTTGGCACTTTAAATCTTCCCTGTAGCAACCTGCTTATTTCTATAGCTTGCTCCTGACTGTAATGAACTGCACGCTCAGTCAAATGATTAGTGGAAAACTGCTGAACTTTTCTCTGGCCTGACAATTGATCCTGGGAATGATAACTTTGGGACTACCACATTCCTCCCAACCATGATTCTACAACCGTTCCTAGTTCAGTATGAATCCCCCTGAGCTGGTTCTGACATGCAAAGTGAGAGGTAGAGGCCCTAGATTCGTAGCTGGTTCAGATATGGAAATTTGATGTGGGAAGGCTTCACTTCTTGGAGCATAGAGTTTCTCTTTGATTCCATAAAACTAAAAAGATCATCCCCCAAACATTGGGGTCTGTCCTCTTTAAGTAGGGAATCTTGAATTAGGACTGTTGGAATTAACTGGTTTCCTTAAATTAAGTAAAATTAATTTATAAAAGAATATTTGTTTAATTAATTACTAGTTCTTTTGGAACTAGGACTTCTCAAGTTTGTTTAACTAAAGTGTTTTTGATTAATCCTTTCTACACTTGTGACCAACATTAATATTCTGATCCAATTATTAATGCATCATTGATTTATAAAATCAATGCATAAACTATATAAAATAAATGTATTTTATAAATAAATAATAACAACATCATTATTATAGTGATGAATAATAATAGCTTTGAGGTTTTTTATGCATGTTAACCCTAGAAGACTACTAGTAGTTAATGCATGCTTTAAGTGGTGATGTTATTTTTTTATGTCACTTCACAAGATACTTCTTTTTAATCTTTTAAGGATAAGGTCCACTTCTTTGGACAGTATCGGTAAGCTAGGATAGGCACCTCTAGTCTCTCCCTTTTGCATGTAAGATTCTTTCATTTTAACATGGTAGTTCCCATAGTACTTGATGATAATAAGATTTATTTAATCAATTCGAATAGTTGTGGTAAGACACATACGTGCTATTCATAGTCCTTCCGACTCAACACTTGAGATCTAGTAACCCCGAGTGCTCTTCATATCCTTTTAACTCAACACTCTGACATGGGAGTTATGCTATTGCAATTCTAAAGCCTCTACTCAACACTAGAGCTAGAATGTGTTTGTGAGGCACATCTAGAATATTTAAGTGGCCTCGGATCCGGTATTCATTATCTTTCAAGCTTGGAGTGCTCCAGGGCTTATTCCCAACACTCGATATATATCAAGGCTTACTCCCAGTACATCAACCTTCATCTAGGTACATCGGAGCTTACGTCCAGTACATAGGTCTCTTGTGTGTTTCTGAGTCCACGCTCAACACATCACATAAAACATGTAAAATCATAGCTCTGCACAATAAGTAACAGAAGTTCATCTCAATACAATCAATAAAGAAGTTAGTCAGGGTCCATACCCAGTATATCAATATAAAAGGATGTAATGCCCTCCTCGGTACTTTAACTGATGAGACTAATGAGGGTACTAGTTTTGGAATGAACCGGCTAAGTAAAACACGAACCATTTGAATTTACTTTGAGAATGCTTTGAAATGAAAATGAAGAATAGTGTATATGCTCGACTGACTAAGACATGATGATAAATGATGAATAATTTGTATGCTCGACTGACTGAGATACTAGAATGCATGATGTAAATATTTTATATAGTGCAGCACTACTAATGTGCGCTTGAGTGTGTGCAGTGGCAGGTAAGACGATATACCGACTGACCCACAATGGAAATTTAGGGGTCGTAAGAACGGAAAGAACACATAGGGGTACGACAACTAACTGTCGACCCTGGATTAGCAATCCACGCACGGGTGAAGCCGTTTCAGCTCACCCGGGGAAGCGTATGCCATACGGGCAAGGCCATAATGATTTGGGGGGAACGTAATAAGGAGAGCCTTATCCCTCAACATCCCTTAGTCTCCAAGGAGCATAGTTGAGAGATCGCGGTAACGGTTCCCGGTCGCTACACAGTACTTCTCATAAGAAGGAAGAAATGAAACTGTCAGAAGGGCCTGCCGAAGAGGTACCTAGATAAGAACGAGATCAAGAAAATTAATCAATGGTATAAATGAAAATTTCACATAAGATTTAAGAAAAACTTTATTTCATTTTGCTCTATTTTATTAATTTGAATAATTCTATTCAAGATTTTATTTTTAATTGATTTCATTAATTTGAATTATTCATTTTAATTGATTTTATTAACTTGAAAAAGAATTGAAGAGATTGATTTTATTCAATATTAAATTTGATTAATTATTCTGATTGAAAAAGATTAATAATAAGCGACTTATTTTTATTCAAAGATTTTAATTAATTTTATTATTCATTTAAATTATTTTATAAAGAGAAAATTTAAAATAGATTATACTTTCAGTAAAAGGAATCATCTTTTAATTCAATCTTAATATTAGGAAAAGAAAGAAAAGTAGAAAGCAATAAGTCTAACTAAAAGATTGTTAAATAAACTAATTGAGAACCAAAAGAGAAGTAGAACTCTTCTACACCCAACTCCCACTAATCTAGGGATTTAGGTGCACATTAAAGACATTAAGAAGACACATGTATTGGAGAATATTGGAAATTAAAATATTAAATTAAATTAAATATGCGCATGGATAGACACATGGCACACAGGCTTTTGCTATCTAATGAGGGAGGAGAAGGAGAGAAAGAGATCTCTTGCTCCCTAATGCTGGATGGTCATCATAATCTCAGATTATGTTATGATCCTTGGAGTTGGGATTAGCCGGAACGGGGATTGGGAGATCCTTTCGGGAGGCTAGCTTGTGTGTTCTTACGACCCCATTAGCTCAGGGGTTCGGGGTGAAGGAGAGTAACCTCGATACGGTAGGGAGGTCAACCGAGGGGTCACTTTGTACTTCGTCAGGAAATTGGATTGGATCGTGCGGAAACCACTTCGAGGACTCCATCGATTCACTGGACCAACTGTCAAAAAAAGGTTTGAAGTATTTAGTCTATTTATTTTGCTAAGTCTTGTGGTGGAACCAATAAATCTGGCTATATAGATTTATTTATTGACATTCATGTACTGCAATAGAGAACTAGATCTGTGGCCTTTATATCTTCTTCTAAAAAAAAAAATCGTACGGAAAGTTTTGAAATTAATTATACTTATATGTTCAAATTCCGTGGAAGTCTTTTTTTTTTGGGAACCCGAAATGGGGGTCCCTACAAAGGATAAATCACATGTGCTAGGGCTCATGCCCAATATTCGTAATCAAATCATAAATGTCTGGGCCGTGGCCCAATATAACATAACAATGGTCAGTCCAAAAATTCGTGATATTACATCCCTCCTCGCTTAGAACAACATCGTCCCGGTGTTTCTAGGGACTAGGAATGAAGTCATGAAACAAGGCGGGGTATGCCTCTTTCATGGTGGCCTCATTCTCCCAAGTAGCCTCATCTGGTCCAAAGTACCTCCATTGCACTTTCAGCTGAGTAATGGTCCTCCTCCTAAGTTGGACCTCTCTCTTGTCCAGAATGTGGAGTGGTTCTGGCGTGAACTCCCCTTCGGGCTACACCTATAATAAGGACAAATCAATAACATGTTTAGAGTCATATACATATTTCTTTATTAATGAAGCATGAAAAACATTATGAAATTTTATATGAGCTGTTAATGCTAGCTCATAAGCTACTGGTCCCTTCTTGGCTAGTATTTCAAAAGGTCCACAAAACCTTGGGGCTAGTTTACCACAACGTCCCAAGCTCAACGAGCTTCATTTTGCTTTTATTTTTAGAAACACATGTTCCCTGACTTGGTAGTCTTTGTCCTTTCTTTTCTTGTCCGCATAACTCTTTTGGCGGCCTTGTGCTTCTTTTAAGTTCAGTTGTACCTTGGAGACTAGTTGTTCCAAGTCTCTTAGTAGGTCAGGCCCCGACATAAGTCTATCCATCGGACTGTCCCAAGTCATGGGGGTCCAACACTTTCGACCATAGAGCACCTTGAAAGGGCTCATTTTGGCCGAGGTTTGATAACCGTTGTTGTATGCAAATTCTGCAAGGTGTAAATAGTCTTCCCACTTAGTGGGATTTTTCATGACATACATTCTTAGCATATCCTCAAGAATTTTGTTTACTCGTTTAGCCTGTCCATCGGTTTGGGGGTGGTATGCGGTGCCGAGTTGTAACTGGATCTCCAAACCAAAGAACAATGCTCTGTAGAAGTTACTAGTGAACTTCGTGTCTCGATCGGAAATGATTGCTTTGGGTATCCCGTGCAATCGAAATATTTCCTTCAGGAATATTTCTGCGATGTGAACCACTTTGTAGGTGGATTTTACTGGTATGAAATGGGCTACTTTGGGTAGCTTGTCCACCACTACAAAGATGGAGTTGTTCAATTTCTTACCCTTGGGTAAGCCAGTAATGAATTCCATACTTATTACCTCCCATTTCCATTCTGGAATGGGTAAAGGTTGAAGTAATCTGGAGGGGTGTTGATGTTCCGCTTTGACCAATTGGCATTCTTGACATTCTGTGATGAACATGGCGATGTCAGCCTTCAACTTAGGCCAAAAGTAATGTTTCTTTACTTCCGATATCATCTTTTGATATCCGGGGTGTCCTGAATAAGGTTTCTGGTGGAACCCGGTGAGAATGTTTGGTCTAATGTCTCCACTTTCAGGGACATAAAGTCGGACTTTCGACCACAGTAGTCCCGTTTTGTCTATCTTATATTCTTTCTGCTGTTGGAAAAGTCTGTCTTCCTGGATCTTTGCGAGGATTTTTGTATAGTAACAGTCACTCTTACATGCCGTTCGAATTCTGTGGTGTACGTCGGAGTCGGTTTGGCTTACCATGACCTCGTAAAGCATATGTGCTCGACGGCTTAAGGCATACACAATCTTGTTTTCCTTTCCTTTTATATGCTTTAGTTCGAAATGGTGCTCACTAAGGAAGGCTAGCCACTTGGCCTGCCTAGCATTTAGGATGGGTTGGTCGAAAAGGTATTTCAAGCTCATGTTATTAGTCATCAATAGAAATTTCTTTCCCATGAGGTAATGTCACCACATATTCAGAGCATGGATGATGGCGGCTAGTTCGAGGTAATGAGTAGGGTAGTTTTGTTCATTCTATTTTAGTTTCCTCGATTCATAGCATATGGAAAAATTGTCTTGCATAAGGACTCCCCCAAGTCCTTCCTTGCTTGCATTCATGCAAACGATGAAGTCCCCATTGGGATCTGCAATACACAGAATCAGCGCACTAATCAGTAGTTTCTTCAACTTTTGAAAGCTCTCTTTGCACTTATCTGTCCAGATAAACTTGTTTGCCTTTTTCTGTAAGGCGGTCATAGGGCATGCGATTCATGAAAAGTTCTCAATGAACTTTTGGTAGTAGCCAGCTAATCCTAAGAACAACCTTATGTCGAATACACAAGTGGGTGTGGGCCACTCTTCGATAGATTTGACCTTTTCGGGGTAGATAGCTATTCCCTTCTCGGAAATGATATGTCCTAGGTATTTAATCTGAGGTCTATAGAAATCGCATTTGCTAAACTTGGCATAAAGCTCGTGTTCTCTTAGTATCCATAAAACAATTTGGAGGTGTTCCTCATGTTCTATCTCATTCTTGGAGTAGATCAAAATGTCGTCAATAAAAACTAGGATGAATTTATCAAGGTATTTACTAAAGATACTGTTCATCATGCACATAAAGTTTGCGGTGCATTTGTCAATCCAAAGGGCATCACTACGAACTCGTAATGGATGTAACGGGTTCGAAACGCGGTCTTGTTGATATCCTCATCATGGATCCTTACCTGATGGTATCTGGATTGTAAGTCAATCTTTGAGAAGATCTTCGCTCCCCCGACTTGGTCAAACAAGTCGTCGATTCTAGGGAGTGGGTAGCGGTTCTTGATGGTCATCTTGTTGAGTTGGTAGTAATCGATGCACATTCGCATCGTGCCATCTTTCTTCTTGACAAAGAGAATTGGTGCACCCCAAGGGGACACACTAGGTTGGATATACCCTTTGTCAATTAGTTCTTGCAACTGAAGTTTGAGCTCCACCAATTATAGTGTGCTCATGCGGTACGGAGCTTTGGAAGCCAGTACTGACCTGGGTGTTAGCTCGATGGAGAAGTCTAAGTCTCGTCTGGGTGGTAATCCCGGTATTTCCTCGGGAAATAAATCCTTAAAGTCTACAAGAACTGGGAAGTCCTCGATCTTTTGTTCAAATTCAGTTTCTAAGTTTCGGATGTTAACAACAAAGAGCTTACATCCCTTCCTGATGCATTTCTTTGCTTGTAATGTAGAAATCTGTCTTACAGACACTTTCCTAGGGATACCCTGAATCGTCTCTTGATTTCCTTGGTCATTCCTGCAGAGTAGGGTCTTGTTTGCACAGTCTAGTAGGACATGGTGTTCATCTAGCCAATCCATGCCTATAAGTACATCGTACGACCCTAGGGGTAGAATATTGAACTCTAACCTAGTTGGAAATCTATTTAAGTCTATCTCACAAGTTTTAGCTGACTCGGAGACCCTTCATTTCGTACCAATGGCTAGTTGTACCAGCCATAGTTTCTCGTGATGTTCTCGGTTCAATTTACAGGTATCCACTATCTTATGGGAGATATAACTCCGGCAAGCGTAGGGATCTATTAGAATTGAAATGGCAGTGTTAGATATCTTACCCTCAATTTCCACCATGGTGGCTTGGTGATCTGCCTACCGGCCATCAAGTGCGACATAAATCCTAGGTGTCTTTTCCATGTCCCCTACAGTCGGCTCTATTTGGATGTTGTGTAAAACCCCATCTGTTTTGCTGGGGCAATCTCCTTAGTAGTGTGGCCCTTAGCACTTCCAAAAAGAAACAGTTGGTAGGACTTCTTTCGTCCCTTTGTTGAATGCTGGTCTATTGATAGGTGGTGGGGGTGCACTTGGCCATTCTTGAGGTCGGTTGAAGCCTCTGTTAGGTGGAAAACTGTTGTGTTTTTGGAAGGGTGGGGGTTTAAAACCCGGTCTGTGGTTGTCTGAGAAAGTTTTGAACCTGTCTCTATTCCGGTTGATGTTGTCATTCCTTGGTTGTCCATGCTCATAACACAGCCTTGCTTTATGTAGGGTTATATCCAGGGTTTTAGGCATATCAAATTCTATCTTCTCTCTAAAGTTTGGTGGCATCCCTCCCAAGAACTGTTGAATATTTACCTTCTCGTCCTTAATATAAGGCACATAGTGCAGCAAGTCTAAGAATCAGTTTATGAATGCTTCCATAGTCAGGGAGCCCATTTTTAACTCATGGAATTCTTTTATTTTCTTGTCAAAGAACCTTTTAGACATATACTTGTCCTGGAATATTCTGCTAAAGATATCCCAGTTTATGTCTCTTAATTCTTGCCCCTTAGTGTGTTTCAACTCCTACCACCATTTGGCAGCTTTACCATTTAGGTTGTATATGGCTATTCGGGCTTGCATTTCGCTGGAGTAATTATGAATTTTGAACTATTTGTTCATCCCTAGCATCCATTCTTCAGCCTTCTCCCTAGATTTGACCTCTCTGTCATAGGTTGGGGCTCTTATCTTTCTGAATTCCCCTTGCAGACTGTCGTCACTTCTTCTCCTTTTCTTGCAAGGAGATGGTGAACCCTTATCGTTGGAAGAGCTCTTACAATCTCTTTCCAATGTTTTAGGTATGTGTTCTCCCTGCTCTTCTCCCTTAGGGCTGCCAGTCCATTTTGTGTGATTGTTTCCCTTTTTGGAGGTGTTGACTGAGAGTGAGGGCTGTCCGAGAGGGTTAGCCTTTGTTAAGGTCTGCAGGAGTGCCTCATTTATGGCCTGTTGTTCTCTTCTTTCCTGCATATTTTCATCTCGGAAGCTTTGGAACTCTGCCTGTAGGTTTTGTAAAGATTGTCTCCAATCTGAGTTTAATTCGACCACCACCTCTTGCTCTCAGGGTGGTGAGTCCAGATTTCCATGAATGCTGCTGCCTTGTTCTGCATTCATTCTTCCGGACAGTGTTTGTACTTGAAATTTTATATAAGCATAGAGGGAATAAAATTATGTTAGTTTAATCATAAAACAAAATAGAATGTAAATGTGTGTTTCTTCCTGTTGTGTTTCTGTAGCGGATGTTTGTAATGAGCCCAATAGGTCACTTAGTTTTTGTAACTGGGCTCTGATACCACTTGTAATGACCCAAAAATAGAAAAAAAAATTAAAAATTTTGCCCGTCCCTGTAATAGATGTTGTTTGCAAATAAAATAGTTGCAAGTTAATTCTAATACTAAAAAAATATGTAAATGCTTATCGTAGCAAAAGAAAGTCTACCATTCTTGAAAATTCATGATCTCTCTAGCTTTGTACACTTTCAATCCTGTGGAAGCAATGTGGAAATAAATAATGATGTATCCTGGTTACGAGTTTATAACAGCCAGTGTAACTCAAATAACAAATCTTTCATACTGTTTTAATGAATGCATATGAATGTATTATAAATGTCTGAATGGCACCTTCAGGTGATATGGCCTTTGTTGATGAGGGGTTTGAGTGTTATGATGGGTCACTAGTAGCAAAAGAGGCGAAGGAATAAATACCCCGGTAGGGCTACCGAGAGGTAAGAGCACTCTTGGATGTTTCTGGACTTACTTAGCATTTTTGCTAAAACCATACTTTCATGTTTGTTTTTGTAGGTATTTCTCCTATGACAAATACACCCTAAAGAATCTGTCCATTCTCGACCATTTTTTTAAGTTTTACAATGTATAATTTCATGAGTGATGGTCAAGTACTTTAGTGGATAAACCAAAATACAAAATTTTATAGTACCAAAGGGGTTCGCTAATGTAAATATTTATGGTAGGAAAACCCTATGTATACTAAGCAAGTCGTGGCTAATGTCACATGACTCCACCATGGTCTTTGCACAAATAAATCGAGCCTCCACTTGAGTAGGATTTGGTGTAATATTAACTACACTTTAATGCATAGTGGATGACAGGCTATCAGTGAGGGTTTGTAACGATTGGGGTTTCCCTTAGTCATGTCTTTTGCGTTTTCGCTGGTTTCTTTGCTCTACACTTCATTGTAATGGAGATATCTTCGTGCCTTGACCCAAGCTACGCTTGTGGTCAGTGCACTTGGCATTTTTAATCTTAGCTAGTGGCGTAGACAGTTTCATACCCCTCTTAGGTATAGAAATTCTCAATGTTGTTACGAATGATCTTTTCTTCCTTTGATAAAATTGCAGGGTTGTTGACTTGTGTTGTTTATTGCACTGGCAGGTGACAAAGGATTTGGTGCGTGATGCTGTGGGTGTCCTGGGTTTCTGTTGGCGTGGCCAAGGTATTGGTAAGTCCAGTTTACCCACCCATGTTGCTCTTCCTCTCGCATCTCTGCTGGTGCATTTATGTGTCTCGTTCTGTTTTAAGGGAGACTCTCGTAAGCCCTTGGCTTACTGATTCGTCTTGGGAAGTCTAGTATGGTCGCCTATTGGTTATACCAAAGAATGTTTCGGTTTTGAAATGTATTTAAAGGGATTCAGTGGGAGATGGAACTACGATGTAAATTTCTACGGTGGTCTGTTATGAAGTTGGGTTTTGCTCAGGAGTTTCCTTTCTTGTACAATGCATAGTACTTGAATGTATGTTTGGTTTCTGATGTGGAAAGTAAATGAATGTATGTTTGGTTTCTGATGTGGAAAGTAAATGAATGCGTTAGGGTCTCATAACGCAGTTACTCCTGTGTTGTAGATATAAATAGAGGAACCCTGTGGTTTGATACCCTATCTAGTACTCTGTGTTTTATATGGTTATGGGGTTTGTACTCCATCGTGACACTATCTACGTTCTCTGTTTGGAATGGAACTTGTATTTAACTTCATGAATATTTCTCTATCTTCAATTTAATGATACTCTACTCCGTTGTATCCTGTGTGAGATTGCTTGATGTGCCGATGTAATGCTTCTGTGTTTTTAAATGGAAAAATTCATAACCCTAGCTGCTATCTAGTATGTCCCTTTAGAAGGTATGGGATGGGATTCGATCTCATGATTTGTGAAATGCTATGTTAAGATAAATTGAATGCTGTGGGCTATGTTGATTTCTTGAAATGAAACGTAATGGGTCTTTGTAGTCAAAAGTCTGGGTTGTAGGATTGCAATGTTTGGGTCTAGGTGGTAAAACACAAAACCTGGAAAGTACTTGATGTGTTTGAAAATTGGTAATGTGTTGACTGAGTGCTATCATGATAGTAGTTGAAAAACGTTGGAAATGAAATTTTTGGTCTGTACTATAACTCGTTTCTCCTACCTGGTACTGCAATTCGATGTTTTAAAGGTTTCAAGGTAATATTGCTGAGAATGTTGATGTCTGTTTGTTTTACTTCTATTTGATAATGGTTTCGAAAACAGAAGTGCTAATGATGTAAAGAAAACTAGCATACTTAAATGGGTTCCTCTACTATGAAAGAGAAATACGATTTGACAGTAGATAGCTACCTAAACCATAAATTATAAATATGATTTTGACAACAGCTAGATTTCTTAAATACCCTAGACTAGAAGATGAAATACATTGTCTAGCAAAGGCTGGCTAGGCTATCCTTGCAAGACTCTCCACTAAGTTATGGGCAGAACCTTGACTTCCGATAATGAACACAATGTAGTAATATCTAATTTTTGTAAAAGAAATATTAATTGTCCATACCTGTCTGCTTGAGCACGTTGTACCTCCCTGTAGCTTCCTAATGACTTGGCACTTTAAATCTTCCCTATAGCAACCTGCTTATTTTTGTAGCTTGATCCTGACTGTAATGACCTGCACGCTCAGTCAAATGATTAGTGGAAAACTGCTGAAATTTTATCTGACCTGACAATTGATCCTAGAAAAGATAACTTTGGGACTACCACGTTCCTCCCAACCATGATTCTACAACTGTTCCTGGTTCACTATGAATCCCCCCGAGCTGGTTCTGACATGCAAAGTGAGAGGTAGAGGCCCTAGATTCGTAGCTGGTTCAGACCTAGAAATTTGATGTGGGAAGGCTTCACTTCTTCGAGCATAGAGTTTCTCTTTGATTCCATAAAACCAAAAAGATCATCCCCCAAACTTTAGGGTTTGTCCTCTTTAAGTAGGGAACCTTGAATTAGGACTGTTGGAATTAACTAGTTTCTTTAAATTAAGTAAATTAATTTATAAAAGAATATTTGTTTAATTAATTACTAGTTCTTTTGGATCTAGGACTTCTCAAGTTTGTTTAACTAAAGTGTTTTTTATTAATCCTTTCTACAGTTGTGATCAACATTAATATTCCGATCCAATTATTAATGCATCATTGATTTATTAAATCAATGCATAAACTATATAAAATAAATGTATTTTATAAATAAATAATAACAACATCATTATTATAGTGATGAATAATAATAGCGTTGAGGTTTTTTATGCATGTTAACCCTAGAAGACTACTAGTAGTTAATTCATGCTTTAAGTGGTGATGCTATTTTTTTATGTCACTTCACAAGATACTTCTTTTTAATCTTTTAAGGATAAGGTCCACTTCTTTGGATGGTCTCGGTAAGCTAGGATATGCACCTCTAGTCTCTCCCTTTTGCATGTAAGATTATTTCATTTTAACATGGTAGTTCCCATAGTACTTGATGATAATAAGATTTATTTAATCAATTTGAATAGTTGTGGTAAGACACATAAGTGCTATTCAGAGTCCTTCCGACTCAACACTTGAGATCTAGTAACCCCGAGTGCTCTTCAGAGCCTTTTAACTCAACACTCTCACATGGGCATTACGCTAGTGCAATTCCAGAGCCTCTACTCAACACTAGAGCTAGAATGTGTTTGTGAGGCACATCTAGAATATTTAAGTGGCCTCGGATCTCGTATTCATTATTTTTCAAGCTTGGAGTGCTCCAGGGCTTATGCCCAACACTCGATGTACATCAGGGATTATTCCCAGTACATCAACCTTCATCTAGGTACATCGGGGCTTACGTCTAGTACGTAGGTCTCTTGTGTGTTTCTGAGTCCACACTCAACACATCAGATAAAAGATGTAAAATCACATCTCTGCACAATAAGTAACAGAAGGTCATCTCAATATAATCCATAAAGAAGTCAGTCAGGGTCCATACCCAGTATATCAATATAAAAGGATAAATCACATGTGCTAGGGATCATTCCCAATATTCGTAATCAAATCATAAATGTCGGGGCCATGGCCCAATATAACATAAGAATGGTTAGTCCAAAAATTCGGGATATTACAGAGTCATCAATCCAACATAAATTATGGTGATGATTCTATTCTATTTTGCAAATTTAATCATTCATGATACAAATCAATTTATATTTCTCATCAATCTCAAAAAGACATAAAGACAACATCTATATCTATTCATCCTAAATTACACTCTAGTGTATCTTTCAAAACCTTCCAAGTAGCTTAATTTGATCTTTTATGATAATATCGACTAGGGTATATGCATTCACTATCATAGATTCCAAATCCAAATACATCACTCACATACTTGTAGCAATAAATAAAATCAACTAAGTATGAATACTTTCTATCTTAGGTAAATCTCATAACCCTTTGCATATATATTGAAATCAATAACACTAATTTCCTTAACAATACCATGTGATAATGTGGGTATATAAACCTCATATCTAGCAAGGGAAAACTCACGCTAAAATGAGAACATACCCGACTCACAATTTTGTAAGGAACAAGGATGAGAAAGGATTATCTTTAATATTTTGGAGATCTTGAATTTTAACTCCGTTAAACATATCTCCCTCGTCTAGCCCAGTCCATGCACCAAAGCACAACAAGAACAACTTGATTATCCTTCACAATTAGCTATTTCATGTTGAGTCCATTTGGCCCAAGTGTTGTAACCTAAAGCGCTGATACCATTTATCATGAACCCAAAATCCTAGGTCGGAATTTCTATAAAAATTTTGAACTTTTTACATTAACTACTTGGCTTATGGACGTAAGGCTCTTCATTGAATATCTAAATTGAGATCTCAATATATATATAAACAAGTAGATTTCTTATTTCAACATGCATAAGTATTCATTTCCGTCTTTCCTTACACTTTGTTTATTAATTGCTTCAAATATAATGATTTTTCAAAGCATCTTTACCTTAAGACATGGATGACATAATGCCCATTTAATCATAACAAAACAATTCGGATAGTTTACCTGCATAAGTCAACGAACATATAAGACATAATCTTACTTTGTACATCTCCAAAATTTACTTATTAGTATTAACTTGAATGATTCATAATCACAATAGTTAAACACATCTCTTTATGATCCTAACAACAATAGCAAACTTAATCATCTTTTTACAAAATAATTTGATAGAACATACATTAATACATCATCGACACAAGATAATAATCTTACATATGGCAAGCTCCAATTCTACAAAAGAGACCACACACTACTACATATGGTCTAATTTGCCATGAAATATCATTGTAATAGCCACAAATTTTCATCCCTGTTGCAACGATTGGGGTTTATTTTTTTCGTGGAAAGTGATTTGTGGATATAGGGACAAAAATTCCACATCGTGGCAATAGCAACGCTTCGTTGTTACCATGTGTCAACAACACAACAGTTCTCATATCTACGGAAAATGAATCCTGCACGCAATTTCGTCGCTATAGCGACGCACAACTCCTATAAATTTCCACACAGGTGCTGAACCTTCCATGAATCATCGTTGCAGTAGCCACGCATGGATTCCCAAACTTTCTTGGCAGGTTCAACACCTGCGTGGAAGATATTATATAGTTCCATGAATCATCGTTGCAGTAGCCATGCATGGATTCCCAAACTTTCATGGTAGGTTCAGCACCTGTATGGAAGATATTTTATAGTTCCACAAATCATTGTTGCAGTAGCCATGCATGGATTCTCAAACTTTCGTGTCAGGTTCAACACCTGCGTGGAAGATATTTTATAGTTCGACGAATCATCGCCGCAGTAGCCACGCATGGATTGCCAAACTTTCGTGGCAAGTTCAGCACCTGCGTGGAAGATATTTTATTCTATACGCTACATCGATGTTCGTCGATATAGAGACGATACCTGGAATCATTAAAAAAAAATTGAATGCGATGATACAGTCATAGATTTGCTTCAGATAGACTAAAAGAACTTCTCATGAACTAGCTCTTACATATACAATCAAATCCTTATCAATGATTCCTTTCAGATCTACAAACAAGTCTGCTTAATGATGGTTTCCAATTCTATCAAACTTCATTAAACAAATAATCCCGCATTGTATTCCTTAAAGTAGTTACCAAGTCTTTATGTGTTAGGAACCCATGTCTTTACTTTGTTAGTATATTTTTGTTGGATGCATATGCTTTGTAAGTCGTCCCGTAGTATTTGTTGATCAATAGTTTGTCATTGTTATTGGCGCATATGCTTTGTAAGTCGCTCGTAGTATTGTTGATCCATAGTTTGTAGTGGCTCATGGTTTTGACCCATAGTATTGGCGCCTAGACTTAGTATATAAGTGTGTGTTGAGACCTATGAAGGCACCGTGAAGTTAATTGTATTGAGCTTGCTCAAAGGAGGTTGCCCCTTAGAAGTGGCCCATGATCAATCTAAAAGTGATTCTGAGTTCAATTATTTATGATATCTTGTGTATTTGCATTAATTAATTATTGCAGGTTCTTCACATCTGGTATCAGAGCACTTTCTTGGGCTCACTGGGTGAAATTTCTGCCAATTTTTTTTTGCATCTGTTGCAGGTTCGAATTTGGGAATAATCCCTATCCGCTTAACTGTGGGAAGTACTTGGGCATAAGCCCTAAAAATCATTGTGAGGAGCACCATAGGAACCCCGAAGTAGCTGGCCCATTGAGAGGACCTACCAACGAAAAGGGCAACGACCCCTACTTGATTGACTAGCTCCCACCCGTGAGGTCAACCAAGAGCTGTCGTTTGTGGCAAAGTGGTTATCAGTTTTACCTGAGCCATGGAGTGAGGGGTACTGCCCCAATACGCAAGCCGTCATACAGCATTGGTGGCCAAGTGAAACCCCTAAACTGTTAGGAAGCCGCACATACCTGGGGTCCATATCTATTTTCAGCTGAACTGTTGTCGATCACTGTGCGCCGTTTCAAATCCAGCCATTCAGATCCATTCTGAAAGCCATTCAAGATCCAGTCGTTTTCAATCCATTCGGCACCGTTTCAGATACCTCTATTTCCGCTCACTTCTGGGCTGTTGCATATTTATCTGTTTCAGATCCCTTCCGAGCCGTAGCCGCGAGTATAAAATTTAGTTTTTTCTCCATATCTCCCTTGTTTTCACTCTGTTTCCCTTGAAATTTTCGGGGAACCCCTGTCATCCCATTCTGCATATTTCATACCTGAGGACCCTATCCCCAATTCCCCTTCCCAAAGCCCGAAATCCCACATTTGTCTATTTTTAGGGTTTGCCATAACTTCCTCAGATTTCACCCAATCACCTTCAAATTTTACCACAGAGTTCCTTTTTGAATTCTGCTTCTTTGTCCCCCTCTGCCAAACTTTCCCATTCTTTCACCCTGCTTCTAAAATCCTCATTTTTTGCTTCCCTGTCTATTCGATAGTGTCCAAAACCTAGTCAAACTCCAATTACCCTTCAGATTTTTTCCCAAGTCCAGATTTTCCTTTACTGAAGCAGTCTTTGTTTTTGTTTTCCTACCCAGTCAACCAAAAAAAAAAAAACTCCTAGTTATGGTTGTCACCCGTGCAGGAGCAAAAACCATGGAAGAAGCACTTGCAACCATCCAAGCCAAACTCTGGGATCTGGATGAAAAATTTCTCGGCCTCCATCTTGAACATTCAGCTATGAACAAGAAACGACAGTCTGAGTCTTCATCAGACAATGGGTTCTCTTCTTCCAGCAATTTCCATGGTCCGAAGCTTGATTTTCCTCACTTCAATGGTACTGATCCAACTGGATGGATCTATCGTGCAGAACAATATTTCAGTGTGCATAATACTTTTGATGTCAACAAAGTTCCACTTGCATCCTTTTATTTGGAACAGGAAGCTCTTCAATGGTACCGTTGGTACATCAAGGCTCATGAAGAGCCAAAATGGCCAGACTTTTTCCAGCTCCTTTTGCAACGATTTGGTCCTAGTGCTTTTGATGAATTCACAGGAGCCCTCACTAAACTTCGCCAAATTGGCACTATGAGAGAGTATCAAACTGAATTTGAGAAACTAGCCAACCACACTGAAGGATTGTATGATGATTTTTACCGGAGTTGTTTTATCAGTGGTCTAAAGGATGCCATCCGCTCTGAGGTCAAAATGTTATGTCCCAACACAATGATGGAAGCCCTAGGGTTGGCTAAGTTGGCAGAAGACAAGATTGCAGCCCAACAATGCTCCAAGCCCACTTTTATTCCCTTCCGAAATATGGGTTCTCAACAACCACCTATACCACAGGCTCCTCGACCAAATCCTATCAAGCGTTTGTTTGAAACAAAGATGCAAGCACGCAGAGAAAAGGGGCTTTGCCATAATTGTGATGAGAAATTCACTTAGCGACATAGATGTGTTCAGCAAAAGCTCTATCTCTTGGATGTGGATTCTCCGCCTACCTATGAAATTGGTGACGAAGATCTAGAAACAATGGATGCTCAGGTCGACATTCAGGAACCACCTATTGACCCTCCATCTCAGGATGACCATCCAGAGATATCTCTCCATGCTTTAGCTGGAATCACCACCCCCCAAACAATGGGGGTCAGGGGTTACTTCAAGAAGCTTCCTCTTACAATACTCATTGATTCTGGTAGCACTCATAATTTCATTGACCCTCGAATCGCCAAACAAGCTAATTGTTTTATCCATCCTTGATCCAACTTTGAAGTCATGGTTGCCAATGGGCGCACCTTACCTTGCAAAGGGAAGTGTCGAAATGTGTTTATCTCTATGGGAGATTATACCTTGCGCTCTGACATGTTTTCCTTGACCTTAGGCGGATGTGATGTGGTTTTGGGTGCTCAATGGCTACGCACACTTGGCCCTATATTATGGGATTTTGCTGAACTTTGGATGCAATTTTCCCTCAATGGAAAAAAACACACATTGACAGGATTACAACCAGGTTCTCTCAGCATCATCAGTTCACATCGCATGGAAAAAATCCTCAAGAAGAATTCACATGGTGTCCTCGCTCAGATCCATTCCATTCAGATGCAACCATCAGCGGTCTCCACTACTCCTTTGGATCTACAACAAATTCTGGATCCATATACAGGTGTCTTTGCTGAACCAGTTGGATTTCCACCTTCAAGGCCAGAAGACCATCGTATTCAGCTCCTTCCTGGTAGTGTTCCTCCCAACGTTAGGCCTTATCACTACCCATTTCACCAAAAAAACAGAGATTGAAATGCTCGTTCGGGACTTATTGAAGCAAGGTATTATTCGCCCAAGCATTAGTTCCTTTTCTAGTCCAGTTCTTCTTGTTCGCAAAAAAGATGGGTCATGGCACCTCTGCATTGACTTCCGAGCACTTAATCACCTCACCATCAAGGATAAGTTTCCAATTCTTGTTGTTGATGATCTTCATGGGGCTCACTTTTTCTCCAAGTTGGATCTTCGTTCTGGGTATCATGAAATTCGGGTTCATGAGGATGATATCCCTAAAACAGCTTTCCGCACACATGATGGTCATTATGAGTTTTTGGTCATGCCCTTTGGCCTCACTAATGCTCCTTCCACATTCCATGCCTTAATGAATAAAATATTTCGACCCTACTTGCGGAAATTCATTATGGTATTCTTTGATGATAACCTCATCTACAGTAAAACATGGGATGAACATCTACAGCATCTAGATCTTGTCATGCAACTTTTCTTTGACCATCATCTCCATGCCAAGAAGTATAAATGTGTTTTTGGACAGAAGGAAGTTGAGTATCTCAGGCACATTATCTCAACACAAGGGGTTCGCGTGGATCCTGCCAAAATCGATGCCATGAACAATTGGCCGCATCCTCAGACACTCAAGAGCCTTCGTGGTTTTTTGGGGTTGACTGGCTACTACTGCAAGTTTGTCAAGGATTATGGGAAGATTGCAGCTCCATTAACTGCTCTATTGAAAAAGGATGCTTTTACATGGACACATGTTGCTCAGTGTGCATTTGACAAACTAAAACAAGCTATGTGTACTACACCTGTTCTAGCTATGCCCGATTTTTCCAATCCCTTCACTATTGAGAGTGATGCTTGCGGCAATGGACTTGGTGTTTTTATCCTTCAAGATGAACACCCCATTGCGTTCACCAGCAAAGCCCTTTCAGGTAAGAATTTAGCTGCCTCTACCTATGAGAAGGAAATGATGGCTATTTTGCATGCAGTACATAACTAGTGACCATACCTATTAGGGAATCATTTCTGCATCAAGACTGATCACCAGAGTCTGAAATATTTCTTGGAATAGCATGTCTCCTCCCCAGAACAACAGAAATGGGTTAGCAAACTCATGGGTTATGACTATGAGATCACTTACAAGAAGGGTAAAGACAATATTGTGGCAGATGCTATTTCTCGCACATTTGATGCCCAAGGTTCTCTTTCAGCTATTTCTATGCCTATTCCAAATTGGTTGCAATCTGTTCAACAGGGTTATGTCAATGACTCTTCCTTATCTCAAATCATCCAACGCTTGACCAACAACCCTTCTGCTGTACCACATTACTCTTGGGATGGTGCTTCTCTGAGATACAAGGGTCGTCTAGTGCTTCCCCAGAGCACAGATCTTCAACAGGCTATCTTCTATGAACTCCATACTTCTCCATCGGTAGGGCACTCTGGGTTCCTCAAAACGTATGAACGAGCACGACATAACTTCTTTTGGCATGGCATGAAAAGGACAATTCAACAGATGGTGGTTGAATGTGATACCTGCCAGCACAATAAGGGTGAAACAACACTCCATCCAGGATTGCTCGAACCCTTGCCCATACCTACACGGATTTGGACAAATATTTCTATGGATTTCATTGAAGGGCTCCCTAAATTTGGCGCGAAGAAAGTGATTCTCATTGTGGTTGATCGCCTCTCCAAATATAGTCATTTTTGTGCTCTCAACCATCCCTATACAGTCTCCTCAGTTGCTCAAATTTTCCTGGACCAGATCTTTCATCTTCATGGCATCCCTTCTTCCATTGTCTCCGATCATGATGCGACTTTCACCAGTCATTTTTGGACAGAACTATTTCGCCTCACTGGCACCAAACTGAAGATGAGTTCAGGGTATCACCCACAAGCAGATGGTCAAACTGAAATTATCAATAAATGCTTGGAAACTTATCTTCGTTGCTTCACCTATGAACAACAACATCAGTGGGAAAAGTGGCTCCCTCTCGCTGAATGGTGGTACAATATCGCTTACCACACTGCCTCTAAAATGACCCCATATGAAGTAGTCTATGCTCAAGCACCTCCAGTTCTTCTTCCATACACCCCCAACAGTTCACCAGTTCAGGAAGTTGACACGGTCCTTCGAAACCGCGATCAGATTCTTCGCATTTTGCGGGACAATATTCACATGGCAAGAAATCGCATGAAGCAACAAGCTGATCAGCACCATTCTGAGCGCACTTTTCAATTAGGCGATATGGTTTTTCTTCATCTCCAGCCGTACAAGTAATCCTCCCTGAAAATCAAAGGGCATCATAAGCTCGCTCCAAAGTTCTATGGGCCATATCCGATTCTTCAGAAGATTGGGTCCGTTGCTTATAAATTGGAACTTCCTCCTTCTTCCCACATTCATCCCGTCTTTCACGTCTCTTGTCTGAAGAAAGTTCTTGGCACCAACATCAATGGACAAACGATTTTACCCGAACTGGATAATGCAGGATCCATCCATTTGGAGCCGGAGGCCATCCTCAATCAGCGCACTTGTCAGCTTCGCTCTCGCTCTATCACAAAGGTCTTAATTCAGTGGCACGGCATGCAACCAGAGGATGCTACATGGGAACCACTCCTTCAGATTCAACAACAATTTCCACATCTAAAGCTTTGAGGACAAAGCTTTTTTTAAGGGGGAGGGGATGTTAGGAACCCATGTCTTTACTTTGTTAGTATATTTTTGTTGGACGCATATGCTTTGTAAGTCGTCCCGTAGTATTTTTTGATCAATAGTTTGTGTCATTGTTGTTGGCACATATGCTTTGTAAGTCGCCCATAGTATTGTTGATCCATAGTTTGTAGTCTCCCATGGTTTTGACCCATAGTATTGGTGCCTAGACTTAGTATATAAGTGTGTGTTGAGACCTATGAAGGCACCGTGAAGTTAATTGTATTGAGCTTGCTCAAAGGAGGTTGCCCCCTCGAAGTGGCCCGTCATCAATATAAAAGTGATTCTGAGTTCAATTATTTCTGATATCTCGTGTATTTTCATTAATTAATTATTGCAGGTTCTTCACATTATGATAAGTAGTAACACAAATAAAATTTGTTCAATTAGTTTTCATACTTATCCCTTTTCAACAATCAATTCTTCAACTTCAATTTTTGTCTTTTAATGGCACAAATATTCAAACTCAAACTCAATTTGGTCACAAAGAATAGGCTTGGTCTTCAAGTTATAACTGATGTTCTCCCATAACACTATTCAAACTCAACTTCAATTTGGTCACAAAGAATATGCTTAGTTTTCAAGTTATAACACAAGTCCTTCAAATATGATATCAAGATGTTTCAATGCTTTGCAAATTGTTCTTCTTCAAGCTCAGATTTCACATCCTTGTGTCCTTTGAATAATCACAAGGCTTAAACAACATTTTGCAATGTATGAGATCGGTCTTACAAAAAATTATACCTTAGCTCTATTCACTTCTTAAGAATTTCTATATGCTTCTGTAATGGTATATATTTAGATGCTTAATAAAAATTTCTCAGAGTCATTTATCATCAAACTTTTCATGAGCTTGTAAACAACAAACACAGTCCTAGATAGATATCTCAAGAACTTGAACTAAATGTTTAAACATGAATAATTGTAATCCCCAGTCTTAAGCACATGTGGATAGCAGTTGAATTGTAAGCCCCAGTATCTTGCATTAAAGCAATGACATGATAAAGTTTTACTTTAAACCCCTACAAGGAAATTATATCACAATTATATTTGTCATGAATACCGTATAGGAAACAATTGTTCCACAAATTCTATCATTTGAAGTTTGCAATGCTATGATTTTCTATTCTCAACACTCATTGCATTTTTGAACAAGCAACTCTTTGTAGGCTTATTGAATAGAAAATAAATAGAGTGGAACCAATGGTTGAAAATATTTCTAAATAAAATTTGAAGTTAATTGATATAATCAATGTTACCTCTACCAAAGCCCTTGTTTACCAAGTCTCCTAGAAGCACACTAAGCATGTAGCAACAAACAATGATTTAAGTTACAACAAAGGAATCCAACCAAAATAAATTCTAACTTGTGTGGATATGAAAAAGGTGGGAAGCAACGCAACAAAAAGAATGCACAGAGAAGGCATGTGCAGGTTGAATGCAGAACCCCAAAACTACGTCACGCCACAGGATAACAAACTTGCAAAATACTTGAGCTAGGGCACAATAGAAGAGCCCAGCTTAGCTTCCATGTTAGAGGCCACCTGATCCAATGAATGCACCAACCCAACAAAAACCAAAACAAATAAAGATCCCAATTGAAAATTTTGATGAGCTGCATAAATTTTCACTCACAAGTGCACTTTATGTAAGAGGATTTGCCAAAAATACCATATAACTAGAACATTGGGAGAATCCATTATCACCTATGAGCAAGATGTCGAGAGACCAACTTGACCAAGATATACAAAGTACCACGTAATAACTCTAACACTTGTAAAGAGAAAAGCATCCAGCTAGTATCAAGTCTATCAAAGTATGAAGAGTCTAAGAGTGTATTCATAGTCGAAGCCGAAAAGTATTACCTATGGACTGTAGCATAGGTCGAGAAAAACTTGAATGGAGAAGTCGGGGCGATCTTGGCTGCTCCATCTGATGGGTTCCCTCACACACAAAAGGGAACCATCATTGAAACAAGAAATCCAATCTCGATAACTAACATATTGTAAAAATAAAAACCTATAAGAATAAAATGGAAAAGCCATCCTACAAACCAAACAAAAAGCAATTAATAAAGCCACGAATACCTCATCATAGTTAAAATCCATGAGGAGACACATTGTTCCTTACCTTTGAAGTGGGGAAGATGCTGCATCAACCCCCAGAACCCTGATTTGGTTGACAGAACTTCTGATTTGGTTGACAGAACCAAGGAAGTGATGAGATGTTTCTCTCATCCCTAACAATCAATGTAAGCACAAAAATGACTAGAGGAACCCTATTGTAACAACGCTACAAGGAGAGGGAAGAACCAGTTGGAGAGCCAAAGGGAATTCTCAAAAATGAAGCTCAGGGTAAAACAATAAAAACCCTCATTGATGTGAGAAGTGCATTTAAACCATTGTTTGGCCATCGTATAATATCACTAAAATCCATTACAGTTAGAGAATTTATGGAACCTTCGCAAGGGCCATAACCTATAACTTATCGAGATTTCCACTGGTCATATATCGGAGTTGTATAAGGGATAACCAAAATGGCCTGACTCCCTGGAATTTGGTAGAGTAAATCTAGCCAAAATCGCCATTTGAAGTGTTCAGATCGCAATTTCGACGATCTGGGTAGTTTTAAAATTGGGCAATTAATTTTGAACAGACAATACCGATTGCAAAAATTACAAAATTGTGAAAATAATAATTTCGAGCAAGAAATTAAACCGGTTTTTATCCCAAATCACCGAAAAAACAGGCACTGGATGACTGAATCATTTACACAGAAATCCACGCTGAAAATAAATTTAGTATGTAGAAAACATTGAGGAAACTTTGTCCTCATACCTATTTTACATGTTACCACAGTACACTCCGTTCAAATCCATACAACATTAAATGTATTGATATGTTGTTAATCGAGGGCATGTTAATGGCCCTGATGGGATAACACTATCTATTGTTTCGAAGTCCTTTTGTTAATTAGGATAAGCTACTTGACAAAAAGTGGTGTGCACCTCTCTTCTTGAGCAACTAGGGTTTCATGTGGTGATTTTTGGTGTGTGAAGGATTCTATACTATCTTACGAGGCTTGTCTAAAGGAAGGTGCCAAAGTTGGAGTGTGCCACATTCCAACTTTGGGTTTCCCAATCGCCATCGAAACTCCAACTTTCGGTAACCACCATAATTTATGTAGCTTGCAATTTGTAAAAGACCACAATGCCTAGATTGTTCATAAAAGACCACAATTTGATATTAAAAAAGTATTGAATACTCAACTATGTAGAATAAGTCGTGTAGGTGACTGCTAATGTCTCCTTCAAACTCCAAATGTACAACCAGTAAGTTCTTAACACAGGCTCTTTGGCAAATTCAAAACTGCCATATCAACGGATTATAATCAGTTACAGTGACAAGCAAACTAAAACGATAAACCAATATTCAGTAACATGTAATAAAATAAACATATATATCATATAACAAAAAGAGAGATTTAGTTGAAGATACCAACCTCGATGTGAAACCATTCTTGAAAATATACTCAGAAGTGTTACTTTCAGAAAAGACTGTGTGTGCCTCGGAGAGGCTAGTCTTCTCTAGGAACCAGTTGACCCTTCAAGATGGTTTGTACAAACCAGAGAGAGAGAAATGACTAGAGTTGATTAGGTCAATGAAGTCAACATAAACAAAGTTACAAAAATTATAAACTTCAACCAAGTCTCAACAGAAGATAAGTGATTATCAGCACACCACAACTGATCGCAGGTGATCAAAGTCAACTACTCTATAAGACCAAAAACTCAACAAGGTGGTATATAAAAAACGAAGGAGGGTAAATGACCGCATTAACCACGAGTCAAAGACAAGGTACCACAAGTCCAATAATAACTCAATCAAGGTGGGGAAGGTACATTAAACCAAAAATGAGATCTATTGGTTTCGAAGTCCTTTGTTAATTAGGATAACCTACTTGACAAAAAGTGGTGTGCACCTCTCTTCTTGAGCAACTAGGGTTTCATGTGGTGATTTTTGGTGTGTGAAGGCTTCTATACTATCTTTCGAGGCTTGTCTAAAGGAAGGTGCCAAAGTTGGAGTGTGCCACATTCCAACTTTGGGTTTCCCAATCGCCATCGAAACTCTAACTTTCGGTAACAACTAGAATTAATGTAGCTTGCAATTTGTAAAGACCACAATGCCCATATTGTTCATAAAAGACCACAATTTGATATTAATGAAGTAGTGATTACTCAACTGTGTAGAATAAGTCTTGTAGGTGACTGCTAATGTCTCCTTCAAACTCCAAATGTACAACCAGTAAGTTCTTAACACAGGCTCTTTGGTAAATTCAAAACTGCCATATCAACAGATTATAATGAGTTATAGTGACAAGCAAACTAAAACGATAAACCAATATTCAGCAACATGTAATAAAATAAACATATATATCATATAACAAAAAGATATATTTAGTTGAAGATACCAACCTCGGTGTGAAACCATTCTTGAAAATATACTCAGAAGTGTTACTTTTATAAAAGAATGCATGTGCCTCAGAGAGGCCAGTCTTCTCTAGGAACCAGCTGACCCTTAAAGAGAGTTTGTACAAACCAGAGAGACAGAAATGACTAGAGTTGATTAGGTAAATGAATTGAACATAAACAAAGTTACAAAAATTATAAACTTCAACCAAGTCTCAGCAGAAGATAAGTGATTATCAACACACCACAACTGATTGCAGGTGATCAAAGTCAACTTCTCTATAAGACCAAAAATTCAACAAGGTGGTATATAAAAAATGAAGGAGGGTAAATGACTGCATTAACCACAAGTCAAAGACAAGGTACCACAAGTCCAATAATAACTCAATCAAGGTGGGGAAGGTACATTAAACCAAATATGAGATCTGAAGTGTGGGTACAAATATAAACAATGGTCATAAAATAAGAAAATATAAAAGATGGTCATAACATAGGTGTGGGTAGTAGAAGACCCATGACCCTTAGAACCAAGGGTATGCTCCAAATGTGGCCAAACAACCATAGTACTTTATAAGAGCAAAAATTGAACAAGGTGGTTTTAAAAAAGTTACTCAAGGAGGTTAAATGACCCCATTAAACACTAGTGAAAGATAAGGTACCACAAGACCAATCATAAATCAATCAAGGTGGGGAAGGTACAACCAGTCATATCTCTCTCAAAAGTACAACCATTCTATATAACCTAAAATTTCATCATCATAGTATGAGGAAGGGCCATGGGATTCCAAATAAAAATATCCCTCATTTCTCTCTATGCAATCCTGAAAGCATCACATAATAGATAAGTAACTTGTACTATAGAAAATAAAAGCCACATGTGTTAACATAATTTCGATCTCTATCAACTTCAGCACTCCTCTGTGGTCCCTGTGCTGAAGTTGGTCCTCAAGATGTAATGGGAAGTAATCTTATAATATAATTTTCATCTCTTTCAGTAACAGTTGATAAAATAAACATATTGATCATATAACAATAAGACAGGTATAGTTGAAGATCTCTACGTTAACATTTAACCAAAAATCAGATATGAAGTGTGGTACTATTTCTTAATAGTGCTAAAGCAACAATAAAATATTTTACAAACTAATTTTGATCTCTATCAACTTCAGCACTCCTATGTGGTCCCTGTGTTGTAGTTGGTCCTCGAGATGTAATGGGCAGTAATTTTATAGCATAATTTTCATCTATTTCAATAACAGTTGATAAAATAAACATATTGATCATATAACAATAATAGAGGTATAGCTGAAGATCTCCACGTCAACATTTAACAACAAATCAGATCTGAAGTGTATTACTATTTCTGAATAGTGCTAAAGCAACAGTAAAATATTTTACAATATAAATTTGATCTCTATCAACTTCAACACTCCTCTGTGGTCCCTGTCCTAAAGTTGGTCCTCGAGATGTATTGGGCAGTAATCAAAATATATAGAGTGACGATCATTGAATTCATGATGAACATATCTAATATATCTAGTATAAAGAGAATCAATTTTTCAGACTAATATATCAACATGCAGCACATACAGGAGTGATGATGTGTTAGAAAACACATAATTTGAGTATTAAAATACAAAATAATTCTAAACAAGCATACAATGACTTGTGATGACATTTAAATTTAAAATTCAAATTCTATGAAAATAAAAGATATAAACGGGAAAATTGCTAAGAGCATCACATAAAAGATAAGTACCTCGTAACTAAACCAAATTTTTTTTATCTATGTTACATACTAACAATGTTTCATACTAACAACATCGATATCCATCAAAATACAAGTCATGAACTACTTTTTCGTTGATTTCTTTTTTTTTTGCATTGAAAAAAATTGCGAGTATAGTATCACAATCATCAATTGGCGCAGTATTTACTGGGATATCTCCTACTATTGTTTGTGTTTCCATGCCCTAATTTATGCCACTTCTTGTACGTCGTTGAGCAGGGCGTGGAGGCAGTTTTGTAGGGGTGTGAACTGCAACAACAGAAATGAGGTGCATATATATATGACGTTGAATTATTATTGAAATAAATATTTCATTATTTTGACTAAAATTACAATATTTCTCTTTACCAGTCTCTGTAGATGTGACAACTAGGGTGCTAATTGAAGGTATAGTTGCTTCCCCTTGTAGCTCATGCTCTTGAGCTGCATGGTCTTCCATTGAAAGAAGAAAATTTATAAGTTTAGGTCAGGAAATATATATATCTAATATCAGTATACTTTTCTATTTCCAAAGCATACATACCAAAATGGACACTATGCTCCACACTATCATGGGACATGTTCACCCCAACATCAGCTTGTACTTGCTGAGTACCGCTACATTCACTGTTGCGATTGCATTGTTGCTTAAAAAGAAACATAAATTTTTAGTTATGGGTGATATAATCAGAAGTACTGAATAGACTTTAATAGTATACTACAATTGGTGATATACCTGCATTTGCGTCATTGGGGAGATTGGAGTCTGCCCCAAGCTTTTCCGATGTTCAACCACACTTTTAAAACCAAACTTGAAACCAAGCTTTAGGTCTTCGTTAGTTGCAGCAGCTTGGAACGTATTTCCCTGCAATGCATGATAACACATTTTAAAATTTCCAGCATCAAAATCAGATATTTGTTCGGTACTGTTAAATAAATATTCCCAACAATTAATCATTTAATACTTACAATTCTTGCTTTTAGTTTTCTATAGCCACCCTGGCCTAGTCTATGTTGCCCGTGCTTTTCCATTCTAGCCTTGTTTGCTTTGGACATGTCAGGTAGCCTATATATGAAAATTTTCAAAAACCTTAGATATCAAAAACATTACTTAAAACAAAAAAGAAAAAAACAATTGAGCTTATTTCAGTAAAAAGATGATATATGTTGTACCTTGCTTTACCAGGTCGTGGTTGTTTTCCTTGTCTTGTTTGCAAGTTCTCCTTTGCATCATGTATCAGTGCCTTCCACTCTTTCTCAGGAACCATGGGAGGGCACTCATGCCTGAGGTCAGCTTGCAATCTTTCCTATTAAAAGTATTTCCGAACAAGTTGACCATGTGGTCAATCAATTCATCTCTCTTAGTGCTATCTTGTCTATTCCACCGTGTGTGAATGGTGGGGCCAAACAGCTCCAAGACTTTGTCATTCAAATGCCTATAGAAGACATTGTTTCCTACAGAAACATGTAATCCATTAATTTATAATAATTTCAAGTATGTCTATTTCAATTTCATGATTAAAATAAAAAAATTAATGGATAAATACCGACAATTTTCTGGATCTTGATAGAAACACAAGAGTCATCCACTAGAAAGGTGAGATCTAGTTTTACGGTGCTTTTAACTCGTGTTGCACCAGGAAAAATTTTCTGGTTGTCTAAGTATGTTCATCTTCGGAGTCATGTGGAGTCCTAGGCTTCGTCTCATCATGCTCCAGCATGGCATCATGATCCGGCATGGCATCATGCTCTCTTGCACTAGTGCCATCATTAATGGAATCGAGGCCAAATGTAGGAGTGCCAAAAAGCCTCATTGGTACATTGCTTCTTTTTTGTTGCATTGGACCATCACTCCTACCTATACCTGTCGCGGCAGGTTCTGTAGTCACGGGTTTAAAAAAATCCTACGAACAATAAACTTTACTTTATCAGATCACTTTGAATGATAAAAAACATAATATCAGATATGAAATCACAACATAGCTTAAAAACAATTGTGAAGATGCCACTTACCCCATAAGACTTTATAAGCTCTTGCAGCTCTAGAATCTTTGCCTTGTTCTCCTGTGACAAGGGCCTTTGGCAAGCGAAGGCAAGCATTTCACACTTTTCCTTTTTCAAGGCTACTCTAAAAGTGTGCACTGGGTCAGTGGAATAGAAAATCTCTTCCTCAAACCCCTTATCACCCAGAGCGTGTGCACGTGACTAAATTCACCAAACAATAAATTAAATTAAGTAATATAATTTTAACATAATTCAAATTTTGATATTGTAATGAAGATTAAATTACTATTATGCACTAACACTTACCTGACGCGGTGTTATGACCGGTGAGTGTCCATGACGAACCGTCGTCATGGAATGAGCAGGTGCCTTTCCACGGTCCTAAATGAACAAGTAATCCATCATAATGTCAGAAAAATGAACCAGTAATCCATTGTAAGCTCAAAAAAATGTGAATGTACTAAATCGAAACATTTAGTTATTTTACTAAACAATTACCTGACGGGCCACATAGTGTGACCTTCCACGGTCACCCTTGACCGTGGAAGCAGCAGGTGCCTTTCCAATGGTGCCACGCTGACACAATAAATCAATAAATAAACGTTTACCTCAGACTAAATTATTGTAACATAAAGAAAAATGAGATATTGCATTAATATTAATTTTTACCTCAAAAGTAGAAGATACATGTTCTGCTCCATGGCCATGAGCAGACTCCTACCACAATTTAATAAGCATGCTTTCATATGGAAATATTAACAATAAGCACAGAAAAAGTGAATGCTAATGTGAAAATCGGAACATCTTGTTTTAGTAGTCATATTTATTTACTATATTTAACATTTACCTAATGAGGCGTAGATGCTGACCTTCCACGGTCACCCTGGACCGTGGAAGAGGCATGTGCTTTCCCGCTGCCGCCACCGTAAAAAAAATTCAATAATCAATAATTGCATCAAAAACAAAAATGAGATATTCATAGCAATGTAATTACCATGTAATCACATGGAAATATTCATAATAAGCATGAATAAAGTGAATGGCAACTGTGGAAATCGAATGTTAACAGAAAAAAATGAAACATTTAGTTATTGTAGTTATGTTTAGTTACTACTTTTAGCATTTATCTTATGAGGCATATTTTCTGACGGTCCACGGTTCCCCTGGACCGTGGAAGCCACATCTATTCTATTTAAGTTGTAATCGATCAACAACTCTTCACCTGCAAGTATTGTTTTTATTGCACATACAAATATACAATGATGTTCGCGTGCTTCAAATTTGCAATTTGGTTGCTTATTTGTTGTCACTGGTCGTGTACTATTTATAAATCCAACAATGTTTCCAGATGCTTTTGGTCTCCCATCAATATACATAGTCGCCCCTTTGTTTTTATTTTTTTCTGCTATTTGAATATAATTCGCGGAAACTCCATATCTCCACATACTTCGAGTATATTGGACCAAGATTAACCAATTATTGTATCTGTATAGCGATCCTACATACTCCATCAACTCGGTTACAGTTCCATAGCGGACCGTTATTCCATCCATGGAAAATAGCCCCAATCCATGTAAGGATGAAGGAGCGATGCGATACATCCTCCCTTTGATGAGGAAATCTGTGTCCACTTGAGTGTAGCATATAAGGTACCCATCATTGCACTAGATGTTTATACATCAATGGAAAATCCATGTCTCCTATTCTCTCAGCATCATAATTACACGACCCACCATTGGCAATAAAATATTTCATGTGTCTATGAAATATTTTCCTTATCTTTTCAGATCTAGTACAACTCGTCTCACTTTCAACCTCTCTGAGTATATCTTCATCATCACTTGAGGAAGATAGATCTGACAGATACTTATTTGGTGGTACCTACACTCCATAAAACAAGAATAAACAAGATGGTCCTTTCTCTCTTCTTTGAAAGTACACATTTACTTCCCTCAAATTTGAGGCTTAGGAGGGACATGCCTAACCCTAGTGGATGTAGGAAGTTAACTAGTATATCACCCAGTTTTGGTCCTTCCAACACTGCTGGGCATATTATTGGTAGCCTACCCTCTTTCTTTGAATGGCATATTTTTGGCATCCTACCCTTCATTTTTAAAATTTACATGCTAGTATTTTATGCTAATGCATATGAAAACTGTTTGCTGGTGACCTGTTTGGAAAAATCACTCAACTAAGAAACATTAATTGACTATATCAGCCCAACAAACCATAACTACAGTGAGAGGGTCCACTCAGGAGTACATTGCAGCAGTGTTCGTAACTGTTTCATGCCAATACATCTTAACCAAATAATCTATAAAATACTACAGCAGAGAACGCAAAATACATAAGCTAACTTAGGTGACATATTACACCTTAGACATGTTGCAAATTTCAAATCCATGCAAATTGGCACTCAAAAGGACATGAGAAATTTGATTTTCAAAGACTATTTTAAGACATTATGTGTATATTGATTTTCTGACTATATTGTTTTTTTTTTTTAAATAATAAATTTCAATCAAGAATGAGCGTATCCATCAACCAAGCAGGAGGACCAAACCAGAAAAATGTCAACCTGAGAGTAGTCCCTAGTCGGTCACTTTGTTGAAGAAAATTCAACACTACCAGTTAGGTCAATGTTCTAATACAATTTTCAGTGACATGTAATGTAAGATAAACACATTAATCACAAAAAGGGGGGTAACACACAACATCAAGAGAACTAGGCCAAATGTAGACAAGGAAAAAATATTGGTGTCAGGAAGCTTTTGAACATTGGTTTTTTACTCTGTAAGCCTTGGAGTACTCACTATATCCAGCAAAAACACACATCGAAATGGAGGATTTCAATTCAGTCCTTTTCTGAGCCTCGATAATATGAATATATACAAAGCAACCAAAAAAAAAATACTGTGACACCTAGCATTTATCACTAATGAAATCTTCTTATAGTGTTTTGTTCTTCAATACCCTATGAAGATACCTATTCAGATATGCTCCCATGGTCAATTTCCACAAATTTCTCTCTTAACTATTTATGGTAAATTCACTTGCTCCTAAAGCTGTAAAACAAGTTGTCGGTGGGTTTTCTAATGAAAAATAGTTTCATGTAATAGCTACCAGAATGTACTTTCAGATTAAATTCACGAGTCTAAAGTGTGATTTTTTCTTTTTATTAGTTGTAAAATGAATTTTGGGCATCCCATGCCAACTGTGGACAATGGAAGGCAATGAACATGATTTATACCTCACATCTAGGCCGTTTTGGGCCCTATAATGACAAGCTACAACAATGATTAAACATATATGGGTAATGTTTTGAACATTGTTGAGATATTGTAGCTTCAAAGAATATTATATTTGTACTTTATTATTCTGGAGATGTTTCATTCCTCCATGAAGATCTTATTGTATATCCGGAGATGTTTATTCCTCCGTCGGAATGTGGTAACTTGGGTTATTAGACTTCCCTAGTGGGGGTCGGCCCTGTATGTGTTATGTAGGTCAAAGAGTTATTAGACCACCCTAGAGGGGTCGGCCCAGTCAGTTGTAGTGGGGTATTTAACCCAATGGTTAAATACGAGCCTACATGTCTTGTGTAAAAGACAAGTCGGAGTAGTGTATAAATACAGGAGGTGTATTCCTCATTTGATACACACTCACTCACTTGAGGATAGCGCACTTGTGGAGGAGAGGTCTGCTATTGTGGAGGAGGAGATTATGTCTCAGGGTTTCATCTTTGTATATTGCTGGTCATCTATATTGAGGAAGCTTTCCTGGGTTTTCTACCCCATGAGGGTTTCCCACGATAAATCTGTGTCTCTTGTATTTATGTTGTGCTTGTTGTTTCTTCAGTGATCCTGTATATGCTATTATTGTGAAATGGAATGTGATGCTGCTATTTTCTATCTTAGCATATTGAATTTTAACATGGTATCAGAGCTAACCTGAAGGAAGGCAAGGTATGGCACTTACGACACTTGCTCCTCTTGCGACAATTTGAAGGTTAGGATTTTATATAGCAAAAACCAGTCATCGTGGAACTTTCGCTATAAATCCATTTATGCGAAGGTTCAAAATCTGAAACCTTTAAGGGTCATAGAGAACATCTCCAGGTATCTTGTGTCCAAAGGGCACCCTCAGATTCGTTGTACTTTGTAAGTTATGATTAGTACAAGTTAGGGTTTCTGCCTCTTCCAGACCTCAGTCAAAATCAGGTGACCTTGGAAAAAAGGTCATAATTTGAGCTAGGAAGCTCCAAATGAAATTTCGTAAAAAGTGACAGGTATTAAACAGAATGCACTATCTCAGAAAACTTTTTCAGAGGCCGAAGGTGAACCAGTGACACGTGGCACACCGTACAAGTTCGCTCTCCTGTTTTATCCCATAAACAGGTCATGTTGCGACATTTGGCATAACTATCTCTCAGAGAGTCCAATTGAGGTCAGACCAGTCAAGATGGAAAGATAACAGGGTGAGATATCTCAGGAAACGTTTTCAGAGGCCGAAGTTCAAACAGTGACACGTGGCACTCCGTACAAGTTCTCTCTCCTGTATTATCCAAAAACAGGTCACGTTGCGACATTTGGCATAAATCTCTCTCAGAGAATCCAATTGAGGTGAGACCTATTGGGATGGAAAGATGACAGGTCAAGATACCACAGAAAACGTTTTCAGACCCTGTGTAGCAAAAATTTGAGAGTTACAGCAGAAACAATCAAGTACATATTTCTGTCAAAACATAATTATTTTTTGAGCACCTTCATTCATGGCTTCCGGAATTTAGGGTTTCGGAGAAAGTTAGAATTTTTGGAATCGGAATCCACGGCTGAATGCTACTCAGGAAAATCGAAATTTAGAGACGAAGATCGAATTTTTTGGTTGGGTAGAAGACCAGGCTTGATCAAACCCCAGTTCGGGACTTTGATCGGAAAGATGGAAAATTAGGGCTTCAGCAAAAGTTGGAATTTTTGAAGTCTGTAACCACGGCTGGAAGCTCCTCAGAAAAATAAGAGTTTAGAGGCTTGGATTGAACCTTTTGATTGGACAAAAGGGTGGGATTCATCAAACCCTAGTTCGGGTTCCTGTCCAGAAGATCCAGAAGTTTCGAAGGCAATTTTGAGGGGTCAAATTTTGGAGATTTCAAAAATTGAAGTATGCTAGCAAGACACATCCTTCCATCCATTCAGAAGTGTGAAAGTCAAAGATTGAATTTTTAGGGTTTCTCTAGCAAACCCTAATCAAGCTCCAGATCAAGTTTCAGGGGGAGTTGAGGCTAAGTCCTTACATAAGAAGACTACAAGAAGTCTCGACAGCTATGACTTAAGGAGGTTCAGGTATGTCTTGAAATCTGATTCTTAATTAAGTTCATGATGTGTTTGTCTTCATATTATTTATTAGTACAATCTTGATTAATGTTAGAATTGTCTTATCACCCTAGTAACAGTATGAATGCATGTGAATGATCGAAGACACTCATTGATTAGGGCTATATGATTGTACTAATGCATTATGGTGTTGTGTGAGGTTGATGTTGTCTGCTAACAAGATACAGGTACATCACAAAAGACAAATCAAGTTCCATGACCATGACAACATGAAGACAAAGACTCATCCACAATCTTTGTTCTACTTACAAGGTATGTATGACTTTGTTATATTATGCTTAACCTATGAGATATGCAGGTTCTAGCTCAGGATCTCTAAATCATTGAAGAGATTGTTTATGTATGTTGTACATAACTAAGCAGGTATACTAATCTAGGTATGTTTTCCTATGTCAAGTTAGAATCTTACCTTGTGTTAGGATTCCTTATATAAGTATACCTGGTATGATTGGTTATGCTTATTCATAAAGTTAGTAATCAAGGGTTTATGCGTATTATGTCTCTTATCTTGATGATTTAATTAACTAGAAGAGTACTATGATCAAACAAGAATATGCATAAGTAAAAGAAGACTTCCTTGAAACCCTGAATACTAATGATCATGACTATACATATTCAAGATTATTTAGAATTAGAATGTTTTGAGAATATGCTAATGAATGTATGTTTGTGTATGAGATCATGAGGATGACACTAGTGCACACTTGAGAATGCATAGTGGTACAGAATGAATAGAAGTTCAAAAGACATATAGAAGATTAAGCGGGAGGCAACCACACAAACATAAAGGATAAGTATTTGAGTTGTTATTTGAAATAGTAAATGATATTGCTTGTATGCATATTTGTATTCCTAGAATATATCATGCTGAGTGTAAACATTCATAGAGCATTGAACAGTATACTACTAATATGCATATGATTGGTAAGTTAGACAAACATTCCATTGTTGCTTGTCTAGAATGAAACCTCTTTGCTGACATGCTGAGAGCTGTGCACACTCTTGATAGTATGTTCTGGTAGAGATGGAAGGCATCTAGATAGCCATTGTATGCATACAGGATATGGGAAAGTGTTGCGCCAAAGTATTGGTCAAAATAGTTGCATAACTATGTAAATGATATCTGTATGCATAATAGGTTATCATGTCAATATGATTTGCTTATTATGAAGTATTACTAATCATGTACTTAATTTTGATTTGTAGGAAAGATCATGATGAATGATGAACACTGAACAAGTGATGGATGTTCAACAAAATATTTACAAATCAAACACACTATAGAAGGCTTGTGGCTAGAAGATTCTCTTAGAAAGAGGAAGAGAATCATGATGAGATGTTTGCTCCAAGTAGCTAGATAAGAGCATTCTCTTAATGGTGTAATTAAAGAAGAAGTGTGAATCAGGTTCTGTATGGATTCCCAGGATCGATAATCAATTGATGAGCTTAATGATCACCATGGGTGATGTGGATCTCAACCTTTGATACAAGGTTGAATATGGCTTCTATACACATATGACATGGATGCAAGAAGGAACTCACCAGAGAGTTCGAATGATATCGAGGCTCATATCAGTAGACCCATCTAACGAGAGATGGCACAGATAGATATGCAGAAGATCATTCAATGCAGAGTGTGAAGGGAGAATTGACAGTTTCTTGATAAGCTTGGGCTTTACCAAAAGTAAAGTTGTTCCTAACCTTTACCTTAAGGTTATGGATCATACTATTATTGTATGATGATGATCTCCTTCTGATAGGGAATGAGAAACAGATCATGAAAAGAAAGAAGAAGATGGATGCAGAAATGAGAATGAAAGATCTCAGATTGATTCATTACCTCCTAGGTCTAGAAGTATGGCAAGGCTCATAAGGAATATTTCTCAACTAGGGAAAGTATGCTGATAAATCTTGAGAAGAATTGATGTGTTGGAATGGCCACTCTCATGGATTCCAACTTGAAGTTGTTAGCAGATGACTCATCAGAGTTAGTGGATATAACTCTTTACAAACAAATTATTGAGTCATTGATGTGTCTAATGTATACTAGGTCAGATATATGCTTTGCTGTGAACACCTTGAGTCAGTATCTAGTGGAAACTAGATGTGTTCACCTGTTAGTTGCAAAGCATGTGATGAGGTACCTAAAGGATACAATAGAATTTGATCTATGTTATCTTGGAGATCATGACATTCAAATGGCTACATAGATGTTGATTGAGCAGAAAGTGTATCAGACAGGAAGAGCACATCGAGAAGATGTTATTGTCTGGGATCAGTCATGATCTCATGGTTTAGAAGGAAGCAATCTAGTGTGGCTCTCATCACAAGCGGAATATATGGCTGCTTGCTCTGCTAGTTGTGAAGCCGTATGGATTTAGAATTGTTTGACATAAAAATGGACCCAGCTGTGATCCTATGTGACAAACAGAGTTGTACCAAAATGCCAAAGAATCCAGTGCTCCATGATAAGTCAAAAGCACATAGAGATCTGACATTTCTATATACGAGATATGGTGCAGAAAGGAATTAAAGTTCGAATTTGTAACAAGTTACCAATGTACTAACCAAACCTCTACCGATCCAATGAACTAACCAAACCTCTACCTCAAGTAAAGTTTTCAAGACAAACTTAATATAGTTTAGAAGGACCCTCCTCGAAGGGGGAGTGACGTGATCACTTATGATAAGATTTCCCGCATCGACAGTGAGGTCAATGATGTGGATACCTATATTGGTGATGCCGACAAAGAGGTTGTTGGATGGTCCTTAGACAGGGTATAAGGTGACAAGGGGATTGCATCATCCTTGAACACATGTTCTAAAAGGAGCCATAGACATGATGTCTCTGAGAATGAAGTCCTTGGTGGACATGATAGGATTGCATCATCCTTAAGAGAACCATAGGCATGATGTCTCCGAGAATGAAGTCCTTGGTGGACATGATAGGATTGCATCATCCATAAGAGAACCGTAGACATGATGTCTCCGAGAATGAAGTCCTTGGTGGACATGATAGGATTGCATCATCCTTAAGAGAACCATAGACAGGATGTCTCTGAGAATGAAGTCCTTGGTGGACATGATAGGATTGCATCATCCTTAAGAGAGCCGTAGACATGATCTAGACATGATGTCTCCGAGAATGAAGTCCTTGGTGGACATGATAGGATTGCATCATCCTTAAGAGAGCCGTAGACAGATGTCTCCGAGAAAGAAGAGGGATTGTATCATCCTTGAACACATGTTCTAAAAGAGAGCCGTAGACTGGGTCTCCGATAATGAAGTCCTGAATGAACAGGTAGGGGATTGTATCTTCCCCGGACTTTGGTCCCAGAATTGATCCGTAGACTGATGTCTCCGAGAATTGAAGATAGGACTGCATCGTCCCTGGACCTCGGTTCAAAATGTACGTGAGAGGACTGCATCGTCCGTGAACTGGGTTCAAAATGTACGTGAGGACTGCATCATCCATGAAGTGGGTTTAAAATGTATGTGAGGACTGCATTGTCCATGAACTGGGTTCAAAATGTACGTGATGGTATTGCATCGTCCCTAGACATGAGACTTGTCTTAAAGTGATAAGGATTGATCATCCTGGAACTTGATCTGGATTGTATCATCCATGGACCTATGTCCTAAAGAGAGCAGGATTGATCATCCTGTAATATGATCGTGTGTGTTGCAGGGTATGCTGCTATGTTTTGATGATAGATGTATTAGTGAGAATACATGCTTTTGATGATAGATGTATTAGTGAGAATACATGCTATTGATGATAGATGTATTAGTGAGAATACATGCTTTTGATGATAGATGTATTAGTGAGAATAGATGCTATTGATGATAGATGTATTAGTGAGAATACATGCTTTGGATGATAGATGTATTAAGTGAGAATACATGCTTTTGATAATATATGTATTAGTAAGAATACATGTTTTGATTATATATGTATTGGTGTGGATACTAATACAGATGATCCAGATGTTGTAGATCGAGATGATCCAGATGCTGTAGATCGTGATGATCTAGATGCTGTAGATCGAGATGATTCAGATGTTGTAGATCGAGATGATCCAGATGCTGTAGATCGAGATGATCCAGATGCTGTAGATCGATATGATCCAAATATTGTAGATCGAGATGATCCAGATGCTGTAGATCGAGATGATCTAGATGTTGTAGATCGTGATGATCCAGATGCTGTAGATCGAGATGATCTAGTTGCTGTAGATCGAGATGATCCAGATGTTGTAGATCGTGATGATCCAGATGTTGTAGATCGCGATGAACCAGATGCTGTAGATTGAGATGAGACGATGATGTTGATCATGTGATGATGATGCTGATGATCATGTGATGACGATGTTGACGATCGTGAGGATTCAGATATTGATGTTGCTGTAGTTGTTTGAGTGCTGCAGAAGATAAAGACTCAGTACTGAAGATGTTGATGTTCCAGTATTGAAGATGTTCCAGTAACTGGTTGAGTTACTGATGATCTTGAGAAAGCTTCCAATGATTTATAGATGTATCATGTATGATGTTGATGACTCCTTGCTCGTGCAGATGCTGTTATAATATACTTCTCATTAAGGGGGAGTGTTGAGATATTGTAACTTCAAAGAATATTAGATTTGTACTTTATTATTCCGGAGATGTTTCATTCCCTCGTGAAGATTTTATTGTATATCCGGAGATGTTTATTCCTCCGTCAGAATGTGGTAACTTGGGTTATTAGACTTCCCTAGTGGGGGTCGGCCCTGTATGTGTTATGTGGGTCAAAGGGTTATTAGACCACCCTAGAGGGGTCGGCCCAGTCAGTTGTAGTGGGGTATTTAACCCAATGGTTAAATATGAGCCTACATGTCTTGTGTAAAAGACAAGTCGGAGTAGTGTATAAATAGAGGAGGTGTATTCCTCATTTGATACACACTCACTCACTTGAGGATAGCGCACTTGTGGAGGAGAGGTCTTCTATTGTGGAGGAGGAGATCATGTCTCAGGGTTTCATCTTTGTATATTGCTGGTCATCTATATTGAGGAAGCTTTGTTGGGTTTTCTACCCCATGAGGGTTTCCCAAGATAAATCTGTGTCTCTTGTATTTATGTTGTGCTTGTTGTTTCTTCAGTGATCCTGTATATGCTATTATTGTGAAATGGAATGTGATGCTGCTATTTTCTGTCTTAGCATATTGAATTTTAAAAATCATTAGTAGACATGTTTCACCTTCTACCTCATCATTTAGTTATGGGCCAGTTTTGTGGATGTGAGATAGTTTTGAGTGCAAATTAAGACTATCCATGTCTTCTTACAACATGAGACGCTTGCAAAATTTGAGGTATGGAAAGGCTAAGAGAAGAAATAATGGGTGTGTTGAGTGGATTTTGGACCTCATAGAAACAATAAACCTCCAATGTTTCATGCTATAGAATTGGATAACATCAGCGATTGAGGACTTTGAATTGATTGTACCAAGGTTGATTTCCTCCCGAATGTTGTTATTTATTTATTTATCCTAATGGTATCAATGACCTTTTCAATAGACTATCATTAAGGTTTCTATGCCTCCAAATAACTACAAGATATGCCAAAAAGGGGAGCACTCTAGTCTCCCAGGCAAGCAAACAACCGAAGGATGCCACCTCAGCACCTGATCATCAAAATCATAGAGGTCATTGATATTACCATTAGGATAAATAATTAAATAACAACATTTGGGACCACTATGTTAGTTGCAATTAAATGTGTGGGGAATGTTATGTAAGACCCTCAAACAACCCTTACACACCACACATTCAAATCCTTGACAATTTAAGCCTTAACTTAAGTGAAATCAATAAGAGATATAAGTGTTCGAAACAACTAAACCATGACTAACCATTATGGAAAACATCTTAAAGTTATTATGATTTTCAATAGTGAGATCTAAAAGTTTTTATGACATTCTTTACAATCTTCATGACAATATGAATGGACAGGTCCCACTCATAGCCAAATACTTTTGAGATATTTACAAATCATTGGAGTATGGTGGACCAAAAATTTCTCGATAGGCGTTGTCTTCATTGCAACATGCCTTTGAGTAAATAGACCTCCGAACCACATGTCTATTTTGATGCATGTGGACATCTATGTGGGTTTTGAGAAGCCATTGTTGATTGTATTTAATGTAGTACCCAAGGATTTGATCCTCAGTAATCTTTGTCTGCAAAATATCTTTGACCTGTTCGAGAGACTCTCCAACTCCCCGTTTCAGATTATAAACAGCAGCTCATGATAATGCTGTCAGGTTGATGCCGAATGATTGCCACTAGTGTCTCATCCAATCAGGGATGTAGAATGCAGGATCCTCATAGATTTGTGGAATTTGAAGTCCAAACTTTAGCATGGTATAATATGTTCTGTCTGTATTTTCGTTTCTCAAGATTTTCCACCATAATTTTGCATATTTTTCATAAGTGTGTGTAGTACTTGGAAACCGCAGAGTAGCATCTTTATGTGGCCATGCTTCCAAAGAATGTATCCGGTTAATACAGGTGTACTGTTGGTCTAGTTGTATCCTCGGGTGACATGTAGAGCCCTCTGTCGAGATTAAGGTAACATCATGGTATAGGTTTGTTAACGAATTGCTTGCATCGGCTACTTTTCTCAGGGAGTTGTTGTAAATCATCTTTGGTACAATACTGGATACCATAGGCATTCTTCTGAGTTCTGGCACTAGTCTAATAAAAGCGTCAGATCCTTGTAAGTTAGCATCTAACACTTCAGTATGTCTAAAATCCCACCTAGGTTTCTAGTCTTGCATATAATCCAACCACATCATATTATCATCAATAGTATAGATCTGATGTTTTCCATTGGTCCAAGTAGATATTTCCATGTTTGCTTGTGGGTTATGGGCCTCGGGCTCGCTTGCACCAGGCTAGCTTGTTTCAGGCCCGCTTGTTAAAAATTAACAGCATTTTTATGTGTCAAATATTCTCTTATTAGTAACCACTGTGAATCAAATATTCCATTATTAGTCATTAACACATTAAAACACCTTAGATCTAAGCCCAAGGTGAATCAAGATTCAGAGTCAAATCACTGTGGATAGTACCTTGTAGTTGCAATCAAATGTCTGGGTAATACTATACACTTGGGAGCATCATCTAAATACTATGTGCAGATGGTTGTGAAAGACAAGCCATGATTGATTCCTAGGAGTCCTATTATGTGCTATAAATATGCACATTGTATCAATTATTATTTCAACCAAGTAATATGAAGTGAGTCTCCTAGGAAAGAAAACAACCGAAGGGTAAAAGGACATAATATGAGCAGAGTTTGGCACTGTCAATATGTCTCATTAGATGCAGGGGGGTCATTTGAAATAGGAGAATGAAGAGGTGAGAGTGAACAGGGAGCAGGGAATTACAAAACCGTCACTATGGTGAATTAATGAGAGACCTAGAGTAGGTGATTCCCTGATGATGTGGGAACCAAGGAGGGGATTGCTAAAGACAATGATGGGGATTGCAGAAAAAGGTCACAAAGTAGTCTATGTGACAAAATAGTATTAACGCCAAGCAAAATTTTCGAATCATTAGACTACTCCGTGAACAGTCTAACATAGAGGTGATTTACAAGCAGGTGAAACTGATGTGAGTCTATTTTTAATAACATTTCCCGTCATAATCTCTAGAGGGAAATGAACACAAGTGCATATTTTCTATCAAGGATTACAATTTACATCTTACTCAAGTTTTCTTATGGAATCTATTGATGGTGTTCAAAGCAGTGATATCCATAGCACTTTCAGGGCTACAAGTTGAAATTCAAGACCTCGTTTGAAGCAATCACATTAATATTGCCAATTAAAATAGCTATCATATCCAAAATCTACGTATAAATCCACCTCAGATTAACAGACCAAATGAGAATTCACATCTTGAGCATTGATACACTGAAACATAGTGTTTTATTTTAAAAAATTACTAAAATTTTCCCATACAACTTGGAAAGCAATCTGGTTCAAATTCCAAAACCAAAATCTAAAAGCTAGGTACAATATCATTGAGACAATCATTCTTCTATTGCCATGAAGGTTAAACTATGCCTTCAAATCATGGGCAAACAACCCAAGAAATGCTTGCAGGATAATAAAAAAGCCTCAAACTCTCACTAGCTCAAATCAAGAGAATGTGGCAAATGGTGGAGATACAAAACCGCTTAAACCAAAATTAGGATTACAACAAAGCTCCAAACTCACATCATCTCAAACCAAGGAGAATGTTGCTACCGGCAGAGAGATTTAAAACTGCTTAAAATCAAAATTAAATTGTAGGCATAAACACCCTCAAAATGTGATAATGAGCACATATCTAATTCATATTCCTAGAATCCACTTGCACGAAAATATCCAAATAAAACTGGTTTGGAACTGTTTTCAAAAACCATGTCAATGAACTTTGGATCACTATTTCTGTGTTAAATAGAACTACAGCCTTTACATCAATCAACAACAAGCATTCCATGTCTATTGGTTTCGTTATAAAATCAAAACCACCCAATTAACAAATGAAATCAACAACACCTAATTCACACCCAAAAATGCAGAAATTCGACTCAATAGGGGAGGGTTTCAAAATCCCAAAGGAACACGCATAGTGAAGGAGGTCACGGACCAAGAGCCGGTTCCATGGGGTGGAATATCTATGAGGGAATGCTTGCGCAAAACCCTCCCAACTCAACCCCAAAATTTACCTCCCTACTTGCAAACAAGTTTATCAAAAAGGGTTCCACATACTCACATTCCAATGCATAATTGTTATGGCACCTCCCTAATAACATAGCAGAAACCCTACCAAAGCATAACGAGTAACAAAGGACCACACATAACCTGTAAAAATACTCATTTCCATATCCAATTTACCACAACATTCATAATCAATTCATGATTGGACATATCTCCAACACAGATATCAATAGTTGGTAGAGGACGAAAAACCCTATCTCAGCAATCAACACAAGCAACCATTTAGGGTCTACCAATACTCGCTCTATCTCCAGCATTGTTTTTTAGACAAATTTGAGTTCCATTACTGCAAGTCTGGTGAATTAGAATCCACTTACGGTTTCCATTGAGGGTCTGTGGGGATTTGTAGAAATGGCTGGAGCACATGAAACCAACTTCAACCCCCCTCGCAGCAATTGCATGGTGAGAGTTTCAAGAGGAAATGGAATTGTTGCTGGTTGCAAGCACTAACTGGTGCGGTCGAACGAGGGCAACAGATCGTTTTCATTAATCTCGCGGACAGAGACAGTTAGCAAATGACCAAAAGTAATCACATCAAACCCGACATAACATATATATATATATATATATATATATTTAACCCACCAAGGTCAACAATGTTAAAGGTTCTCATGGCATTTGTATTTTAAAAATAAAATCATATTCTATAACAATTTTTGTTTTATATAACAATTTTATCAATAACAATATTAATTAAAAATTAAAAATTAAAAATTAGAATACTAATTAGTATACCAATAGGAATTTCAATATATGGATAGAGAGCAAGGATGCAATCGATCATACCGATTGGGATGTTTAGACCATTGAGATGTAGATATTGAAGAACGATATAATACTAGATGAACTAAAAGTGTACAATTTGATTCTGATGAAGTGGATCTCCAAGTGTCGACATATTTGCATGAAAAGACATCATCAGACGATGCAAGATCTAGTTCTCACGAAACAAAAGTGGTTGATTGATTAAGGGGACTTACAAATAGTGATGAACGATCAACAAGATTAAAACTAGCTTAGAAAGACCAACAAGGATCGAACCCCTTTCAAAATAAGTCTTTTATGTTTCCAATGAAAGACTCAAAATAAGTTTTTTATGTTTCCAATGAGTCTAGTAGAGTTCTAATATGAAATAACCCAAAAAATAACACATAAATCTTATAACACAATTTTGTATCTTTCTCAATTGACACATGTTCAATTATAACCATTAACACTACAACCTCCAGGAACACCCACGCTACTGCACATGTAGAACATAATTAGATTATAAAACTAATTTTCAAATATAACCAAGTTAATCAACAAAATGAACATATGGTGAGTGCATTTAATTTAACCTAAAAACATTGTGTACCTCTACTTTTCAACAATTAAATATCATTCATCTTTTTCTTCATCCAACTTAACATCTGTATCAGGATCTGGTTCTGAATAGATATTGATGAAAGGATCATTCACATCATCATCAGCATCAAAGTCATCTTCGCTAATATAGTCATCCATATCGTCAATGAGATCATTGTCTGATATATTTGCATGATCATCCTCTTCAACTTCTTCATCTAACACATCGACTACAGCATGATATGAATCATCATCATCCTCTTCTTCTTCATGATTATCTTCATCATCTAGTACATGATTATACTTTACTGGTCTTCCTCTTGGATTGTATCGAACAACATATGACCAACCTGCTTTATCTGGTACCTTGGAGTAGTAGAATTGCTCACATTGACTTGGAAGAACATAAGGCTCTGTACCCGGTTCAAATGCCCTTGTATTAACCATGGTAAATCCATTAGCATGCTCAATAACAGTTCTTTCAGGATCACGTTCATGCATCCGTAGCCTATACCACTTCACCTCAAACAAACCTATTTTAAAGGAATTAAAATCACACTCAACAATGTCCTCCAAATGCCCATAGTACCTATTCTCGGTTTCTTCTAGATGTCTATCACTTCTAGAGGAAACATTGGTGACCTTAAAGACTGCAGTTATCCCACAATCCGAGGTTTTCTTGTTATCATCCAACTTTTTGATACGAAATTTACGACCATTACACAACATAGCCTTGTGATGTTTGAGCTGCAACATTGACAATAGGTTAAAAATACATTGTGAATTAATAAACGTCATATAGGAGTGAGTAAATATAATTGAAAAGTTAAACAAACGAAATGTAATAATTGGAAAAATGGATCGAAGTAACTAGAAAAAATGTGGGTAAAAAAATTACTTTCCTTTTTATCTTTTAAACCATAGGCTAAATCAACTTCCCTTTGCGACATAAGGTCAGGAATTTGATGTCGAAGACGATGAGCTATTTTAATCATGTTACCGACCCCTTCCCATGATAACCTACGGAAGAATTCTTCACAATTTTTTATCCAATGCTCCATCCAATCAAGGTTGTTTGCAATGTATAAATGTAAAGCTTCCCACACTCGACCAACTATATGATAAAAAAACAATTCAATTTCATAATTAATTAGATCATCATTAAAGGAACATAGTTTAATATAGTTGAAAATGCATAATTATTAAAAAGAGTTAAAAAACAGTTTGATAATATAAAATTGGAAAAAATAAATGTGTAACATATTAATTCAACAACGTATAATAATAATTACCTTTCACAGTCCTTCATGTACCTCTCCCCAATAGGACCTCCCCTTCAAATTTGTTGATGGAGTCGAGATGCCAAATGCGAGGCACATTCATATTTTGTGCTAATTTAGGTAGATATTCACTAATGTACACCATGCATTGATATACCATATATCCTTCAACCATAGAACCCTCGGGACGCACTCTTTGTCTAACAAAATCCTTAACGACATTCATGAAACATCAACAAAATCAAATTAAAACCAATTAATCAATAATGGTATAACATATTGCGTTGAACATAATTCAATACAAAAAAAAGTTGCATACCTTGACGGTTTCTATTATATTCCACCTTCCATAGGTGAGGTGTCATTCTTCATGGTTTTTTTCCATTTTCTTCTTTACCGTTAAATTTTTCTTTGTCTGTAGTTTGATAACTATGGTTCTTAGGCAAAAAGTGCCTATACTCATCAAACATTTCCTTTACTAAACGCCTTGAATGATGAGATTTTATCCTAAGACCGCAAAATGGACATGCAAATTTACCCTTGGTTTGAAGACCTACAAGATATATGAATTGGTGGAGCAAATTAGCATTACAATTTAAAATAATGCATGATATTATCAATAGATATATAAAATATTAAGGAATAAAAGAAAGTAACAACATACCACAAAAATGTGTTAACCCGGGAGCATCATGAATTGTAAATGCAAGTATTCCATGGAATTGAAATTGTCTTTGCCCAATTGGTCTAGAAATATCATACATAGTGACACCAGCCCATAACTTCAACAACTCATTGATAAGAGGCTCAAGATATACGTTCATATCTTTAACCCAGTACTTGCCTAATTGGTCAAACATACATGATTAATTATATTTAGTGCCTATATGTCGTTATATATAAAAGACATAATTATCATGCACGAAACAAATCAATGAAATATTTACTGATCAGACTTTTAATTAAAAAATTAATATGTATTAATTAAATACCTGGAACAATCATTGCCAACATTGTGTGCTCTCTCTTGATCGACATCCAAGGAGGAAGGTTATTGTTTATAACAAAAACAGGCCACACTAAGTAGGTAGAATGAAGCTCTCCAAATGGATTGACACCATCATCTTCCAAAGAAAGTTTAACATTACGAGGATCTTCTTTAAAAATTGGCCACTTTTCTTCGATGTAACTCAATGCAGAACCATCTGTAGGCATTCGAAGAACATCATCGCGACTTCTATTCTTTGCATGGAAATCCATAAACTGTGCTATACTTTGACACCTGAACAACCGCTAGAAACGTGGGATTATCGGAATATAACAAAGAACTTTTTGAGGCACCTTTTTTGTCACTTTATTGGTTTGATACGTACTTGTTTGACATTGTGGGCATTCATTTTCTAATGCATATTGTCCATAGTATATGATATGATCATTGGTACATGCATCAATAGCTTGATACTCCATACCAAATGCTTTCATAATGACATATATGCCTCGATATGTGAGTGGTAAAATATTTGAAGCTGGTAATAGAAATTCACCTAAAAACCTACAAAATTCAAAAGAATAAATCAATGAAAACAATATTAATCATCAATATCGCATCCAAACTTTACACTTTAGATAACAATAGCAACAATATAGGAAAAAAGTCAACCCTTTCTATATATAGATATTGTGAACATGCATACAAAAATAAAAAAAAACAAATTACATACCTTAGTATCTGTGTCATATAGGTGTTTGATAATCCATTCAAAACCTTCAAGTTCAATAACAACAATATAGCAGATAAAAGATTTGTTTTTGAGCCTTCATAAAGAGGTTGACGTGACTTCTCAAGTAGAGGATCAACATCATCGCTATCATCCTGGTTGTCCTGATCCATTGGAGTAAATGTGTATTGGATCAATATATGTATCTCATGTTCCTGATTTGTGTCACTAATGTTATCTACATCCATTATATCATCAAAAATAACTACTTGATCATCTTAAATATTCTGAAGTAGAAGTTCGTCGGGCTGTGAAGGAGTATTTCTGCTAGTACTTGGCAAATAACTCTCTGGAATGCGACATTTTGAGGGCATTGTCTATAAATTTACAAACAACATAGAAAAATTAGTTTGTATAGAACATATAGTAAAAAAAAAGACATTTTACTAAAATTCATGCAGACATGATGAATATTATAGTGAATATATTAAACATTGAACCCCAAAAATAGTCTTACCATGGGACGATATTCATAACCCCCTTCGGCGTGCCCCTTCTCCCTACAATTTCTTTCAGCTATTTCTATTAAAAGTCTTCTTTTTTGCAAGCCCCTGCAATCAAAGCAGGACAATAAAATTTTCCATCTCCTCTCGCCTCTAATGTAGCTCTGAACTGAGCAAACTTCTTTGCATTTTCATTCATAGTGACAAATCCTTGTAGTGGTACAAGTAATTGTCTTACCTACACATTACAAAACAATAACTTGTCAATTACATTAGATATTATAAGTACATTTCTGAATATAGTATATTATAATCCAATAGTTTCTATATTTATAAAGAAAAACATGAAGACTAAAGTTAATATGAATGGAAAGATGTTTATAAGTTGGTTGTGAGAAAGTGAATTGAGAATGGAAAGATGGTAAGTTAATATAATCTAACGTTTAATGTGAACACTTGGAGGGAGATTGTACCCATGCAGTGGTTGGAATTTTAAATAAATTTTCTTTCCATATTTTTAGGAATGCATTGTATCAAGAGCACTAAAATTAGAAGTGGTTCTGGTTGGTTACTAAAAAAAATGGTAAATGTCAAATGTTAAGGAATAAAAAATATTGGAAAATTGAGAACTACTTGTATAGTTTGAAGACCTGATCATATAGTTTGACCACCAAAGAGGGTAGGCTCTTAACCAATATTGTAGATGTATTTCACCCACATGACATGGGATATCACCTTGGGAAGCTCAAATTTGGTTGGAAACATAAATAGTTTATTGACAAATATTGTGAAGTATCCATTAGGTAGTGAAGGGTGTGAGTCCATAATCATACTTTATAGGTTTGAGGTAATAATGGTTCGAGGTACGATAGAGAAAATCAATGATGTTGAGAAGTGCACACAAGAAATGAGTTAGTTAAAGGTCAACTATTGAAAATCCTCTATTTAGTCGATCCATTGCAATAATTGAAGACTAGTAATTAGGTAAGTAGCAAATCTTGATGTGGTCAAGCCATAAAAAAATTGGATCCATATAAACATTGAATATGCAAAGAAAAAAGAAGAAAGGATTGTAATAGATCCCAAGCATTATGTATGTCAAATGTTATATAGGACTGCAAACACACTAGAGATAGTACCAATTGCAAGAGAAAACATTTTCAAAGATGCCATTTTCAAAAAGCAAGTTAACATGACCTAAGCCAAAAAAACAAGTTCTTGAAAAAAATATAGCAAGTTAAAATAAAATGATAGCAAGTTCTTGAAAAAAATATTAGAAAGGCAAAAAAGAAAGTTAACATGGCCTAAGCCTCATTACTAAACAATATTAAAATCTAACCCTTATAAAAATATAGACAAAAAATTACACATTACCAACCTTGCAAGTTCAAAATTAGAGCTACGCAGAATATCCAAGCTCATACAATCACCCCGCAAGTCCAGAATCTGTGCTCAATGTGCCGCAAGAAAAGAAAATGTGAAAATCATGGTGAGAGTGTGTAGTTTATATAGCTCGACATTCGTCCTTGTTGCCACAAAAACTGAAGCCTAGATTTTTCGCCCCTATATCGATGAATGTTCATGGAACTTTCAAAAACGTGGATATTGCCACAATTTTTCCACCCTAACAAAAAAAAAGTTAAAAAATCATTTTTTTAACCCACGAATGTTGAAAATGTGGAAAATTTTTTGGAACAATCCGCCCATATGTAGTAGTGACAAAATCATACTAAAACAATAAAGATAAGGAACTATCGTAAACCGATAAACATAGGTACACAAGTAGACACACACAAGGAGATAACATCATAGGGAGAGACCATTTTTAACGTGGTTCATCCACTCCTTGGGATACGTCCACAAAAGGTGTTGCATCTTATATTTATTGCATCACAAGGAGTTTTTACATCTACAACATCATTGTTGCGCTTTTCAAATTCCTAAATATCTCAAGTCCTTTCTCATGGAGAGCCTTCTCCGGTACTCATTACTAACACCCAATCTAGGACAAAGTCCTTAAATAAATTTAACGTTTTCAATTGATTATAAACTTGCTTGGCTATCCTTCACGTAGTCTATTTTACTAGGCACGCATAAGAAGTATATCATAAATGAGTTTAATCCATACTTCCATGATAAGAAGAAATACAAAGAGCTCCAAAATTCATCTGTTGCTTTACTAAGAAAAATACGTATCTAAGGTTGGCCAGGGATCAAGTTTTAACCATATCAAAGTATAAACATGAAACCCTGATTTCTAAGTTCTTATAAAGCTATCTGAGCGCTATGCACCTCCTTATGCTATGCACCTCGTCACAAGAGAAACGTAAAAGTATATATAATAAGGAAGGATAACTCGAGAATTATGATGCTTGCACAAGAAATCCACTAAGGTCGACTATCATTTTCTCAAATCCTCATAAAGTAATAAATTTGAAACTCTACTTTTAACTCAAACCTATAGAATTCCTAAATTATACAGTTAACTTGGTCAAAAAGGGTCTACAACCATAACTAAGTTAAATATAAGGTAAGATAACTTCACAAAAAGGAAGGAAAAGGAGTCCAACTCTCAAACCAACAAAGGACACAAAAACAGTTTCTAAGGAGCCAATTTGTCTCCAACCGACACACTAACATTTTACGAAAGGCACGAGATCAGAAAACTTACCCTGAAATCGAACTCTCTATGAGCTTGTAGAGGCATATTTAATAAATTTAGATAGAGTTATGGAAGTCTACAGAATTCGCTTCCTATAATACAACATAAAACTTTTTGGGGTAGGGGATTTTAATCAAGGGTTCTATCAACATAGATGCAAACGTCACCCCTTTATTGTACCCTATGCATATCTAACTAAAAATTATATTAGACAATAGATGCAGAGATTCATATCGCCATGACATACTGTGCAGAAATTTATCTACTATCAAGGGGATGTAGGGATCTCATCTCCTTCACGCACTGTGAAGAGTTTTAAAAAGTAACTACATCGATCTAAATATGTAGAGTAATGAACAATGCGTTCACACTCTTACCGAGTAGTCCCTTCCAACTACCCGATATATAAAAGAAAAGAATACAACAGGCATCCAAAATAGATCTCTTACTAATAGCATGAATAAATATCCCTCTCAAAAGGAAACTAGGATCCATGCTCCATGAAATTGTCCTATTGCGTTCAACATTTCCATAAATAAAAAAATGAAATCCGCAAACAATTAATAAACGATTAAGAGAAAGATTTGAACACAGATTTAACTCTTCTATGAGCGTCCCTTACCTAGGTTTGGATGTGCAAACAAATAGACAGACCTCCCCATAGGGATTCATTGTGGCAACAAAAATACTTGTGGTAGTAATAACACATATAGACAACATACCCTTTCGTGGCAATAATGAAACATACAGAGACCTATCCTTCTGTGGTGGTAATGAAGCATAGCATAGGAATAAATCGCCATTGTTAACAGAGTTACTATACAACTAATACAAAAAAAATCAATGCATCGGTTTTTCGTTATTGTTACCTGTCAACGCGCATAGTATATTCATGGTTGTTTATTAATGTAGAGATTATGCGATTTATATGATCGGTTCCATTCCTGGGTTTTGGCTGTCAACACGCAGAGGATAGATCATGGCTTTTCCAAACTAGCTACCACAATCTGCAATCATACTCCAGGTTCAACCCTAAAAGTGTCGTTGTTGATGTATATGTAACTTCGGAATGTATTTCATCTATCTATTTTATTGTACTCCTATAGAGATGTATTATTCCTCTATACGGAAGTGTCGTCATTTGTATTGACAAGTGTCGCAAGTGTTGTAACTTGCTGATGGGTTATTAGACCACCTAGTAAGGGGTCAACCCGGATTAATGTAACCATGGGTTATTAGGCTAAGTTAGACAAGTCGGCCCCACTGGTTTATTGGGTAGGAGAAGACAAGTATAAATAGAGATTGGGAGATCTCTATTTGATCATCTCATTACTCACTCTTCTATCACTCGGAAAGTGGTGCACATGTGAGAAGGAGGATCAGCTGCTAGGAGAAGACCATCTCTTGTACTTTGGTTGTATCATTGCTCTTTCTATCTCTCAGGAAGTTGTGGGGTTTTTCACCTTTATGGTTTTCCCCAGTGAAACACTGTGTGTCCATTGTCTTATGTGATTGCTTGATATGCTTGATACATGCTTGATATGATTGCTATGTTGTACATGTTATTCTCTCAATAAAGATCCTAGAGTATGCTGGATTAATGCTCAAAATCTAACATGGTATCAGAGCTTCCCTGAGAAGAAGACATTGTGCAGTGGCGGAAACTAGGGTTTCTTGTTTATTGGGTTTCGCTCCACATATTTTGGAAAAGAAGTAAGGTATATTGACTCTACTCATCAAGGAGAATCGTTCTATCCAATCATAATTCATTTCTGAGCACTTTCAGTTTTGGTCCTAAAAATTAGGGTTTCCACAAAAATAGGATTTTCTGCAATCGGAAGACATAGATGGAAGATCCTTGGAAAAATAGAAGTTTAGAGATTTGGATCGATATTTTTGGTTGGGTAAAACTTGGGGAAACTCAAACCCTAATTCAGGGTCCTCCCTAGTGAATCTGGGAGATTGAAAAGCATTTATGAAGGGTGAAACTTTGCAGTTTTCAAATTCTGAGTATACCAGGCTGATCAGCTCATCAAGGTGCATCTTTCTATCCTTTTAGAAGTTTGAAATTCACATTTTGAATTTTTAGGGTTTCTCTGACAAACCCTAATCTGGGATGAGATTCAGTTTTCAGCAAGACAAGTGGTAAGACCTAAAACTTTTCTATTTCCATTTGAAGCACTCTTTAAGATGTCTCACCACACCAAGCTTGAGGATAAGCTTGAAGGGGCTGATAACTTTCGAGCATGGAAGTATAGGATTGGGTTAATCCTGGAAGAAAATGAGTTGGACATTTATTTAAATGAAGTGGTCCCTATCCCAGAAGAAGAAGAGGCTAAGGATCTTCACAAGAAGAACTTTGTCAAGGCAAAGAGGATCATTGTTGATTCTATCAAAGATCATCTCATACCCCATGTGTCTTCCCTAAAGACACCAAAGGAGATGTTTGATTCCCTGACCAAGCTATTTGAAGGGAAGAACATAATCAGAAGATGATGTTGAGGAATCAATTGAAGAATGTCAAGATCTAGAATGCAGAGACCATGCAGTCTTATTTGTCAAGGGTCTCCCAGATAAAAGAACAACTTGAAGCTGTGGGAGAAGACATAGAAAATAGAGAAGTGGTAATGACCACTCTTAATGGCCTTCCTAGGTCATGGGATTCCTTTATCCAAGGAATTTGTGCTAGGAAGAAACTTATCACTTTCAGTAGACTGTGGGAAGAATGCTCACAGGAAGAAGCTCGAATTATAGCTCTAGAAGAGAAGATGGGGAATGAATATCAAGCTCTCACAACACACTCCAAAATTCATGGTGACAAAAAGACTCACCATCATGGCAAGACAGAAAGACATCACCATCAGAATCAGAAGGGTAAAAGAAACATGCCCCATGCTCGTTGCTATACATGTGATGAAAAGGGACACTATTCTAGAGACTATCCCAGAAATAACAAAGATGGTTCTCACAAAAGGAAGAACACCAAAAGAAGACATCATGCTCATGTTGCAGAGGATGATAAACCTCCTAGGAAGAGGGCTAGAGAAGATAGTGATGATTCTTCTAGTGATGAAGAATATGTTTTGATTTATGCTCTCACTGGAACCTAACTCATGGAAGTAATGATTGGCTTATAGATAGTGGGGCTTCCAAACACATGACAAGATTCAAGGATCATTTATGAATCTATCTGAACATGAATCATCCCACAAGGTGAAACTTGGGGATGACTACCAGTATCCCATAAAAGGAAGTGGTGAAGCCTCGTACAAGCTAGACTCTTGAAAGTCTATGAAGATGAAAGATTTACTATATGTTCCAGGTCTCAAGAAGAATCTACTCTCCATATCTGCATTAGATGCAAAAGGCATGAGGGTTGCATTTGTAGATGGCCAAGTCCTAATGTGGCCAAAGGGTAAGAGTATAGATGATGAGTGGTGATTGGAGAGCAAGAGGGAGGATTATACAAATTGAAGGGCCAACCAGAACAAGCCATGGTCCATGATTTAGTAGAGCCAAGTGAACTTTGGCATATAAGGCTTGCACACATGCACTATAGGGCATTACCAATTGCAAGCAAAGCTGTAGAAGGTCTTCCTGAAATCCAGACAAAGCATGGAGGCATTTTCAAAGGTTTTGCAAAGGGAAAGAACACAAAGAAGGCATTTCCAAGCAGTAAAAGCAAGGAATAAGGAATTTTGGAAATTATCTACTCCGATGTATGCAGTCCAGTGTCATCCATTTCTCTGAGTGGGTATGTGCACCATGGTTCTTTCATTGATGATTTCTCTAGGAAGACTTGGAGTTATTTATTGAAGAACAAAGATGAAGTATTCAGCAAATTCAAGGAATTCAAAGCCTTGATAGAAAACCACAATGAAAAGAAGATCAAGACCTTTAGATTCGACAATGGTGGAGAATTCACTTCAGGAGACTTCAAGAAGTTATGCAGTGATTCGGGGATTAAGAGGGAGTTGATCACTCCTTACAATCCACAACAGAAAAGAGTAGAAGAAGCTACTTCAAAGTTGGACTCTAGTAGCTCCTGCAAGGAATCAAAGATTAAGAGGGAGTCCACCCAACAAACAAACAAAGATAAGTATTTGAATTGCCATTTCTTGTATATTTTGTTTGTTTAAATAATGTTATTCAATGATGTATATACTTATGTTCCTAGACTTAAGTTGTCTATTATGCATATTCGAATAATTGCATTAATGAACAGTATACTACTAATGCATCTAATGGGTAAGTGGCCTATGGTACTGTACAACATTCCATTGCTACTTATCTATAATGAAACCTCTTTGCTGACATGTTGGGAGTTGTGCACACTCTTAAAAATGTTCTGGTAGAGATTGGAAGGCATCTAGAAAGTTACGAATATGGCTAAATGTTGTATTGAAGCATTGGCTAAAATAATTACATGACTGTATGACATATTTCTTTGTGTGTAAGAATTTGTTCTGAAAACTATTAGATGTCTCTAATCATGCAATTTAACTTTTCTTGTAGGAAAGATCATATACCATCACCTACAAAAGAAGGACTACAACATTTGTTCCAACAACAAAGTTATCTATTGAAGAATATGAAGTTCCCAGGATCCGGGATGAAGTAATGGAAGGATGCCATGATCCGTCGATCATGAAGAATGATGTTTGGGATGTGGTCCCAAGACCTGAAGGGAAGTTTGTTGTAACTTCCAAGTGGATCTATAAGATCAAGCATGCTGCATATGGAAACATAGAGAAATATAAATCAAGGTTTGTAGCTCGTGGCTTCTCCCAGAAAGAAGGGATTGATTATGAAGATACCTTTGCTCTTGTGGACATATACACTTCCATTAGATCAGTACTTGCTCTAGATGCAGTGATGAAATGGAAGGTACACTAGATGGATGTTAAGACAGCTTTCTTGAATGGTGTAGTTGAAGAGGACGTGTATGTGGAACGGCCACTCGGGTTTGAGACACATAACCAAGAGTCACATGTGTGCAAACTGAAGAAAGACCTGTATTGTTTGAAACAGGAACCCAAAACCTGGCATGGAAGGATAGATGGCTTCCTATCTAGTTTGGGCTTTACCAAGAGTAAAGCAGATTCCAACCATTACTACAAGGTTGAGGAAGGCAATCTGGTGATACTACTACTGTATGTGGATGACCTATTTTTAACAGGTGAGGATAGTTTGATTGCCGATACGAAGAGGAAGCTTGCTGTCGAGTTCGAGATGAAGGACTTGGGTATGATGCACTATTTTCTTGGTATAGAGGTGTGGCAGAGTGCAGATGGAATCTTCCTTAGACAAGGGAAGTATGCGGTAGAGATCCTGAAGAGGTTTAGAATGATGGACTGGAGGACCATGGCCACACCTATGGCATCAAACCTGAAGCTTCTGTGTGATGTTGCATCTGAGCCTGTTGATGCTACGATGTATCATCAGATGATTGGGTCCTTGATGTACCTCATGAATACGAGACCAGATATCTGCTTTGCGATGAACACCTTGAGCCAGTACTTGACAGATCCAAGACATGTTCACCTGATAGCTGCAAAGCATATTCCGAGGTACCTGAAGGGTACAGTTGACTATGGGTCAAGTATGAGGTGAATCAAAAGTTTAACTTGGAGGGTTATGTTGATTCGGATTGGGAAGGCAATGTCATTGATCGGAAGAGCACTTCGGGGTGCTGCTTCAGTATGGGATCCAGTATGATCTCTTGGTTTAGCAGGAAGCAGTCCTATGTGGCATTGAGTACAACTGAAGCAGAGTATGTCGTAGCTTGTTCGACCAGTTGTGAGGCAGTATGGCTTAGGAAGCTACTGTCTGATTTGTTTGATCTCCAGCTGAGTGCTACTTGTATATAGTGCGTTAACCAGAGTTGTGTGAAGTTGTCAGAGAACCTAGTCATTTCCATGACAAGTCGAAGCACATTGAGATCAAGTATCACTATATCAAGGATATGGTGTAGAGAGGAGCAGTGAAGATCCTGTATGTTGCGACAGATGAGCAGATAGCTGATGTGTTGACCAAGCCGCTTACCAGATTCAAGTTTGAATACTTCAGAGGGAGACTTGGTGTACTTCAAATCGAGATACCTTCCAAGAGGAAGTGATGAGTCCGGAGACACAGATGCACATGAGCCATTCTCACATAGCGGTAGGTTTGTCCTGCTATGGTGTAGATGTAAGGGCTAGGCCATTCTCACATAGTGGTAGGTTCGTCCTCCTATGGTGTAGATGTAAGGGATGGGCCATTCTCACATGGTGGTAGGTTCGCCCTCCCATGGTGAGTTGTAAGGGCTGAGTGTGCTTTTCGACATGGTGGTAGGTTTGTCCTCCCATGGTCGTTGATGTAATTGCCGAGTTTTTCCGACATGGTTGCATCGAGAGGCGCTCTACAACCCAGTATGAGGGAGATCTTGTAACATGTGTGAGTTTGTCGAGTAACAAAATAATACAAAGTAAACAAAAAAGAATAATACAAAGTAAAAAGTAAATATGAGACTTAAACTAGAGACTTTACTTTTTACTTTTAATACAAAGTAAAAAGTAAATATGAGATTTTAGAGTGTTTTTCGAGTTTGTCGAGTAACAAAATAATACAAAGTAAACAAAAAAGAATAATACAAAGTAAACAAAAAAGAATAATACAAAGTAAAAAGTAATATATATTATGTCTGCCATAAACAAAAAATAATAATACAAAGTAAAACGTAAATATGATACTTAAACTAGAGACTTTAGAGCTTAGGATTAGGTGGCTCAGGTATTACACTCAAGGCGCTATTCAAGGAGAGGCTTGCATCTGGGGAGATTTGATCCCACTCGGTGCTTGATAGAGCCTAGGATTTGGATCTAGGCTAGTGGTAGGTTCATCCTCCCATGGTCGTTGATGTAATTGCTGAGCCGTTCCGACATGGTGGTAGGTTCGTCCTCCCATGGTCATTGATGTAAGTGCTGTGATCCCTTCACAGATGGTAGTAGGTTAGTCCTCCCATGCTGGTGAGTGTAAATGCTGTGTGTGTGGATCTGGGTTGTGCTCCATGGACGATGATGATGTGACAGTACGGTACACAGGTTTTGTAGAATCATATGATCAGTCCTGAGATGCTCTTGCAGGTTTTGCAGAGGCAGTGTAATCAGTCCTGGGAGATCGTGCAAGTTTTGTAGAGGCCGCGTAATCAGTCCTGAGGTGTACCTACTTGATGGCTTGCTCGTAAATATGTTGATGATCTTCATCCAGCATGAAAAAGGGCTAGCTCTGTAGCTGATGAAGACCTGTAGGTGGCAGGCCTACATCCAGTATGAAAAAGGACTGGCTCTGTACAACTTCCTATGACGAGTAGATTGGAGATTGATTGAGATAGCAGCAGTGATGATGATTCGATGACGATGATCCAGTGATGATGATCCAGAGAAGAAGACTTGTGATAGCAGATCTGTGTCGAGAAATACCTTCCTAGTTAAGAGGGAGTGTTGATGTATATGTAACTTCGGAATGTATTTCATCTATGTATTTTATTGTACTCCTATAGAGATGTATTATTCCTCTATATGGAAGTGTCGTCATTTGTATTGACAAGTGTCGCAAGTGTTGTAACTTGTTGATGGGTTATTAGACCACTTAGTAAGGGGTCAGCCCAGATTAATTAAACCATGGGTTATTAGGCTAATTTAGACAAGTCGGCCCCACTGGTTTATTGGGTAGGACAGGAGAGTATAAATAGAGATCGGGAGATCTCTATTTGATCATCTCATTACTCACTCTTCTGTCACTCAGAAAGTGGTGCACATGTGAGGAGGAGGATTAGCTCATAGGAGAAGACTATCTCTTGTACTTTGGTTGTATCATTGCTCTTTCTATCTCTGAGGAAGTTGTGGGGTTTTTCACCTTTATGGTTTTCCCCAGTGAAACTGTGTGTGTCCATTGTCATATGTGATTGCTTGATATGCTTGATACATGCTTGATATGATTGATATGCTTTACATGTTATTCTCTCAGTAAAGATCCTAGAGTATGCTGAATTAATGCTCAAAATCTAACAGCCACCACTTTTCCCCCTGTTCAAGAGTGCAGCAACTACTTTAATAACCCCCAGATCTCCTTGGAGAGTTTGCCTCCACCACGAGGAAATCTCGCTAAAGATTATAGCTTATCCGTTCGGTGACTGGAGTTACTGAGTGCGTATGCACCTTAAGGAGATCATGGTATTAAAGTTTTAAAGACAGGCTCTAACTAAAGTTGCCACACTACTAACAACCAAAACCAGTTAAGTGAGTGGAGCTTGGTGATGGTAGAGGTCGTGTTCCAGATGGTGTGACACCACTTAGGTGTGTTCCACTGAAAGAATAAAATTGGCGAGCAAAAACAACTTTTGGAGTGGTCCATTTAAGGAGACCACCTCCTTGACTCTCTTAAACCCTTCTTCAAAAATTAGAGGTGGAGTTTGGCTACCGTTTAATGAAAGTTCTCCATATGCCAAAAATCAATACTTAGTTCCAAGAAATTGACCAACACATAAAATCCTATAACTGAAAAGTATAGTGGCAATTAAATAAAATACTACCACTCCGATCAAGGTAAGGGGATGTTTTCAATTCTTACTTATTTAAAATACTTGTGCTCAAGCATAAGTTGTATAGTTGCATAAGCATAAAATTGTAAAATAGCATAATCCCTATTAATGTTTTTCGGAGATGCTTATAAGCATAAGCTCGTATGTTACTATCCTTTGTAACGATTCTTTTTAATGGTAAAATATGTGTTTAATTTGATTAATTACATAACCTTTAGAATGTGGTTTCCACAATAATTTTAGATATCTTTTTATGTAGCAACCTATACCAAATATATATATATATATGTATTATTTTTTGTCAAAAAATACTACACAACTAAGTGTATACATGCTCTAAGACATTGGTCTCACTTATAATACAAAACATATAAATATATATATATATTATATGTTATCTAATATATCCTTTTATAAATTTTTGTTTAACATAAGTATTTTATCAAGCAATCAATGTCTTTGTTATGCATATCAACAATGCATTTCACTATATATATATATATATATATATCATAATTTTATAATCAAGCTCACTAGCATCTGTTTATAATTTCATAAATAAGCCAAGCCCCTTTCAGCTTCTTATCCTTGCTTCTACATACCTCCATCCACTTATCATGCCATATTTGTATTAGTATTATTGTTGGGCTTCTTATAAACGATGATTGTATTCCTCGAGCACCCTTGTGCCGGAATTATCATATTACTTAAGATCTGTTAGGACTCAAAAATGTCGTATTTTCATCCACCTTTCCCTTCACTATTCCTTACATTTCATCGCCCTATTAAACCTTCATCATATCATTTGCATAAATACATTTGGGTTTCACATTATTATTTTCCACTTTATTCATTTTAGTAGTAAGAGTGAATTTATGATTAAATATTAGAAAATATACATGTTTTCATATATATCTCAATTATGTGTGAGCTTTGTAATGTGTAGGAATATGTGAATGATTAAATCCAAGAGACTTCTCAATATCTCTTACACCATTCCAAAGGAGATAGTTATTCAAGCCCATTCTTAAGGAGAAGATCATGGAAGATTTGGTTGGCATATCTTATCTAGGATCATGAGAGATATGTGGAGGATTTGAAGGCACCATATCTTGTAATAATAGGAAAGTGGTTGAGAGTAGTTGAGAGAATAATGGATCTGTAATTAATGCATTCTTATCTTTTTCTTAAGGACTCTCATGTATAAAGGAGAGTGCTCCTTCTCCATTCCATTAGGTTGGAATTAGGTTAGATTAAGCTTGTAAGAGGGTTGTAATGAAGTTGGATTGGATTGGATTTTGTACTTGTTAGATTAGTCTTTGATTTGAGATTCTTAATGTGATTTAAGCTTCCATTGTTATGCTTTTATGTTTGCCATTTGATTATGGATTTATAGTTGTGAGCTCACTTATGTCATTGTTGTTAACTCTTCACATGTTGTATTTCTCTTACGCAATTTCAATGCTTTCCTAGTTAGTGTTTCCATGCTTTCCTAGATTAAATTGATTTCAGCAAATTAGATTAAGTTCGATTAGATCTACTTCAGTCCTGCACAAACAGTGCACGTGCTTCGTCAGTTTACGGACCTCGGATTGACAAGTAAATAGTTGGGCAACTGTACTACAACGTAATTATTACGACATATAACTCACCTAACAGGATCATCTATTGTTACTTAGCTTCATGCTAATATATATGTATATATTTATATATGTATATCTCATACGCCTTTTCTTTAAAGCTTGCGGCAATCATTATTGTCGTTAACTTATGACGACAACCTAAGACAAAGTAAACCGTTACTTTACTTTTATGTGTTTACTGGCACTAAGATGACCCCCTATCATCAATGTCTTTTACTATCATGGCTTCCTAGCCAATCAGTCTCATTCTCCCCTAGTGCATTTTGATTTGCTCGTCATTTAGTTGCATTCGCAACTTTCAGTGGCCTAGGTCTATCACTTATATTTCCAACTTTTTAAGAAATAAATACCATTACACCCAACGTTTATTGGTGGGACCTTGGCCTTGAGATCCTCACTAGAAATGATTACCTTAATTACTTACATTTATACAATTTATTAGGTCAAAAAGGAGGGATGTTACATACTCCTCCCCTTAAGAATAACATCGTCGTCGGTGTTCATACTTCTTAGCAATTTGTCCACACTTTCGGACTCGTCATTCTCTAGTTCACTTGTCATCTCCCCTTTGTTATTATTGATTATCCTCGAGCTCTTTCGCTTGCATATGTCTTTATGGTTCATACCTCTTTCACAATGTGCACATTTGTACAAGTCATACCAGATATTCCAACATTTTTCAGTATACATAAGTATACAAAATTTCAATCTGTGAATGTTAATCATTTATCATCCATCCTCATCCGTGAGGGCATATTTGCTTACTCTAGCATTCATAACATTCACACATAAAGACATCTATTAGTCCATAATATAAATCATTCAATATTGGTTATGTCATAACACAATATTTCAACAACACCTTGTTGATCATCAAACTCTCTCTTGAGTTTTTAGCAATCCTTCGCTAAACACACAACTCGTCCTTGAGTTAAAACTTGTAAATAAAACCTGCAAATAAAACTTGTAGTTAAAAACATTCTATGTAAACTCGGTAGTGATATTTTCTGTAACAGTAGTTTGAGTAATTACTTATTATACTCAATAGTAATACTTCTGCATTTAGCAATATTGAACTCAACAATGTGGCTGAACTAGCACAGATCTCATACTACCTCTACCATTCACTCCATAGCCATTCCCCTCATCGAATCTCTTGTGCATTCCTCCCCTTTCTGGTTTAGAAATTGCCACAAGGAAGAAATCATAATGAGCCACCTGCTCAATTCGATGGATGTAAAGATTGCCTAGGTCTTATGGGTCAGTATAACATTCAACGAGCCACCTGCTCTGTTCCACTTATGTGGTGAACATGACCTCATATATTTTTTAGGGAAGTTGCCTCCTGCAACGGCTAGAAAATGAATGTAGGAACCTCCTTTCTGCTATGTTTGAGTACATAATTTAAACTTTCTTGTTTGAGTCTAAGAAATTTACGTAATAACAATCATTCTATAAGCCACATGCATCATAATAAAAACAAATATATTTGCTTATCGCATTCTATGCATTTTTTTATGATTACACATCATTAATCATAAGTTTTTATCACCAATCATGATTAATAAAATCCTGTAATTCAAAAGTAAATCATTACTTACTCTTGAGAAAATTTTGCCCAACTTATCTTTAAAAGTTTTGTAATCAGTGTTCCTCTTTGATGATGTCATCAGTCATAGTTAAGATCACTTCCTGTAATGTTAGCATAAAAGAAAAATTTATTTGCTTCAATTGATCAACAATTGAATACATTTATCCCATAGCTTTACACACATGCTCATTCAATAACTTGTGCGTCATTTTCCATTCATCCTCATGTATGAATGTAAACTCGTCAATATCCTTATTGTGAGTTTGAGATCAAATCTGCTAACAAACAATCATGCCAGTATCATATTTTAAACAGTTAGTTGCATATGGATAAAAAGATCATATTATATAAACTTTTGATGTTTTTAAAAGATCCTTTATTTAATCAATCACAAAGGATTAGGATTCTTCTCTTCCTATAGTCAAAAAAAATATTTTTTTAACAATTTTTTCTTCTTTTCTTAATACACATCAATTTTTATTTTAAAAGATTGAACAACCCTACCAGGGGTCTATCTAAGAAATTTGTATTAAAACATCAGATCGTTTATACTCCTAGGAATTAATACATGCAATTTCTTACAGTAATGCACCTTTATACATACTTAACAAAACAAAACAATCATTCAAATGTATGAATCACCTTATGAAATGAATTTGTTTAAACATAACTTGTAGCCCATTCATCTGGCTATCAATTACTCATGAGTAATAATTCCATGAAAGATAGTCTACAGTCTCTTTTCAATAAACTTAATACCAAACGTAAGTAATACGATGTTCACTCTATCGTTTGATACTTTGAGGACCAAGTTTTATTTTAAGCAATGCACATAGCTATAACAAATATTTTACCTAGTTCATATTCTATAATATCTATGAAATGCAATATTTGCCAATATAGTTTACACAAATTCTGTTGTAACAACTATGCAATTAATTTTCTAATTTAATATGCATGTTTAGAACATTATTCATAACATTTGTTTGGTCAAGGAAATAATTCTTTTTTCCAAAGTAAATTATAAAAAGACTTAGAATTATGAGTCATAAATCCAACATAAATTATGGTGATGATTCTATTCTCTTTTGCAAAGTTAATCATTCATGATACAAATAAATTTATATTTCTCACCAATCTCGAAAAGACATAAAGACAACATCTATATCTATTCATCTTAAATTAAACTCTAGTGTATCTTTCAAAACCCTTCCAAGTAGCTTACCCAAACTAACCGGCATTTTAACAAATATACATACATCAATTAATTTGATATTTTATGATAATATCGACTAAGGTATATGCGTTCACTATCATAGATTCCAAATCGAAATACATCACTCACATACTTGTAGCAACAAATAAAATCAACTAGTAAGTATGAATACTTTTTATCTTAGGTAAATCTCATAACCCTTTACATATATACTAAAATCGAAAACATGAATTTCTTTAACAATACCATGTGATAATGTGGGTATCTAAACCTCATATCTAGCAAGGGACAACTCACGATAAAATGAGAACATACCTAACTCACAATTTTGTAAGGAACAATGATGAGAAGACTTATCAAGTTACTATCTTGAAGATCTTGAATTTTAACTCCATTAACATATCTCCCTCGTCCATCCTAGTGCATGAACAAAAACACAACAAGAACAACTTGAATATCCTTCACAATTATTTATTTCATGTTGATCCCATTTGGCCCAAGTGTTGTAACCTAAAGCTTTGATACCATTTGTCATGGACCCAAAATCCTGGGTCGGAATTTCTGTAAACTTTTTGAACTTTTTAAATTAACTACTTAGCTTATGGACTTAAGGCTCTTCATTGAATATCTAAATCGAGATCTCAATATATTTATAAACAAGTAGATTTCTTATTCCAATGTGATGAACCTGCAATATTAAATTAATGAAAACACATGAGATAGCAGAAATAACAGAACTCATAATCACTTTTATATTGATCGCAGGCCACTTCAAGGGGACAACCTCCTTTGAGCAACCTCAATACAAATAACTTCACAGTGCCTTCATTGGTCTCAACAAAAACTTATATACTAAGTCTAGGCGCCAATACCATGGGTCAATACCATGTGTCAATACAAAATATGGATCAACAATTACTACAGGACGATTTACAAAGCATATGCGTCCAACAACAATACTACACACTATGGATCAACAAATACTACGGAACGACTTGCAAAGTATATGCGTCCAACAAAAATATACTAGCAAAGTAAATAGAAGGGTTGACATGGGTTCCTAACATCCCCTCTCCCTTAGAAAAATCATTGTCCTCAAAGCTTTAGATGTGGAAATTGATGCAGAATCTAAAGGAGTGGTTCCCTTGTAGCATCCTTGGATTGCATTCCGGCACACTGATGCCTTTTGAGTTTCATGGAGGATTGCTTGGAAGGCTGTAGACAAAGAAGGACCATATTCGCTGTGTGAAAAGTGCGCTCGGAATGGTGCTGATCGGCTTGTTGTTTCAGTCGAATTCTTTCCATGTGAAGATTGTCCTGCAGAATGAGAAGAATCTGATCACGGTTTCGAAGAACCGAGTCAATTTCCTGAACTGGGGAGCTGTTGAGCATGTATGGAAGAAGAACTTGCGGTGCCTGTCCATAAACTGCTTCATATGGTGTCCTTTTAGATGTTGTATTGTACCACTGGAGCATTTCTAGCAAATTCATAGAAATAGTTGTCCAAATATATGTAGAGATGGGAAAGGGTTTGAGTAGTCTCGAAAGGAGTGTCGTTTCACCCTGGTTGACTTGGAAAGTATCACACTCAACCAACATCTGGTGAATTTTTATTTTCAGTCCCTGCCAAAAGAAGTTACATTGTTTTGGGTCATAGGTTTTGAGGAACCCACAGTGCCCTCCTGATGAAGAAGCATGGAGTTCATAGAAGAGATAGCTCTGTTGAACAGATTGCAATCAATTTGGAACAAGTAGAGAAATAGCTATAAGAGAAACTGGGTCATCAAATTTGTGAGAAGGAGCATCTGTCACCATATTATCCTTACCCTTCTTGTAAGTGATCGCATAGTCATAACCCATGAGTTGGATAACCCATTTCTGGTTTGTTGGGGAGTAGACCCATTGTTCCAAAACATGTTATAGACTCTAGAGATCAGTCTTGATGCAGAAATAATTCCCTAATAGGGATGGTTGCCACTTCTGTACTGCATGCAAAATAGCCATCATGTCCTGCTGAGATGTAGATGCGGCTAAATGCTTGTCAGAAAGGTCTCTTGAAGGCGGCAACCCCACTGGTGCAACAAAGACACCTGCATATCTATCCAATGAAGTAGAGGAGACCGTTGGTGGGTGAATCTGAATGGAATGGAGCTGAGCGATGATACCATGTGAATTCTTTTTAAGGATCTTTTCCAGGCGATGTGAACTGATGATCCAGAGAGACCCTGGTTGTAAGCCCATGAATTTGTGTTGTGTCCCATTGACTGAAAACTGCATCCAAAGTTTAGCAAATTCCCATAAGATGGGGCCAAGTGTGCGTAACCATTGAACGCCCAAAACCACATCATGTTCGCCTAAGGACAAAGCAAACATGTCATAGCATAGGTTATAATCTTCCAGAGAGATACGCACATTGTGACACTTTCCCTTGCAAGGTAAGGTGTCCCCATTGGCAACCATGACTTCAAAGTTGGAGCAAGGATGGACAAAACAATCAACCTGTTTGGCGATCCGAGGGTCAATGAAGTTATGAGTGCTACCAGAATCGATGAGTATTGTAAGGGGAAGCTTCTTGAAGTAACCCCTGACCCACATTGTTTGGGGGGTGGTGACGTCAGATAAAGCATGGAGAGATATCTCTGGGTGGTCTTCTTAAGATGGGAGGTCAATAGGCAGCTTCTGAATGTCGACCTGATCATCCGGTGTATCTGGAGCTTCTTCACCAACTTCAGAGGCAGGCAGAGAATCCACATCCAAGAGATAGATCTTTTGTTGAACACATCTATGTCCCCGAGTGAATTTCTCATCATAATTATAACAAAGCCCTTTTTCTCTATGTGTTTGCATCTCTATTTCAGACAAATGATTGATAGGAGTTGGTCGAGGAGCTGGAGGGATGGGAAGTCGTTGAGAACCCATATTTTGGAAGGGAACAAAAGTGGGTTTGGAGTGTTGTTGGGCGGAAATCTTGTCTTCTGCCAACTTAGCCAACCCTAGGGCTTCCATCATTGTGTTGGGATAGAACATTTTTACCTCTGGCCAGATTTCATCATTAAGACCACTGATAAAACAACTCCTCTAGAAGTCATCAGACAATCCTGCTATGTGGCTGGCTAGTTTCTCAAATTCTGTCTAATACTCTCTCACAGTGCCAATTTGGCGAAGTTTAGTGAGTGCTCCGGTGAAGTCATCAAAAGCACTAGGACCAAATCGTTGAAAAAGGAGTTGGCAAAAATATGTCCATTTTGGCTCGTCATGAGCTTTGATGTACCAACAGTATCATTGCAGGGCTTCCTATTCCAAATGAAAGGATGCAAGTGGAACTTTTTGGACATCAAAAGTGTTATGCAGAGTGAAATACTGTTAGGCACGATAGATCCATCTAGTCGGATCGGTGACATTAAATCGAGTAAAATCAAGCTTCGGACCATGGAAATTGCTGGAAGAAGAGAACCCATTGTCTAATGAATACTAGGACTGTCGTTTGTTGTTCATGGTTGTGTTAGAAAAACAAGATCATAGAGCAATAACAATAAACAGAAATGCAAATATAATCACACACACATTACAAGAGAGACACAGATATATTGTGGTTCACCCCAACTTGGGCTACGTCCACACTGAATTTGCGAGTCCTTATTATTATTACCGTCCAACAAGGTGATGGGATACAACCTGCAGCACAACCGCTACACTTCCTCTTCACTATCTCATAGTCTCTCTCTTGATCTTAGAGATATTTACAATGCATAAAACCTAATACATCATGCCCTAGCCGTATTACAATGTCTTTCTTTTATAGGGAAAATACAATGGAAAAAATACCATGGGATACCCAAAAAACGATGGGCCCACAAAACAGCTGGCGAAAGCAGCCCCAACCCCTAAAAATGCAGAATGGGTGTACAGTCCTCCGAGGTGCACGACTAAGACAATATCATCTATGAGATTGGAAGATCTGGCTCCACAACCAACAATCTCCCACTTGGAGACTGATCACAGCAACTCCACTACTGCTGCACTTGTTGGACTTGGACTTGGCAAATTTCTACTCTTTAACTTCATGCTAGAAGGCCAACTGAAACCGCGCAAGAACTCAGTTTCTCTCTGGTCACTACCTTTGTGAACATGTCTGCGGGATTCTGGCTAGTATGTATCTTTTCCAGCTTCAACAGTTCATCTTCCAGAACAGAGCGTATGAAATGTTACTTGATCTGTATTTGTTTAGTCCTCGAATGGAATGATGAGTTCTTTGCAAGATGAATGGCACTCTGGCTATCACCATACAACCTGCTATCCTTCTGCTTCTTACCCACTTTCCCCATAAACCTCTGCAACCAAATCATCTCTTTACTAGCCTCTGTAATAGCAACATACTCTGCTTCCATTGTTGAAAGTGCAACAACCTTCTGCAGTTTCAAAATCCAGCTTACTGCTGTTCCACCTACAGTAAACACATACCTTGTGGTGCTCCTCCTGCTATCCTTATCAGCTACCGTATCTGCATCAACATATCCCTGTAGAACAGTGTCTGAACCTCCAAAACATAATGCCTGAGTGGTTGTACCTCTCAAATACCTGAGAATCCACTGTATTGCCCTCCAATGCTCTTTACCTGGATTGTTCATATATCTACTCACAACTCCCACTGCATGTGCAATATTTGGTCTTGTGCACACCATGGCATACATCAAGCTGCCAACTGCTGATTGATAGGGAATCTTGTACATGTAATCTATCTCTTCCTCTGTCTTGGGACACATTTCCTTACTTAGACTGAAATGGATGGCCAAAGGTGTACTAATTGGTTTTGCATTTTGCATTCTAAACCTCTCCAACACCTTTTGTATGTACTCACTTTGAGACAATGTCAATTTGTGATTTTTCCTATATCTCGTTATTCTCATACCAAGTATTTGCTTTGCAGCACCCAAATCCTTCATCGCAAATGAATTAGATAGCTTCCTTTTTAGTACATTTATATCCTGCATGTTAGACCCTGCAACAAGCATGTCATCCACATACAATAACAAGCTAATATATATTTCATTGTCTAGCTTCTTGAAATAAACACAGTGGTCAGAATGACATCTACTATAACCTTGTTCTGTCATAAACCTGTCAAATTTTAAATACCACTGCCTTGGAGCTTGCTTCAAGCCATACAAACTCTTTTTCAACCTACATATCAAATCATCCTTCCCTTTGACCTCATACCCTTGTGGATGCTGCGTATATATCTCTTCCTCCAAATCCCCATGGAGAAAGGTTGATTTTACATCTACCTATTCAAGATTCAAATCTTCTACCGCCACTAGACTTAAGATAGTCCTAATTGAAGTCATCTTAACAACAGGAGAAAATATTTCATCAAAATCAATACCTTTCTTCTGTGCAAACCCCTTTACAACAAGTCTGGCCTTGTACCGCTTCTTACCTCCTTCTTCATCCTTCAACTTGTAAATCCATTTGTTCTGCAATGCTCTTTTATTAGCGGGCAACTAAACCAGACCCCAGGTCTAGTTTCCTACCAATGAGTCCATCTCCTCATTCATGCCTTGCTCCCACTTCTTTCTAGTTTCCACCTGCATTGCTTCTTCATAACATTCTGGTTCACCAACATCAGTCATCAACATATAATACATTGAAGGAGAGTATTGTTCAAGGAGTCTACTTAACCTGGTAGACCTACTTGTAGTTGCAGGAGTTTCAGGTACTTGTTGTTGCTCTTGATTTTTTGGCACCTTTGGAACTTCATTTTCTTGAATTTCATCAAGTACTGTGTACTTTGTGGTTTCCTTTTCTTGTTTCTTTCCCTACAATTGATCTTTATACATGACCTTTTCATTGAATATCACATCTCTAGTCTTGATGATTTTGTTATTTTCATAATCCCATAAGAGATAACCAAATTCATCAACCCCATATCCAATAAAGGTACATTTCTTGGATTTAACTTCAAGCTTTGTTCTATTTTCTTTATCAGTATGGACAAATGCTTCACAACCAAAACTTTCTAAGAAATGAGTAGTTTACCTTTTTATCTATCCATGCCTCCTCTGGAATACCACCATCCAAAGCACTTGAAGGTCCTCTATTTATTAAATAAACAACAGTATTTACAGCATCCACCCAAAACTCTAAGGGCAACCCTGCATGCAGTCTCATACACCTTGCACGCTCCATGATCATTCTGTTCATCCTTTCTGACACACCATTTTCTTTTGGTGTTCCTGGGACTGTCTTCTCTATACGAATCCCATGGTATGAACAGTAAATATCAAACTCTTTGCCACAGTACTCACCTCCATTATCAGATCTGAGACACTTCAATCTTTTTCCTATCTCATTCTCAACCAAAGATTTCCACTTCTTAAAAGTAGCAAACACATAAGATTTCTGTCTAATGCAATAAACCTAAGTTTTCCTAGTTGCATCATCAATAAATGTAACATAATAATGAGAGCCACCAAGAGATTGTACCTGATCCGGTCCCCATACATCTGTATGCACTAGCTCTAACTTTGCATTCTTCTTCTGTTTCCCAACCCTAAGAAATATGACTCTCTTCCAGTTTTCCATAAATACAGTTTTCACAGAATTCCAAACATACCTGCTTCAAATTTGGTAGCAACTTCCTTGAGTGGAGAATCTGCATCCCCTTCTCACTCATGTGGCCAAGCCTATGATGCCACAATGCCGTATCTGTTCCTGTGGAAGCTAAAGAGATAGAATGGTCAGTACTATGACGACATAAATACAACATACCTATCCTATCTTCTTTTGCTATCACTATTGATCCTTTAGTGATCTTCCACCACTTTTCTCCAAATGTAAATAGACAGCCGCCATCTCCCAACTACCCTATTGAGATCAGATTTATTTCCATAGCAAAAATATGCCTAACATATTTCAATATCCAGTCAGTTCCATTCTTAACTTTAATCCATACCTTACCCATTCAAACAATTTTACATGGCTCATCATCACCCGATAAAACATGTCCAAAATCGCCAGGAACATACTCATGAAAGTATTTCCTATGGGGTGTAGCATGACATGAAGCTCTTGAATCTACTACCCAATAATAACTAGTATTATCTAATGCAAGAATCAAAGCATCTTGTAACACATCACCTGCTACATTTGCTTCCTGGGTAGTTTCCTTCTGTGCATCTCCTTTCTTATTTAGAGATCTGCAGTATTTCTTCAGATGTCCTTTCTTTCTATAGTTCCAGCACTCTATTTTTCCCAGTCTGGACTTGGATCTTCCTGTTTTAGACTTGCCAGGATTACCTTGGCTCTTTCCTCTCTCCTTTTGTCTTCCCCTGCTCTCCATGGTCAACACATTACCTGCTGTCTCATCTGTGCTTTTTCTTCGCATTTCCTCGCTAAGAATAACACCAATAACATCATCAAATTTCAAGGTGTTTGAACTAGAGACGAAGTTACTTACAGCCATGACCAAGCTATTCCAGCTTTTTGGCAATAAACACAAGATTAGAAGAGCCCTAACCTTATCATCAAAGTTCACACTTACAGAACTTAGCTGATTTGTAACCGTATTAAACTCATTTAAATGATCAATAACATATCCACCTTCAGACATATTCATATTAAATAAATGCTTCATTAGAAATACCTTGTTAGAGGCCAAGGGTTTTTCAAACAGCTTACCCAGTGCGCTCATCAAACCCTCTGTTGTCGTTTCTTTTGAGATATTGAAAGCCACCGATGAAGCCAGGCTCAGCCTTATTGTTCTGAGAGCCTTTCTGTCAAGAACCTCCCATTCTTCATCCTTCATGGACACCGGCTGCTTTGCTCTTCCTCCCAATGGTAGGAATAGATCCTTCTGGTACAGATAGTCCTCCATTTGCATCTTCCATAACTGGAATTTTTGGTCGTTAAACTTCTCGACCTTAAACTTTCCTTCTTCTGCCATTGCTCCCACTCGAATCAGAAACCCTAGCTTCCTACGGGTTTATCTGCCAAATAGACCTTTGGCTCTGATACCAATTGTTAGAAAAACAGGAACGCAGAGCAATAACAATAAACATAAATGCAAATATAATCACACACACATTACAAAAGAGACATAGATATATCATGGTTCACCCCAACTTGGGCTACGTCCACACTGAATTTGACAGTCCTTATTATCATTACCGTCCAGCAAGGTGAAGGGATACAACCTACAGCACAGCCGCTGCACTTCCTCTTCACTGTCTCATGGTCTCTCTCCTGATCTTAGAGATCTTTACAATGCATAAAACCTAATACATCATGCCCTAGCAGAATGGGTGTACAGTCCTCTAGGGTGCACGGCTAAGACAATATCATCTATGAGACTGGAAGATCTAGCTCCAAAACCAACAAGCTGAATGCGCAAGATGGAGGCTAAGAAATTTTTCATCAAGATCCTGGAGTTTGGCTTGGATGGCTTCAAGTGCTTCTTCCATGGTTTTTGCTCCTATGTGGGTGACAACCATAACCAGGAGTTTTTTTTTTTTTTTGTGAGTGGGTATAAAAACAAAAACATAAATTGTTTCAATAAAGGAAAATCTGGATTTGAGAAAAAATTTGAAGGATAATTGGGGGTTGACTAGGTTTTATACACTATCAAATGGACGAGGAAGTAGAAAACGAGGATTTCAGAAACGGGGTGAAAGAATGGGAAAATTTGGCAAAGAGGGACAAAGAAGCAGAATTAGGAAACGAACTTTGTGGTAAATTTTGAAGGTGATTGGGTGAAATTTGAGGAAGTTATGGCAAACCCTAAAAATACACAAATGTGGGATTTCGGGCTTTAGGAAGTGGAATTTGGGATAGGTTCCTCAGGAATGAAATATGCAGAATGGGATTACAGGGGTTTCAGGGAAGTTTCAAGGGAAATGAAGTGAAAACAAGGCAGATATGGAGATTTTTTTTTTTTTTTCCAGAATGGAGCTGGTACGACGTAGAAGGGATCTGAAATAGATAGATCTGCAATGGCGTGGAAGGGATTTGAAACAAATAGATTTGAAACAACGTCAAATGGATCGAAAATGGCTAGATATGAAATGGCTGGATCTGGAACGGCTTTCAGAAACAGTTGGATCTGAAACAGCGCGGCATTGATCGACACCAGTTCAGCTGAAAATAGATATGGACCCTAGGTATGTGCAGCTTCCTAACAGTTCAGGGGTTTCACTCGACCACCAATGCTGTCTAACGACTTATGTATTAGGGCAGTACCCCTCAATCCATGGATTAGGTAAAACTGATAACCGCTTTGCCACAAACGATAGCTCTTGGTTTATCTCATAGGTGGGAACTAGTCAATCGGGTAGGGGTCATTGCCCTTTTCACTGGCTGGTCTTCTCAATGGGCCAGCTACTTTAGGGTTCCTATGGTACTCCTCACAATGAGTTTTAGGGATTATGCCCAAGTACTTCCCACAGTTAAGCGGAGAGGGATTATTCCCAGATCTGAACTTGTAACAGATGCGAAAAAAATTTTGGTAGCAATTCCACCCAACAAGCCCAAGAAAGTGCTCTGATACCAGATGTGATGAACCTGCAATATTAAATTAATGAAAACACATGAGATAGCAGAAATAACAGAACTCAGAATCACTTTTATATTGATTGCAGGCCACTTCAGGGGGCAACCTCCTTTGAGTAACCTCAATACAAATAACTTCACGGTTCCTTCATTGGTCTCAACACAAACTTATATACTAAGTCTAGGCGACAATACCATGGGTCAATACCATATGTCAATACAAACCATTGGCCAATACAAAATATGGATGAACAATTACTACGGGATGACTTACAAAGCATATGCGTCCAACAACAATAATACAAACTATGGATCAACAAATACTACGGAACGGCTTACAAAGCATATGCGTCCAATAACAATATACTAACAAAGTCAATAGAAGGGTTGACATGGGTTCCTAACATTCAACATGTGTAAATATTCATTTCCATCTTTCCTTACACTTTGTTTATTAATTGCTTCAAATATAATGATTTTTCAAAACATCTTTACCTTAAGACATGGATGACATAATGCCCATTTAGTCATAACACAACCATTCAGATAATTTACCTACATATGTCTATGAACATCTAAGACATAATCTTACCTTGTACATCTCCAAAATTTACTTATTAGTATAAACTTGAATGATTCATAATCACTATAGTTAAACACATCTCTGTATGAGCCTAACGACAATAGCAAACTTAATCATCTTTCTACAAAATAATAGATAGAACATGCCCTGGAATGTTATAATTTCATCGTTGGAGAAGAGGAGGATGATCCTCGCAACATCAATATTCTAGAATCAGAAGGGATGCGCAATGTTGAAGGTCCTCAGCTTGATATCCCTGCCATTACAGAACACATCAAGCTCAAAAATATTAACATTGGTACAGAAGCCGAACCCAAGTTTGCTTCTATAGGAGATTATTGGGATGATGAAATTGTTGGGCATATTTCAGATTTATTACGTGACTACCAGGATATCTTTCCCACCAAGTTCACAGAAATGAAAGGCATATTAGGGGACTTAGGATTTATGCGCATACCTCTGAAAGCAGACGCCAAGCCAGTAAAACAGCGCCCATACAGGTTGAACCCGCGATATAAAGAAAAGGTTAGAGAAGAAATTGATAAAATGCTCGCAGCAAGTATTATTGAGCCAGTAGAGGAAAGTGATTGGATTAGTCCTATGGTGGTACAAGAGAAGAAGACAAAAGGTGAAATAAGAATCTGCGTGGACTTGCACAAGCTGAATGACGCATCAGTGCATGATCCATTCCCTACTCCCTTTATAGACGAAGTGCTTGATAATGTTGGAGGACAAGAGGCTTACTCCTTCACTGATGGCTTTTCGGGATACCATCAGATCAGAATCCATCCAGACGACCGCCATAAGACAACTTTTGCGACTGAATGAGGCTCATTCCAGTATACGGTAATGCCCTTTGGTCTTAAAAACGCTCCTGCTATCTTCTCTAGAGTCGTTGTTGCTGTATTTAAGGAATTCATTCCCAAGTTTCTAGAAGTCTATTTTGATGACTGGACTGTATTTGGTTTACTAAAGAACCATATAGGGAATCTGCGCATGATGTTAGAAAAATGTAGACAGTATCAGATTTCCCTTAACTTGAAAAAATGTATCTTATGTGCTCCTTTTGGTATTCTCTTGGGTCATATTGTATGCAGACAAGGACTCTTGATGGATCCTGCGAAGGTTGCCATCATTGCTAATTTACCTGCACCCAACTCAGTCAAACAATTGCGCACTACATTGGGACATACAGGGTACTATAGAAAATTTATCAAAGGTTATGCAAAGATCACTGCACCTATGGAAAGATTGCTGAAAAAGGATTCAAAATTCCAATGGACAGAAGAATGCCAATAGAGCTTGGATACACTTAAAGAAAAGATGATCACTGCGCCTATTCTAGTTTTCCCGGACTGGAGAAAACCCTTTCATGTTCATGTAGATGCTTCTTCCATAGCATTGGGGGTTGTTCTCACACAACCGGGAGAAGGAGGTATTGATCACCCCATTGCTTACTCCAGCAGAAAGCTGTCTACAGCCGAGAAGAACTACACCACTACAGAAAGAGAAGGACTAGCTATGGTGTATGCCCTATAGAAGTTTAGACACTACCTATTGGGCGCACATTTTAAAATGTATACTGACCATTCTGCTTTGAAATACTTGGTCAATAAGCCAGTGTTAGGGGGAAGAATTTGCAGTTGGCTATTTCTCTTCCAGGAGTATGATTTTGAGGTTATTGTAAAGCCGAGTAGATTGAATGCAGGACCTGACCACTTATATAGGATAGAGTCAGGGGAGGAACCTACAAATCTGGAGGACAATCTGCCTGATGCACAGCTATTTTCTGTTCAAGCAGCAGATGAATATTATTTCGATATTCTGGAGTTCCTCACTACCGGGCAAGCGCTAGTTGAGTTTACAATCCACCAGAAGAAGCAACTTGTTTTCAAAGCCGCAGACTTCACTTTGATAGCAGGCCATCTCTATAAGTTGGGCCCCGATGAAGTCTTGCGCAGATGTATCCTACCACATGAGAAGAACTCCATCATCGCAGAAGCTCACTCAGGAACCGCAGGAGGCCATTTCGCAGGAAAGCCGACTGCGCAGAAGATCTTAGCCGCAGGTCTCTGGTGGCCAACATTGCATAAGGATACTAAGGAATTCTGCAAATGTTGCAATGTGTGCCAGCGAATAGGAAAACCTTCAAGAAGAGATGAAATGCCACTAAGACCCCAGATAACACTGCGTGCTTTTGATAAATGGGCCATTGATTTTGTAGGACCTATCAACCCACTAGGAAAATGAACCGGCACAAGATACATCATTACATCTACTGAATACCTCACCAGATGGGCTGAGGCTATGCCAATTAAGAACTGCGACGCTACCACTGCCGCGCAGTTCATTTTTGAGAACATTATCACTAGGTTTGGATGTCCATTAATTCTAATGAGTGATCAGGGTACACATTTCCTGAATGAGACTATAGAGGCCCTTACTGAAGAATTCCACATTAGTCACCATAAGAGTACACCCTACCACCCTCAGGCTAATGGTACGGTGGAGGCATTCAATAAAATTCTCGAGAATTCCCTGATGAAGATCTGTAATCAACAAAGAGATGATTGGGACCTTAGAGTCACAGCTGTATTATGGGCTTACAGAACCACATGCAAGAAGCTAACAGGTCACACACCTTTCAGTTTGGTGTACGGACAAGAAGCAGTTATGCCCATGGAATACATTGTTCCCAGTCTCAGAATTGCGCAAATTATAGAAATGGCAGATACTGATACTATGAGTGAAAGACTCTCACAATTGCTTGCCTTAGAAGAAGACAGACTTTTAGCCGGATTCCATCAACAGGTATAGAAGGCAAGACAGAAAGCTTGGCATGACATGCATATTAAGAAAAAACACTTTGAAGAAGGAGAATTGGTACTCCTCTATGATAGTAAATTCATCAAGTTTCCAGGAAAGTTTCGTGTACATTGGTTAGGCCCTTTTCGAGTGACAAAGATAACAGAAGGAGGAGTAGTTCAGCTTGCAAAGCTTAATGGAGAATTGCTACCTACAATGATCAACGGGAGTCAGCTCAAGCCTTATCACGACGGCCACTCCGCCCTGTCGACTTAATACATTGCTAAAGAGGTGCAGATGTCCAGTGTAGTTGAAAGAGGCATCGCATTATCACAATCTACACGGAAGTCGCGAGACACTTTCAGTCTCTGGCTTCCCGCGCAGTTCCTTGAAATATCTGCGCATGTCGATAAAGTTTGTTTTGATCGACCCTATTTTGCACTCTTGTGAAGTTTTTCTGGATTGTCGAACCGTCGCTCTTGCGGCGTTCCCTGTGTCAAGTTGCCGCTTGAGGAGTTCTCGTTGTGGACCCCTCTATGCACAGTTACCTATGCTGAAATGACCCACTGAAAAATTTGAATTACAGTAGTCCTATAGCCGCTTTGAATATTAATGTAGGATAAGTTCGCCATTTAATTGTATCCGCTCTGATAGAGTTGGCTTGATCTCCCTAAGAATTTGCATTTATTTCATGCGCCGAAAGCTTTAGCTTCTCCCGGAAGGCTGTCAGAGCCCGTCCATCACAATTAATGCACCATGGAAGTGCATGGATAGTAGGCTTGTCAACTCATCCATAGGAATCTACAGCTAGTAACCCCACTTGCTCGCATTTACTATCGCCTTTAGCTATAAATACCCCGCACTTGTATATTTTCGGGTTACTTTTCTCGAGTTGCATAGTCTTGTTTGAGAATCTAAGTTATTGTTTTCAGAGCCGAGTTTTGCAAACTGCTTCCTTTGTTTTCAGCGTTCGTATCCTACACTATTCTGCCAATTGTCTGTTCAAGTCCTTGTTGTATATACCGGTTCACGACGGAGAACCTCCCCACTAAAGAAATTGTTCGTCAATTTAAGTGCAGCGGCTTAGATTTCAGCATGACTACCCCGATGACGACCTCGGCTGATCCAGGTGGATATTGGTGGCCACCCACCTTTCCAGCTGGCTCAAAACAGTTTTATGGCAACTTTGGTATTGTACTATTTTTAGCAGTTTTTCGGGTCCTGAACTTCCGAGGCCATTTTGAGGCCCTAAACGACCTTTTTTGGCAATTTGGGGGGCCAAATGGTTGCCTCCGGCACTCATTTGGCCCCAGTCGAAAGTTGTAAATCTCGGATAGACCTTTCCAACGGGCTACCGAGCGCCCCCAAACGGAGATCGTATGCAAAAGTTACGACCCCGGGAAGTTGATGTACTAACTTACCCAAACGGGGCCCACATGACTTTTGGCGCTTCATCTCCTAGGGTTAGGTTTTTGGATGTCTAGGGTTTTTGACATTCCTGTTTATTGTAAAAGGCCTTGAGAGCCTCATTGTAACCATCTTCTTGCGAAATGAGCGCAGCCGTCACATCTCTTCTCAGAGATAAGCCGCCACCATTCCAGCAAGCTTGTTTTCCGCTGCATTTTATAGTTCTAGCTTATTTCCTTATTGAATAGAAAACCAGTTTTACTGTATCTCTGTTATTTTGTGTTAAGTATCTAATAATAATCTGTATTCATTTCGTTCTGCTCATAAAATCCGGATCAATGGTATCAGAGCGGTTTGCTCCTTGTCGTCTTAATGCATGTCCCCAACGAGGTCAGGGTACCAAGAATTGGGTCTCGAGCTTGTTTCTCTTGAGGACAAAAGCTCTCGCACGCCCAAGCGACCTCTCATGGCAGGAGAAAAGAAAGATGACGGGACAGGAGATCCTATCAAAATGTTGCTTGAGGAAGCCCTCACGCAGCAGAGGAACGAGATGATGGATAATTTCGCGCAAATGCTTCGGCGACTACCAACAAGCGACGCATCTTCCTCGAGCGGAGGCGCCGCCCCCTTCAAGGTACAAATCAACTTCGATATCCCTATATTTGAAGGACAGATAGACGCAGATGCTGTAGATAAGTGGTTGAATCTACTAGAAGGGTATTTTTCTGTCCATAACTTTTCAAATAAAGAAAAGATTACTTTTGCGCTCCTCAAAGCCGTTCCCCATGTCAAAGATTGGTGGGAAACATTCTGCGAGCAAAAGGACACAGAAGAAGCCTCATTATTTTCAATCATGGCCACCTGGGAATCCTTCAGGGATGCTATTAAGGAACAATACTACCCTGTTGGAAGTTATGACGACTTGTATACCAAATGGACCACACTGCGACAAGAAAGAGACCAAGCAGTGCCAGAGTTCACAAATATCTTCCATAGCTTGCGCACCAAGCTGGGTATCAAAGATTCAGAGCGACATCTGGTGCTCAAGTATCGCGGTGGTTTGCATAGATACATCCAGACCGAAATGGAATTTCTGGACATCTGTTCCTTGGGCGCGGCCTACCGATATGCCATAAAAATCGAGCAGAAGCTCAAACAAAAGACGCGGCAATTTGGGCCTGGGAACCCTTCACAGCAAAAGACAGGAAAGGGTGGCCCCAACCCACAGAATAAAGGACAGAGCAAAGATGGACAGCATCAGGACAACCAGTCCAAGCCGCAAGCAAAGAAGGACACCGAAAAAACAAAGAAAGATACCGGGAAATGGTGCGAATTCCATAAGAGCCCTTGGCATAACACTGCTGATTGTCGCTCAAAGCAGTCGCTGGTGGCCGAAGTGAAAGCATCTGAATCAGATGCAGGTTCTGACTTTGAGTCCGAACCAGAAAGGGGAAAACGGATCATTGACGCTGAACCTAGTGCCACCATTGCTACCACCAAGCTCCAGCCTGATGAACCAGATGAGCCAGAAGAAGGAGAACGCCTCTTCCATTCACAGATGTGGGTAAAAGGCACCCCGCTGCACTTCATCGTTGATAGCGGTAGCCAGAAGAATCTCATCTCAGCAGAGGTCGTCAAGCGCCTGGCCCTGCCGACAACGCCGCACCCACAACCCTACACCATTGGATGGCTCCGCAAAGGAAGCGATCTCCACGTCAGCCAACAGTGCCGACTACCATACGGCATCAAGCCCTTCAAGGACGAGGTATTATGTGATGTTGCTCCTCTCAAAGTTTCAGATGTTCTTTTGGGACAACCTTATTTATGGAAACGTCATGCTGTATATGAGTCTAGGCCTCGTAGTGTTATTATCTCTTTGAACAGGAAATTGTACAGGATACCCGAGGCAGTCCCTCCTAGTGCTATTTCCTTGATCTCTCCCAAGCAATGCAGGAAGGTCATCTCTCAGACCGGTAAATTTGTATTCTTCGTGATTCGCTCTCAGAGTGAAAGAAAGATCGCAGCCACATCCCGGGCCTCCACGACCGATCTATCCACACAACAGAAGCAAGTGGATAAGGTGGTGGAAGGATACTCAGATATCCTCTCCTCTCCGACCGGGGGTACCTCTGCACTGCCAGGTCAAGCATCCCATCGATCTGACCCCAGGCGCACCACTACCCAATGGGCCAGTCTATCACCGCTCTCTGTTGGAAAACGAGGAGATCAAGAGGCAGATCCAAGAATTGCTCCGCAAGGGGCACATCCGTCCCAGTTCATCACCTTGTGGGAGCCCAATTGTGCTGGTGCAGAAGAAAGATGGGACCTGACGACTCTGCATTGATTACCGGGCCCTGAATAAAATCACAGTCCGTAACCGGTACCCGATTCCCCAAATCGACGACCTCCTTGATCAGCTCACGGGGGCCAAATACTTCAGTAAGATTGATCTGAAGTCTGGCTACCACCAGGTCCCAATAAAACAGACAGATGTATGGAAGACTGCCTTCAAGTCAAAAGAAGGTCTTTTTGAATGGCTGGTCATGCCTTTTGGTTTGACAAATGCTCCAACAACTTTTATGAGGATGATGGACGATATCCTACGACCTTTCACCAACAATTTTGTAGTGGTGTATCTGGATGACATCCTCATCTACAGCAAGACTTGGGAGGAACACTTGCAGCATATTCAGCAGGTTCTGCACACCCTGCGGAAGCACAAACTATATGCAAACTTGGAAAAATGCTCCTTTGGCATGGACAGGGTCCATTACTTAGGCTACATCGTTGATCGACATGGTGTGCATGTGGATCCAGCCAAGATCCAGGTCATCCGTGACTGGCCAGCCCCAACCACACTCACTGAACTTCGGAGCTTCTTGGGCCTCGCCAATTTCTATCGACGGTTCGTGCTAGGATTCTCTCATATCGCATGGGCCCTCAGCCAAGTGACCAGGGGTGGTGGTAAGGCAAAATTTGTGTGGGGCTTGTCCCAACAACAAGCCTTCGATGACTTGAAGAAGCGTTTGTGCTCATCGCCGGTACTCTCATTACCGGACCTGCAACATCCCTTTGAGATCGAGACAGATGCTTCAGATTATGCTGTGGGTGCCGTTCTCACTCAACACGGCCACCCCGTGGCATATCATAATGAGACACTATCAGATGCTGTCTGCAAGTACCCTACCTACGACAAAGAAATGTACTCCATTGTACAATCCTGCCACCAGTGGAGACATTACATTCTTGGGAAGGAGACAGTCATCCACACTGATCACAAGCCACTACAGTTCATGCAGACCCAAGGAAAGTTGCAGAATGACCGCCATCAGAAGTGGTCAACATATTTACAGCAGTTCCACCTCAACATCAAATATAAAACAGGGAGTAGCAACCGAGTTGCTGACTGCCTCAGTCGACCTCCAGTTGCGGCACTTACCACAGTGCTAGACTCTTGTTGCCACGAGACCTCCGGATGGCCCCACCTCTACGAGACAGACCCTGACTTCTCCGCCACCTATCAAATTTTGGGCACCAACTCAGTGGTTGCTAATTTCCATCTTCAGGATGGGTTGTTGTGTCGTCTGGGCCATCTTTGCGTTCCATCAAGCGAGCGCGCGAAGCTGATTTGGGAAGCTCACTACAGTCGGGTGGCAGGACACTTTGGCGTCGAAAAGACAGTGGCAGTGTTGCAGAAACATTTCTACTGGCCGAAACTTCGACAGGATGTCGGCAAGTATATCAGGTCTTGCACCGCTTGCGCTATTGCCAAACCGACCACTAAGAAACAGGGCCTATACACCCCTCTGCCTACTCCTGACAAGCCGTGGGAATCCATCTCAATGGACTACATGTCGGGCCTCCCGTCCACCAAGAGGGGAAATGACTGTGTTTTCGTGGTTGTTGATCGCTTTTCCAAGATGGCGATTCTAGCCGCTTGCAAGAAGAACATCACAGCAGAAGCCACTGCCAAGCTCTTCTTTGAACGAGTATGGGTACATTTTGGAATCCCACAGACCATTATCTCAGACCGTGACAGTCAGTTCCTCAGCTCATTTTGGTCCAGCCTCTGGTCACTGCTGGATACCAAGCTCACCAAATCCACTGCCTTCCACCCCCAGACCGATGGACAAACGGAGGTCATCAACCGGATGATCGTACATATCCTGCGCATGTACAATTCAACACACCCCCGCACATGGGATGAGAGTCTCCCCTATGTCCAACATAGCTACAACCGAGCCCTGCATAGCTCAACTGGCCACAGCCCCTTTCAGGTGGGGTTGGGATTCCAACCATTGGGCCCCATGGATGTTGCACTTCCCCTTGCGACCACCTCGGCCGACTCGTCCCCAGAAGCTGACAAAGCTGCCCGGTTCATTGAACGGATCCATCATATCTGCCAACAAGTTCAGGATATTCTACAGAAGTCTAATGCCAAGTACAAGCAGCGCCATGATCAACATTGGGTGCCACATAAGTTTCAGGTGGGCGACAAAGTTTGGTTGCATTTGCAGAAAGAACGTCTTACAGGGCCCCATCGAAAGCTTCGCCCACTCCGTTATGGGCCGTACACCATCACCAAGGATGTGGGTGACAATGCTTTTGAGCTCAACATTCCCCCCTTCCTTGGTCTGCATTCAGTCTTCAACGTCGCTCTCCTTCGGCCATATTTCCCACCACTATTAGACACCTCAGAGATAGCAGAGAAGTTGACACCCACAGAGCTCAACCCTGACTGCCTACAACAAGCATCCAGTGATCACATTGCAGACACACAGATCAAGGGCACTCGACATCAAAGGATCCAGATTTATCGAGTTGTCAAAGCAGGGCAGCTCCTGCACCAAGGCAAGTGGCTCACCCGAGGCCAAATTCAGCAGAAATTTCCTCATCTGATGGGGGAACTCAACGCAATGGAGACCATTGCTTCCTAAGGAGGGAGGATTGATCCAGGTGGATATTGGTGGCCACCCACCTTTCCAACTGGCTCAAAACAGTTTTATGGAAACTTTGGTATTGTACTATTTTTAGCAGTTTTTCGAGTCCTGAACTTCCGAGGCCATTTTGAGGCCCTAAACGACCTTTTTTGGCAATTTGGGGGGCCAAATGGTTGCCTCCGGCACACATTTGGCCCCAATCGAAAGTTGTAAATCTCGGATAGATCTTTCCAACGGGCTACCGAGCGCCCCAAACGGAGATCGTATGCAAAAGTTACGACCCCGGGAAGTTGATGTACTAACTTACCCAAACGGGGCCCACATGACTTTTGGCGCTTCATCTCCTAGGGTTAGGTTTTTGGATGTCTAGGGTTTTTGACATTCCTGTTTATTGTAAAAGGCCTTGAGAGCCTCATTGTAACCATCTTCTTGCGAAATGAGCGCAGCCGTCACATCTCTTCTCAGAGATAAGCCGCCACCATTCCAGCAAGCTTGTTTTCCGCTGCATTTTACAGTTCTAGCTTATTTCCTTATTGAATAGAAAACCAGTTTTACTGTATCTCTGTTATTTTGTGTTAAGTATCTAATAATAATCTGTATTCATTTCGTTCTGCTCATAAAATCTGGATCATCGGCTTACACGCACCCTGGTTGGACTGATCCCAGACAATCTCCAGGAATGAGGGCATCTCAACCGCAGCAGCCAGACAAGCCTGTTCCAGAGCCGTTCGCCACTATGGTGAATTACATTACGCCGCGACCAGATGATGCACCAAAGGTGCATATTCCGAAGAATGCAAAGTATTCGATTCTACTGCCACCATTGCCGGAAGGCATGTGACAAGAAGGGTCCCTGCTTGGACACCTTCCACTAGTCAAGTTTTCTGATTTCAACTTGGACGACTACAGAACATATCCTCAGTTCGCGCCGGATCTCTATTTGACGATAGTCCACAATCCCACGAGAAAGGTTGATGAATTCATCCCAAAGGAATTTGCAGCAAATTTAGAGAAACTGGGACTGCTGAACTTGTTGAAGCTACCGCACTTCAGGCGTAGCAATGAAGTCAACGCAGTTGTTAAGGCACTGCTATCCTGCGTTCATGGTGGTTACCTTTGGCTGGGGAGGCCAATTGATTTGAATGTTGACTTGATTCATCGGATTACCGGCCTATCTAAGGTTGGTAAGGACCCTTATATCCATTTTGTTGGAAAGGACAAAGACAGAAAGTTAGCTGCACAGTTGGTGCAGAAATACAAATTGACAAGAGGAGGTCGGGCTTATGACCTCACGATCGTTGAGGATGAAGCACTTAGATTTACAGGAAGTCTGCTTGCAGGAAGACTTCTCACAAAGTGCAGACCTAAAGAAGTTATTGGAGCTGTCGTGGAGCTCGCTATCGCAGCTGTGGAGGGAGAACAATACAACTGGTCTCTCTTCCTCCTCAATTCTTTCTTGGAAGACTGCCGGAATGTCCAAGACAACCCCGGTCAGTTGTTCCATTTTTCTTGGCTTTTAATTTTATGCGCCTTGATCGGGTGGAAGGAGGCCTCGAACACTCAGTTCCTTCTGCGCCGCGCAGGAGAGGTTGCCGGAATGCGATATGTCAACCTCTGGGATTCTAATAATCCCGCGAAGCGCAAGATGAACCGCGCTGTATTTTGTGAATACTACCATCTCCTTAAAGATACCATTTAGGAAATGTCGAGGCTAAGTGAGGAGACAGCAAAAATATATGAAGGGAAGTTGGTTTTTTTCCGCCAACTTGCATGAAATTTACCTCCGCCCTTGCGCCATTCAAGACGAATGGGCCGTAGGCCTTTACAGGATGACTACTGAAGATGTTGAAGAAACTATCAAGTCTTGGTCGGATGAATGGAGGGAGGCCGTCGAAATGGCATCCGCGATACCACCCCCGACTGCGCAAGAGAAAGATAAGGGCAAGGAAGCCCCTGAGCAAAGAAGTGATGAAGGTTCGATAGAACCACCGGCCAAGAAGCAGAAGATGTCGCATCCCTCTCAGACCATTCCCTCGGGGGTCGACCAGTATTTGAAGGAGCAATTTCGCGAGCTGCGGACCACGCACGCTCACATCAGAAGTGCTCTGGACCTGCAGTTTGTGGAATTAAAAGGTCTCGCAGGAAGAGTTGCGCAGACCCATGCGGCAGCATCTACGTCGCAGGCGCCACAAGCAACCACAAGTACCAAGCGAGTTGAAGTACTTGCAGAGAGGCATACTGTCATGCATATCCCACCTACAAGCATGACACTTCCGGATCTTTTGGCTGCACTACAGGTAAGCACAGTTGGCCCCATTGAAGTAAATTTGTCTTTGATTCCGATAGAAACTCTACAGCTAGTGCAAGAGAAAGTTTCTGTTGAGTTGCGAGCTAGAGAGCTCTCCACATTCCATGCAAACCAAAGACTGCAATCGCAGGAGATAGAGCTGAAGGCAGGCTATAAGAACATCTCTGAGAAGCTCACCCTTTATGAGGCACAAGACACTGGGATAAGAAACGTAGTTGATGAAATTGCCCAGGAGTTGCCGGCCTGCGAGATTCAACCAGACCTTCCTCTGGTTGAGAAAGTTCAAATTATTGGTGGAAGGGTGAAAACCCTAGAGCAGGAAATAGTTGCTATGGTTGAAGACCATAGAACGCAGATCGCCGAGCTGGAAGCTCGTGTTGCAGCGCATTCTACAGATGATAGGAAGGAACAATTTGAAGCGCTGTGCAGAACATCCACACAAATGAAGAGCAGAGTAGATGAAATCGAGAAACTGATGACCCAAGCTATGGAGGCTTGGATGGAGCTTGAGAAGCTCCCTTTCAAAGTTGGTCTTTTGGAGCAGGTACAAGCCGTAGAATAGTCCCTAACTGTTCTGACTAAAGAAGCTAAGGCCTTAGAAGGCTTAGCAAAAATGAGGAAAATGAGTGAAGTGCGCAGAATACAACAACAACTGCACAAGCTCATAAATGAAGATGCTAAACTCACCAACAGCATTTAGCCATTTATGGATGAGTATGCTGACCTTGCTTCCCAAGCCGAGGCGAAGATCAAAGAAATTGCAGAATCTCAACAGATGGTTGATGGCATAACCAAAGAAGAAGCCACTGCAGAAATGGTGCAGACAGCTATGGAGTGCGTCGATGAAATGGACTCTGCTATTGCGCAGTGGAAGAAAACATTTGTTGAGACCCAAGAAAAAGCAGATGCGCAAGTAAAGCGACCACACGCTAGTGCGAGTGGCTCGAGGACGAGCCACAAGTAAGTGTTAGGGGCCTGTTGGAGCCTAGGCCACAGCTATGGCAAAGCTGCGAATTTTGAGGAAAAAGCACAAGTATTGAAGGGAAAGTGCTAATTTTGAATAAGCACCAATTTTTGGGCAGAAGTAAACGGTGCGCAATATGGTGCCAGATGGACGAGCTCAGCGCAGATTACGGACCGGAATTTATGGAGCTCGTGCGCACATGTCAAAGGAAAATGAATGTGGCCGAGTAGAAAGCTCAGCTACCACAATAAATGAAGCAACGGAGTAGAGGGCTCAACTACCCTCATTAAGGCTAAGCACATAAGTTATGGTTGCTCTGATCAAGGAAGAGCAACGGACCAAAGCATTGAAGGCGAAGGACAACGAGCAGTGAATGATGAAGCAACGCCCATACCCGTAATCTATGCCGAAAGTCACGGAACCTGCAGAAAACGGTGACGTGACTGCAAGCAGCGCCTACAGTACACCTAGCCATGTCCATGGTTAGGGTTTTTTGGGAATACTACTGGGATAGGCCCACAGTTTTGTAAAGGTGTGACCGTCATGGCCACCTATATATATGTATAATTGTAAAGGGAAAAGGTTAGATGTTAGACGTAAGCTAGCTGTTTGAGATAAGCTAGTTAGCTAGTTAGTCTTCTATTGTGTTGTTAGAAGATAGGAGTTAGAACTGGATAGTCGTGAAGCTAATCCCTGAGTTGCAGACAGCCTGAGTCGATGTCTGAACTATTGTAATCTCTGTAGAGGAAGAGACTAGATCTAAGAGAAGGGCTCCCAGCTGTGTGCGTGGAGTTTCCTGGAAAGATCTAAGGCTGCAGCTGTGTGCGCAGCATATTGTGTAATTCCATTTCTGATTAATATAAGATACACTTCTCGTGGATGTGGTTTCCCCGTGGAAGTGAGCTACATAATTCTCGATGTTATGATGCTGTGTTGTGTGATTGCATGTTTTAGTTCACTCTCTGTGTATACATGAACATTGCGTTATCTTTATGAATATGTTAAGTATGTTCTCAAAGCTTCCTTGGTAATTATAATTGATAAGTGTCGGAGGAATCTGTAGAACGCTGTCGCTGCGGCGATTGAGGAATTCGTTACTGCGTTGGGCACGCAAGCAGAAACGATACATAGAGTATCGACGCAGAGGATAAGTGCTTCGTGCGCAGGAGTGGAGATACCGCGTAGCTATACTATCAAGCGAGAGTTTCAGCGCAGTTGCACTGAGAGGTCTGCGGACGAGTAAGATGTCCCGCTTTGAGGAATCATCAAGGAAGAAAGGGATAAGATTGCAGTCTCCGCGTCGGCTAGGTTAAGGAAGCCTGATTCCTTAGCCCCCCCATAGCCACTTCGGGTGAGACCTCGAGCTGCTGCGCAGCTCATTGCCGAGAGGGCCAGTGCGCCAAGGGGTTTTGTTGCTGCGCTTCATTAAAACCCAGGTCTGTCCAAAAAGCAGCCAACACACTCGACCACCAATGCTGTCTGACGACTTGTGTATTGAGGCAGTACCCCTCACTCCATGGCTTAGGTAAAACTAATAACTGCTTTCCAACAAATGACAGCTCTTGGTTTACCTCACAGGTGCGAACTAGTCAATCAGGTACGGGTCGTTGCCCTTTTCGCTGGCAGGTCTTCTCAATGGGCCAGCTACTTTAGGATTCCCATGGTACTCCTCACAATGAGTTTTAGGGTTTATGCCCAAGTACTTCCCACAGTTAAGTGGAGAGGGATTATTCCCAAATCCGAACTTGTAACATATGTGAAAAAAAATTTGGTAGCAATTCCACCCAACGAGCCCAAAAAAGTGCTCTGATAACAGATGTGATGAACCTGCAATATTAAACTAATGAAAACAAACGAGATAGCATAAATAACAGAACTCAAAATCACGTTTATATTGATTGCAGGCCACTTCATGGGGCAACCTCCTTTGAGCAACCTAAATACAAATAACTTCATAGTTCCTTCATTGGTCTCAACACAAACTTATATACTAAGTCTAGGCAACAATACCATGGGTCAATACCATGTGTCAATACAAACCATTGACCAATACAAAATATGGATCAACAATTACTATGGGACGACTTACAAAGCATATGTGTCCAACAACAATAATACAAACTATGGATCAACAAATACTACGGGACGACTTACAAAGCATATGCATCCAATAACAATATACTAACAAAGTCAATAGAAGGGTTGACATGGGTTCCTAACATTCAACATGTGTAAATATTCATTTCCATCTTTCCTTACACTTTGTTTATTAATTGCTTCAAACATAATGATTTTTCAAAACATCTTTACCTTGAGACATGGATGACATAATGCCCATTTAGTCATAACACAACCATTCAGATAATTTACCTACATATGTCTACGAACATCTAAGACATAATCTTACCTTGTACATCTCCAAAATTTACTTATTAGTATAAACTTGAATGATTCATAATCACTATAGTTAAACACATCTCTGTATGAGCCTAACGACAATAGCAAACTTAATCATCTTTCTACAAAATACTTTGACAGAACATACATTGATACATCATCGACACAAGATAATAGTCTTACATACGGCAAGCTCCAATTCTACAAAAGAGACCACAAAATCATCCTAAAACAATAGACATAAGGAACCATCATAACGCGATAAACATAGGTACACAAGTAGACACACACAAGGAGATAACATCATAGGGAGAGACCATTTTTAACATAGTTCACCCGCTCCTTGGGCTACATCTACAAAAGGTGTTGTGTCTTATATTTATTGTATCAAAAGGAGTTTTTACATATGTAACATCATTGTTGCGCTTTTCAAATTCCTGAATATATCAAGTCCTTTCTCGTGGAGAGCCTTCTCCGGTACTCATTACTAACACCCAATCTAGGACAAATTCCTTAAATAAATTTAACGTTTTCAACGGATTATAAACTTACTTGGCTATCCTTCATGTAATCTATTTTACTAGGCACACATAAGAAGTATATCATAAATGAGTTTCATCCATACTTCCATGATAAGAAGAAATACAAACAGTTCCAAAATTAATCTTTTGCTTTACTAAGAAAAATACGTATCTAAGGTTGGCCAGGGATCAAGATTTTAACTATATCAAAGTATAAACATGAAACCCCAATTTCTATGTTCTTATAAAGCTATCTGGGTGCTATGCACCTCCTCACAAGATCAATGCAAAACTATATATAATAAGGAAGGACAACTCGGGAATTATGATGCTTGCACAAGAAATCCACTAAGGTCGACTATCATTTTCTCAAATCCTCGTAAAGTAATAAATTTGAAACTCTACTTTTAATTCAAATCTATAGACTTCCTGAATTATACAGTTAACTTGGTCAAAAAGGGCCTCCGACCATAACTGAGTTAAATATAAGCTAAGATAACTTTACAAAAAGGAAGGAAAAGGAGTTCAACTCTAAAACCAACAGAGGACACCAAAATAGTTTCTAAGGAGTTGATTTATCTCCAACTGACACACTAACATTTTACGAAAGGAACGAGATTAGAAAACTTACCCTGAAATCGAACTCTCTATGAGCTTGTAGAGGCGCATTTAATAATTTTAGACAGAGTTATGGAAGTCTACAGAATTCGCTTCCTATAACACAACGTAAAACTTTTCGGGGCAGGGGATTTTAATCAAGGGTTCTATCAACATAGATGCAAAGGTCGCCCCTTTATTGCACCCTATGCATATCCAACTAAAAATTCTATCAAACAATAGATGCCGAGATTCATATCGCCATCACATACTGTGCAAAAAATTATCTACTATCAAGGGGATGCAGGGATCTCATCTCCTTCACGCACTGTGAAGAGTTTTAAAAATTAACTACATCGATCTAAAGATGTAGAGTAATGAACAGTGGGTTCACACTCTTACCGAGTAGTCCCTTCCAACTACCCGATATATAAAATAAAAGAACGTGACAAGCATCCAAAATAGATATCTTTCCAATAGCATGAATAACTATCCCTCTTAGAAGGAAACTGGGATCCATGCTCCATGAAATCGTCCTATTGCGTTCAACATTTCCATAAATAAAAAAATGCAGTCTGCTAACAATTAAGAAACCATTAAGAGAAAGATTTGAAGAGAGATTTAGCTCTTTTATGAGCATCCCTTCCCTGTGTTTGGCTGTGCAAACGAATAGACAGACCTCCCCACAGGGATTCATTGTGGCAGCAAAAATACTTGTGGTAGTAATAACACATATAGACAACGTACCCTTTCATGGCAATAAGTAAACATACAGAGACCTATCCTTGTGTGGTGGTAATGAAACATAGCATAGGAATAAATATCCATTGTTAACAGAGTTACTATACAACTAATACAAAAAAAATCAATGCATCGGTTTTGCATTACTGTTACCTGTCAATGCGCAGAGTATAGCCGTGGTTGCTCATTAATGTAGAGACTGTGCGATTTGGCTGTCAACACACAGAGGATAGATCATGGATTTCCAAACTAGCTACCACCATCTGCAATCATACTCCAGGTTCAACCTAAAAGTGCTGCCACTTTTCCCCCCGTTCGAGAGTGCAGCGACTAATTTAATAACCCTGGATCTCCTTGGAGAGTTTTCCTCCACCACGAGGAAATGTCGCTAAAGATTACAACTTATCCGTTCGGTGACTGGAGTTACTGAGTGCGTATCCAGCGTAAGGAGATCATAGTATTAAAGTTTCCACACTACTGCCAACCAAAACCATTTAAGTGAGTGGAGATTGGCGATGGTAGAGGTCGTGTGCTAGATGGCGTAACACAACTTAGGTGTGTTCCACCGAAAGAATAAAATTGGCGAGAAAAAATAACTTTTCGAATGCTCCATTTAAGGAGACCACCACCTCGATTCTCTTAAACCCTTCTTCAAAAATTAGAGGTGGAGTTTGGCTACTATTTAACCAAAGTTCTCCATATGCCGAAAATCAAGACTTAGTTCCAAGAAATTGACCAATACACGAAACCCTATAACTGAAAAGTATAGTGGCAATTAAATAAAATATTACCACTCTAATCAAGGTAAGGGGATGTTTTCAATTCTTACTTATTTAAAATACTTGTGCTCAAGCATAAGTTGTATAGTTGCATAAGCATAAAATTGTAAAATAGAATAATCCCTATTAATATTTTTTCGGAGATGCTTATAAGCATAAGCTCGTATGTTACTATCCTTTGTAACGATTCTTTTTAAAGGTAAAATATGTGTATAATTTGATTAATTACATAACCTTTAGAATGTGGTGTCCACAATAATTTTAGATATCTTTTCATGTAGTAACCTATACCATATATATATATATATATTATTTGTTTTCAAAAAATAATACACAACTAAGTGTATACATGCTCTAAGACGCTGGTCTCACTTATAATACAAAACATATAAATATATATATTATATGTTATCTACTATATCCTTTTATAAATTTATGTTTAACATAAGTATTTTATCAACTAATGAATGTCTTTGTTATGCATATCAACAATGCATTTCACTAGGTATATATATATCGTAATTTTATAATCAAGCTCACTAGCATCTCTTTATAATTTCATAAATAAGCTAAGTCCCTTTCAGCTTCTTATCCTTGCTTCTACATATCTCCATCCACTTATTATGCCATATTTGTATTAGTATTATTGTTGGGCTTCTTATAAACGATGATTGTATTCCTCGAGCACCCTTGTGCCAAGATTATCATATTACTTAGGATCATATATTATTACTTAGCTTCATGCTAATATATATGTATAGTTCATAGGCCTTTACTTTAAAGTTTGTGGCAACTGTTATTGTTGTTAACTTATGACGACAACTTAAGACAAAGTAAACCGTTACTTTACTTTTATGCGTTTACTGGCACTAAGATGATCCCCTATCATCCATGTCTTTGGCTATCATGGCTTCCTAGCCAATCGGTCTCATTCTCCCCTAGTGCATTTTGATTTTCCCGTCATGTAGTTGCATTCGCAACTTTCAATGACCTAGGTCTATCACTTATATTTCCAACTTTTTAAAGAAATAAATACCATTACACCCCATTACACCCAACGTTTACTTTTGGGGCCTTGGCCTTGAGTTCCTCACTAGAAACGATTACCTTAATTACTTACATTTATACAATTTATTAGGTCGAAAAAGAAGGATGTTACACCAAGGAAGCGAACATTCTCACAACTTCTCGGCAATCATATAAATATATTTAATATAGATACAAAAACTAGAAATCATGCTAGTGAATTAAATCCTTTACAACGTGGGATGGGATTCTCTCTGTCACGATTGGCAAGCCCCAAATTGACGCAATATCAGATAAAGAAATATACCTCCTCCTCTCCATTCTCCCTAGCAGTATATGACCTTATACAGAGGATGGTTAACATTCGGATTGGCCTACCCCCATCCCATCCCCAAATCTTCACATCATAAAGCGTGTAGTCCTTTTTTCTTCACCATTCCGAGTATGATCCTCTCCCCTCCTTCTTAACCAGGTTCAGGATTTCCTCATGCCGAGGTGACAATAGTGGATCCAACTACTGACACGCCATCAAAGAACAAGTGGTGGACTACATAAGTTCGGTGCTCCATGAAGGATACAAACTCGTGGGAATATCTCTTCGAGTTTCTCCACGAGAGTCTAGCGCTCCATGCGAGAGACAACTCATAGTAATCTCTCCACTTGAAAAATAGTAATATATACATATATATCTAAGTTAGGCGGAGAAATCTGTGCAAAGATTATAGTCATGCAAGGTTTGGTAAATAAAGTTGGCCTTTATAACAAAAAATACTTTTTACAAAATATATATATGTATGACATTATTTACATAACTTTTGAATATATTTGTGTACTTACATAATATGCCCACAATTGGTTTTGTAAACAAAGTTGGCCTTCATAATCAACAACAATACATTTGCAAAATATATATATCTATATATATGTATGTGTGTATTTGACTTTATTTACATAATTTAATGTATTTATGTATGACCTAATATGCCCAAACAATCATATTTGCCATTATCTTCATACATAAAGATAGGGTATCCCTTTTCTTTAGTTCAATACCTTTTGTGCCACTAGTGTGTACTCATTATAGGCTTAAGGGGTACCACTCATTCACAATAATGAGGATAAATTATTTTAAGTTAGTCAAAGTATATCCCACTTACATTCTAGGGTGAGTAGCGTGTTATTTGAAATTCTCTATTGGTCATTAAAGAGCCTGTCGCTACTACTTTTGACATTCTGTCTCCAAAGGCTAGAATATGTAACTCAAATTCCTTTCGGTATCCCATATACCAACAATGTCACCTAGTCATTATTACTAGTTTTCACAAGACGTCTCCTACCTTTAACCTCTCCCCTAGTGGATTTAGTTATCCCGTCGTTTAGCTGCATTATAAACTTTTGTCTCCTTAGTTCACTATTTACAACTCGCGGGGCCTTGGCCTTGAACTCCTCACCACGAAAATAAGTACAATATATAATTACATGTCTACCATAATAGGGTACAAAAAGTGGGATGTTACAACCTTAGTCTAGATGAAGAAACCTGGGAATTGGATAGTCATATGCAGGCAACATATCCAATTATGTTCCAGGAAGTCTCTGACGATGATTAAGAAACATCGAGGACGATGTTGAACTTAAGAGTGGGTGTTTGAAACCTACCTAGAACTTGAAACATTTTATGTTTGTGGAAAAACATTACTCTAAATTTTATTGTAAAGTTTTATGTTAATGACCAAAGATGGTCAAGGATGACTGTAATTGAATATTATTATTAATTAATTAATTAAAATAGGAGACACTCATACAAAGAGGACTGCTGAAGAGTGTTCACTGACCCACTAGGAGGAACGAAACTAGTGTAGAAGGAAATGGACAAGTGGCAGCATCTGCACTCACTTACTACCTGTTGCAAGGGGAAACTTCCCTAAAAATGTGGTCATGTTCCCCAAGGATGGTGGAACTAAGTAGGTGGTTCATTAAATGAAAAACTGACCCAAAAGACCTAGGCAATCTTTTATAACCATCGAATTGAGCATGGTGCTCACAAATATTTCCTTGTGCTAGCTGGAAACTATTATGTTGAGCACACAAGACATTCGATGAGGGGATGTTAGCTAATGAGTTGCAGAGTAAGACTATCTTATGCTGCTGAGTTGTAGAGAGAGTGATTTGTATCCAAGTCTTCATGATTATTGAAGTACAAACGGAGTGTTTTGTATGCAAGTCTTCATGATTGCTGAAGTACAAAAAAATTGTCACATGCTTCTACACATAATCTTCCTCCTGGTGGTTTAGTCAATAGGATCGGGGGTCCTAAAGCAAGTAACCTTGGCTGCTTTCAGGAGACGGTTGGGAGGAACGGTCTTCTTTGGGTGTTTTTCCACCTACAAAATCTAAACAGGTTCTGCATTGTTTGTTTTCTTATACTCTTATTGTATTCTCTGAATAATTCTATCTACAAGTATTTAGCCCTCTTGTTTATAAATTTCTAGTTGTTGAAAGTGTTAGATTATTGAATTGATAGATTATTTCTGTACAATGTATGAATGATTTAAAGATTAGTTAATATAGAATAATGAATATAAATTTCTTCGTGTCTTTTTCCTTTCACTTAGAAAGTAATGTACTCTAGTACACGAAGATGTTTAATTAACATATATTAGAAATTATCTAAAGATTATAATAAAATGAATATTCTGTATAATATGTCAGATATAGAATTCATTAAAGAATGTTGCTTCAATGTAGATATTGGTTATTTATAAACAGTTGATATTAAAAAACCAAGTAGCAAAATCCATATTTAACTCATCATAGGTTTTTACACAGTAAGTACAATTATAAACCCTAGACATGTAAATATTGCGATTTATGTTATCATTTACACATAGGTAGATTATCTCATACATAAACTGAACAAAATACAATAGAAAGACTTGTATCATTGATTCATAAAGAAGTTACAATCATATATAGAAAAGTATTATATTACTATTTTGACATCCCTATCGAGTTGTACAGGATCAATATAGAACAAGCAAGCATAAAGTAATTTGTATATAACTCACATCAACTTCAAATGAATAAGACATTGAACTCGTAGAAATATAAAATAATCTATTAACTCACTATTTCCATAAAGGAGTCAAGCTTAACACTGTCATTTATACATATAGATCTTTTATGTTATTTATCTCAATAACCTAGTCGAAGTACTGTTCTATAAACAGTCGGAATTATACATTTGATGAATGATTATTTTCTAACTGCCGACAGGCTTCAAATGAACAAGTGTGGTTGTGCCATATATTTAATATAGTTCCTAAAATATTTAAGATAAGCCTCGACGTAAAGCCTGCTAGGGTTTTGAAACCCTGGAGTATATAAAAACAATCATATCAAATCTCTAGAAGAGATAACTGTATAGTTAAACAAAATACGATGTCATCTAAAATATGCATTATTTACATAGCAAATTATAGTATCTATTCATTCAAGTAGTCGAGGCTCAAGAGAGCTCCTCCAAAACTACATAAGGAATTATATATATATCTATTTAATAAATCCAAACCGAGTACAGGGTTTGGAACAGGGTCTAACCCTGTTACACATGAATCAAATATCAATTTCAATAACAATCGTCACAACATTAAACTAAACACATGTTTTAAGTTAGGGCTTAGACCAAACAGGATACACTTTCATCATTTATTTAACCATCGAATTAACTATTTTGTCGAGACAACCCTGTTTCATTTAGGTAATGTCGAATGAAGAATTTTTACAAGCTATTTCCTATATTTTTAAGTATGAGTAGCTTACAACAAAACAAACGAATAGATAAATGTTGGGCTATTTACATTCAATAGAAGCGTAGTTCTCAGATCGACATAGCCATAATGCTTACAACAAAATAGAGTCATAAAAACCTATAAATTGTCTCATAGCTACGATTTTCACAACATAGGGATCATTCCATATTTTTATATCATTGATGAATTCCAACTACAGGCCTTAAAGCCTAAACAATTATAATTTAATAACTGAAACTCAAAATCTAAATCTACAGCGTTATCCAAACAACATTACCAAGAAACAAGTAGTAGAAATCTCGTCAGAGACTTGAATGCAAAATGAAATAAGTTTAACACTATAGCTCTTTGTTTAAAACAATGGTCGAACCCCAACTCGAATTCTTTAACAAGCTATTAATCCATTCAAATTCCAAGAGGCTTACAATGGAATAAACATCAAACATGTTGACAGAGGAGATGTCGTGGAGAACTCGATGCTTACTGTGGTATTCAAACCACTAGGGTTTCCATTTCCTCAACAATGATGTAGCCGAGGGAACAAGAACAAACCAGAGAACAACTGGAACCCTCCTGTCATATATTATAAAAACGTTTATTGGAAATATAAAATGCAATAGTTAAAAAGAAGAATAGTTTAAATGTACAGCGTTGTCAGTTTCTTACCATGAATAGTCGAGAAGCCATAGTGGAGAGCATTGCTCCTCCATACAACCGAACCCAAGTTTAATAACCTAACACATTCACAACCTTACAAACCATGAGGACCATCTCTGCGAGTAAGATTACCATTTAAAAACTATGCAGGGTGTTCCAGAAGGCCATTGCATCTGAGAGAGCTCAGCTCTCCTACCCTCAAGCAAACAATAGGTAACAATGCCAAGTTCAATGAAGAGTTAGGGTATTGTCCCCATACGTGGTAACTCTTCACCAACTTTCATGTGGGATTATAAATAAGCTTCGTTGGATCCCACTACACTTTCTATATCTACCCACAGCCATATAGTTGGAACACGTATGTTTTCCATCGAACTTCACTTCTTAATGTGCCCAAAGACTTTGGTTATTGTTTATAATAACACAAACACTAATACTCCATCACCTTGGATAGAAGCCATTAGGGCTAGAACAAACCATCCCCATAGTTAGGGTTATGATAATTATTTTCCATGCAAAATAATTATATAGCTAGGTTATAACCTTAGCCTTTGAAATCTATGAAAACATCAACCAAATCATGCATGAGAGTCCTACCTGGAACCTGGAAATGGTAACGTTAACATGCATTAGCTTCAATAGCTAAGTAAGCCTTAGGACTGCTCCAGAACTCTCTTGCCAAACCAAAGGATTTAAACATAATCAAATATTAAGATAAACATAGTACGACATAAGAATGATAAGCCAAATATCAACGTTAACAACAAGAGACAGGCTATGACTTTAATACATTAAGCGTTGAATGTCGACATAAATAAATTATGAACTTATTAGTCCATAAATTAAAAGATTATACGCATTACCTTCAATAGCTAAGTAAGCCTCAGGACTGCTCCAAAACTCTCTTGCCAAACCAAAGGATTTAAACATAATCAAATATTAAGATAAACATAGTACGACATAAGAATGATAAGCCAAATATCAACGTTAACAACAAGAGACAGGCTATGACTTTAAGACATTAAGTGTTGAATGTCGACATAAATAAATTATGAACTTATTAGTCCATAAATTAAAAGATTGTACGTAATAACAAAACGATCAATGTATTATAGACAACGATACATTTGAAAATACAAATACTCTCAAATAGTAAAAGGGACCCATAGTCCTACTTCAAAGCTTTAAGGACAACATAAATAAATGTCGAATTTATGAATATCAAAATAACATCAGTGAATGCATGGGACATTTATACAAGTATCAAGTTAAATGAAATTCAGCAAGTATAATGTTGGTTTTTATGGACAGTTACCATATTAACTATAGACATGGGATCAAATGTTTATTTTAATGTTGCTAAGACACATTTAATGATTGACGACAGTTGGAAAAACAAGTAAGCGTCACAAATAAGAGTATAGTTCAACAGTTAATAAAGATGTTAAACGTTCACAGTTATACTTCCACATAGTAATTAATAGTGATTAGACTGCTTAGAAAAATTTCAAGTTTTGATGAATTTTTGGAGATGTTATAGTCAACCATTGCCAACCATTAAAATAAAAAGTTAACCAGACTCGAGCATATTCAACTACAGTCACCCAAAGTCAACCATATCCAAGCATGGTAAACACTAATCAACCATGGTCAATCATCATCAACCATAGTAAACCATGGCCAACCATACTCAACCATACTCAACCATGGTCAACCACAGCTACCCATGGTTAACCATCATCAACCATGAACAACCTAAGTCAACCATAGTCAAGCATACTCAACCTTCTTCAACCAAAGTTAACCATGGTCATCTATACTCAACCATGGTAAACTATAGTCAACCATAGTCAACCATGGTCAACCATGCCCAACCATAATCAACCATTGTTATCAATGAACATCCAAAGTCAACAATCGTTGATGATAGTCAACCACAGTAAGCCAAAGTTAGCTATAGTCAAGCATGGTCAACCATTGTCAACCAAATTCAACCAAGATCAACCAAAGTCAACTATAGTCAACCATCGTAAACCATGAACATTGAAACTCAACCATTGTTAACCATGGTCAACCATCATCAAACATGAACATCCAAATTCAACCATGGTTAACCATAGTAAACCATGGTCAACAAAATTGAAGCATAGTCAAGCATAGTCACGGATGGTTAGCCATTGTCAAATATGGTCAAGCATGGTAGACTAAAGTCAACAATGGTAAACTAAAGTCAACCATTGTGAAAAAAGTCAACCATGGTTAACCTTAGTAAACCATGGCCGACCATAGTCAACCATGGTTGATCATAGTCAACCATTATTGATCATAGTTAACCATGGTTATGATCTTCACCATGAACATCCAAAGTTATCCATGGTGAAGCATAGTCAGCCATGGTTGATCACAGTCAACCATGGCTGATCACAGTTAACCATTATTGATCATCGTTAACCATGGTTACCATCTTCAACCATGAACATCCAAAGTTATCCATGGTGAAGCATAGTTAACCATGGTCAACCATAATCAAGCATGGTCAAGCATGGTTAACTCTTGCTGACCCTTTTGACAATGGTTTTCTATGGTCAAAATGGTGAAGAAAAGTCAATAATGGTCAACCAAATAAACCAAGGTGAACCATGGTCATCTATAGTCAACATTGTCAACCATAGTCAACCATGGCCAACCATAGTCAACCTTGGTGAGCCATTTTTAACCATGAACATCCAAAGTCAACCATGGTTAACCAAAGTGAAGCATGGTAAACAAAAGTTAACCATCCTCAACCAAAATCAACCATGGTCAACTAAGTTCAACCAAATTTAATCATGGTAAACCATAATCAACCATGGTCAACCATCGTGAACCATGAACATCAAAATTCAACCATGGTCAACCATAGGAAAGCACAGTCAACCATATCCAACCATAGTTTACCATGGTCAATCATAGTCAACCATAATAATCCATGGCCAACCCTAATCAACCATAGTCAATCGTACTTAACCATAGTCAACCAATTAAAGAAAACCATACTTAACCATGAATAACCATCTTCAACCATGCACATCCAAAGTCAACCATAGTCAACCATTGGTAGCCATCATCAACTATGAACATCGAAATTCAACCATGGTCAACCATAAGCAAGCATGGTCAAGCATGGTCAACCATAGCCAACCATACTTTACCATGGTAAATCATAGTCAACCATAGTAATCCGTGGCCAACTCTAATCAACCATAGTCAAGTGTACTTAACTACAATCAACCAATTAAGGAAAACCATACTTAACCATCGTTAACCATGAACAACCATCTTCAACCATGAACATCCAAAGTTAACCATAGTCAACCATTGTTAACCATCATCCAATGGTTGACTAATGATCAACCAATGATTGACCATTGGTTGACAATGGTGAACCAATGGTTGACCATGGTTTACCAATGGTGAACCAATAGTTGACCAATGGTTGGCCATCAGCCAACATTAGTTGACTAATGGTTGACCATTGGTCAACCATCGTTGACATTGGATCACGAGTGGTTGACCATGGTTGACTATGGTTGACATTGTTTTACCATTTATTCACTATTGGTTGAACATTGGCGACCATTAGTCAACCAATGGTCAACCAATTGGTAAATGTAATTGAATTGGTTAACCATTGATTACTATTATTATTAATTAATGTGGCTTGCTAATTTTTAACATAATATTTATTATAATAATAAAAACTTCGCAATCCTTATTATTATTTTTTAAATTATTTTATTTTCATAAAACAATTATTATAATAATAAAAAATCAACAATTCTTCCCCACACGCCCAAGGTAAACTAGAAAGTCATGTTAATATTAATAATATGGTTATGGCCATAGTCTAAATTAATTTACATCGAGCATGTTGAACCGCATAATAATTCAGCCCATCTTTGTATATTTTTATTCCTATGTTTCCTTGAAATATTTACATAAATATGTGTTAATATCTTAGAAATTGGGGTAGATTATCATCTATGTTTTTCCTAGATTGCACAATGGGACAAGTGTACTGTCCAAATAATTTATGTAAGAAGTTCAAAATTTGAAATAAGCAATTATAAAAAAGATTATAAAATAATTGGTGATTGATGCATGGATAACTTGTAACTAATGCATGGATAAGAAGTAGTGAAGGACAACCATTTAACTAAAGAAGGTAAGTTAGCTAAGGCATAGACAATAGGAGAACAAGTAACATATAACTTGTTCATGACACTTAACTTGTAAACTAATTAGCCGATTAACGAATTAGGTATCTCTACTCTTTTAAGGTAGGAGGTCCCTACATTTAGTAATAAGTTATGGAACCAAATCAGCATCAATCTAGGATCATTATATGTTCGTTTTAGAGTCCACTCTCCCTTCTCTCTTGTTCTTGTGATTAATCTTGTTCTTGTGATTAAGTAAGGACGATCGATCTGATTAGGTTGAAATTGGAATGGGATGGCTGATATCCTATCATGTCACTCATCTCAACTTTTTAAGAATGCACACGCTTAGTGATGAGAGAATTTTAAAAAGAAGGCGGCCGTATCGATTTGATTCCATCGAGTGTGCAGTGTATTTGCCTAGAAAATCAAAAGATTAGGTTTGTGAAGTGGCATGCAATATTAGTTACTAACACTATTGATGACAATGAATCACAACAACAAAAAAATCAACATACAGCACGATTCAATAAAGTAGAAGAGAAAAGATTAGGTTTGTGAAGTGGCATGCAATATTAGTTACTAACACTGTTGATGACAATGAATCACAACAAAAAAAATCAACATACAGCAGGCTTCAATAAAGTAGAAGAGAAGTGTGTGGCGACCTTTGTTAGATTAATTTTTGTAATTAATCTATAATTTGGGCCACACATGTAAATAATTAAAATGTGTGTGCTATCATTTAATTAAGCCTAAATATAGTGATCTAATTAATAATTGATTAATTGGCTTAAGGCTATAATTGTCATGAGATTATTGTGTAGATACCATTAGATAATTATTATTTCTATGAGGGGCGGAAATATAATTGTGATAAAATTAAAACTGCCCTAGCGGTTTATAAATAGGGTTATGGTCCCCATTCTACCATGACGCATTCCAATTTCTGAAAATCCTCTCAGAGAGAAGTTGACACAGAATCTAGTGGCTAGAATTGGAAGACCATCTCAAAGGGTTCTCTTCCTATAAGGTTTCTCCTTCAATGGATTCAGGTATGCTTCCGCTATTAATTTTCTACTCATTGTTTTGATCAGGAGATTCCAGTATATATAAATTAGGGTTTTCATTTTGTTTGATTTTAACAAGTGGTATCAGAGCCTACTTCTTGATTAATTCTTTGAGTTATTAATTTAATATATATATATTTGTCAATGGATTCAGTGGATCGTTTTGATAAAGTCAATAGAAATCGATTGTATTAATATAAGAATATACATAAATACATTTGGAAATTTTCCTACTTTCTGTGCTTTTAGCTATTTTTTCTATAAGAGTATACATAGATACATTCATTGGTTAAGAAGAGAGGTGCAGAAAAATTTGTAATTGAAGTCAAAAGTATTACCTTTCCAATGATTTATCTTAGAAATTTCTTTGGGAATAGTAGGTGATGATTCTGTTAAAGTTTCAAATATATATATATGTATATGAGTATAAAACGCCTTTATCCCTTGCTGCTGCAATATTTATCATATTCTTATAATAATATATTAAGTTTTAATTTAATTTTTGTATTAAATATTTTTTTTTTTGGTTTGGCATAGTTATTGTATTTAGTATATAATTATTGATCAAAACTGTGAATTTGAATTTGAATTTGATTTTTTATTACTATTATTATTATTATTTAATAGCATTTTATGATATTAATATTTAAGTTATTGATCTAGCATTTTAAATAGGCTAATTAAAGCGGAAAATCACCAAAGTGACATCTTTCGTGTAGATTAGTCTCTTCGGGGTGTTAGCTATTTGTGTGTATGTGATTCATGCGGGTATTGACTGGCCCAAAGGAAAGTTAATATTTGGTCAAATTGCATACATACCTGTGGTGATAAATATGTGATGATTATAAAGGTAACTTAATGTGAATAATAAATCAATCCAAAGATAGATTTATTATTTGACATAACTTATCATCAATGTTTGATCACTACAACAAGAGTACCACTTACAGTTAATATTACTGTCCAAAGACTTGATATTAATGTTGTGCTAGGTATCTTGAAATGTCATAATTTGTTTTTTTTTAAATTTAAAGATTATGTGTTTAATTGCTTATTTTATGTGAACATGATGGTTTATTTGATTCATTTTATTTTGTTCTCTATTCAGCTTTTATATCAACTACTTCTATATCTGCCAACATCAATAATGTCCCTATGTTAAATGGGACTAATTTTAAGGACTCGAAAGAGAATATGATGATTCTCTTAGGCTGCATGGATATAGACTTAGCCTTGAGAATGCCCACACCCGATGAACTCAATGAGGATAGTACTCAAGAGGATGAGGTTTATTGGGGTAAGTGGGAACGTTCAAATAGGCTAAGTCTTATGATCATGAAGCGCGGCATTCCAGAAGCTTTCAGGGGTGCGGTAACCGATGAGGTTACTAATGCCAGTGACTTCCTTGTAGAAATTCATAAACGTTTTGCCAAAAACGATAAGGCTGAAACGAGCACGCTTTTAGCAAGCTTGATTTCAAAGAAGTACAAAAGCAAGGGTAATGTTCGGGAGTACATCATGGAGATGTCTCATCTTGCGTCAAAACTTAAGGCTTTGAAACTCAAGTTATCTGATGATTTACTCGTGCATTTGGTTCTCATCTCTCTTCCTGCACAATTTAATCAATTCAAGGTCAGTTATAACTGTCAAAAGGATAAATGGACTCTTAATGAGCTCATTTCATTTTGTGTGCAAGAGGAAGAGAGATTGAAGCAAGACAAGACCGAAAGTGCTCATCTGGCTAGCACTTCCAAGGATAGGGGCAAACGAAAGAATAAGGATAATAAGGTTGCTGCTTCTAAGGGTCCAGAACAAAAGAAACAGAAAGTTGAGGTAACATGTTTCTTTTGTAATAAGCCTGGACATACTAAGAAGGAATGTACCAAGTATGCTGCTTGGCGTGTTAAGAAAGGTATATTTCTTACTTTGGTCTGTTCTGAAGTTAATTTAGCTTCAGTATCTAGAAACACATGGTGGTTAGATTCTGGTGCTACTACTCACATTTGTGTTTCTATGCAGGGTTGCCTGAGTTACCGAAAACCAAGTGATGCTGAAAGATGCATCTATGTCGGAGATGGGCAGTCGGTAGAAGTAGAGGCAATAGGGAACTTTAGATTATTATTGAAATCTGGTTATTTTTTGGATTTAATAGATACTTTTGTTGTACCGTCTTTCAGACGGAATTTAATTTCAGTTTCTGTTTTGGACAAATCAGGTTATTGTTGTTCATTTGGAAACAATAAATTTACATTATCTATTAATTCAAATGTTGTTGGAACCGGTTTACTTAATGTTTATGATAATCTATATTTGTTGGAAACTGTCCCGTCCTATAATGAAACCTTGCATGTGGAATCACGAGGTACAAAGCGTAAATTGAATAAAGATAATTCGGCTTCATTGTGGCATAAACGCCTAGGTCATATCTCTAAATCTAGAGTTGAGCGACTTGTGTCCGATGGGATTTTGGAATCACTTGACTTTTCAGATTTTGATATTTGTGTTGAGTGTATTAAAGGAAAACAGACCAAAACAAAGAAATTAGGTGCCAATAGAGCTACAGACGTCTTAGAATTAATTCATACAGATATCTGTGGACCATACCCTACGGCATCTTGGAATGGTCAACAGTACTTTATAACATTCATAGACGACTATTCAAGATATGGCTACCTATTTCTTATACATGAGAAATCACAATCATTGGACGTGTTCAAAACATTTAAAGCAGAAGTTGAGTTACAACTCAACAAAAGAATAAAGAGCGTCAGATCTGACCGTGGTGGTGAATACTATGGTAGATATGACGGATCAGGTGAACAACGTCCAGGACCATTTGCTAAATACCTAGAGGAATGTGGGATCGTCCCTCAATACACCATGCCAGGATCACCTAGCATGAATGGTGTAGCAGAAAGACGAAACCGAACTCTTAAGGACACGGTAAGGAGTATGATTAGTCATTCTACTTTACCCGAAAAACTCTGGGGTGAAGCACTCAAAACGGCAGCTTATATCCTAAATCGGGTGCCAACTAAAGCGGCTGCTAAAACGCCTTATGAGCTTTGGACGGGTCGAAAGACCAGTTTAAAGCATTTTCATATTTGGGGATGTCCAGCTGAAGCGAGACCTTATAAGCCTCATGAAAAGAAATTGGACTCTAAAACAGTTAGCAGCTACTTTATTGGCTATGCAGAGCGATCAAGGGGTTTTAAATTTTATGATCCTGCTATTAGGTCAATTTTTGAGACGGGAACTGCAACATTTTTTGAGGATGTTGAGTTTGGGGGGAGAAATCAGGCTAGGAATATTGTCCTTGAGGAGGAAGAGGGATCTACTATTGCTTTTGATAATGTACAGGTTTCACTACCTATCATTGATCAAGAAGTAAATTTGGATCCTCAACCAACAGACAATATTGTTCAACCCTTAATTGCAAATGAGGACATTGCTCCTGAAGAACAAACTCAACAAACTCAAGAAAATATGCGATTAAGGAGATCCACTAGAGAGAGGAGAAATGCAATTTCGAACGATTATATCGTATATCTCCAGGAACGTGAGGTAGAAAGTGGAATGATGGAAGATGATCCAATCAACTTCCAGCAAGCCATGAAAAGTTCCAACTCTCAGAAATGGATTGAAGCCATGAATGAAGAGTACAAATCTATGCAAGAAAATAAAGTTTGGGAACTTGTCCCATTACCAGTTGGTACGAAGCCCATTGGTTGTAAATGGATATTTAAAACCAAGCGGGATTCAAATGGTAATGTAGAAAGATATAAAGCACGTCTTGTAGCTAAAGGCTTTAGTCAAAAAGAAGGAATTGACTTCAAAGAGACCTTCTCTCAAGTTTCTACGAAGGACTCTTTCAGGATAATCATGGCACTAGTTGCACATTATGATCTTGAGTTACATCAAATGGATGTTAAAACAACGTTTCTCAATGGTGACATTGATGAAACAATTTATATGGTACAACCAGAAAATTTTGTGTCCGAAGACTCAAAGAATATGGTTTGTAAATTAACTAAATCCATTTATGGGCTCAAGCAAGCTTCTCGTCAGTGGTACTTCAAGTTTCATCAAATTATTGTCTCATGTGGTTTTGAGGCAAATCTTATGGATGAATGTGTGTATCACAAATTCAGTGTGAGTAAGTATATTTTCCTGGTTTTATATGTCGATGACATATTGCTAGCCACAAATGATATTAGCATATTGCACGACACCAAGAGATTTTTATCAAAACATTTTGAGATGAAAGATCTTGGTGATGCCTCCTTTGTCTTAGGAATCCAGATACACCGAGATCGTTCTAGGGGTATTTTAGGATTGTCACAAAGGACCTATATTGATAAAGTCCTCCAAAGGTATGGCATGCAAAATAGCAAACCAGGTCATACCCCTGTCGCTAAAGGAGACAAATTCAGTCTTAATCAATGCCCTAAAAATAGTTTAGAAAGTCAAGAAATGCAGAAGATTCCTTACGCTTCGGCTGTGGGGAGTCTAATGTATGCTCAGGTATGTACACGTCCGGATATTGCGTACATTGTTGGCATGTTAGGCAGATATCTAAGTAACCCTGGAATGGATCATTGGAGTGCAGCCAAGAGGGTTATGAGATATTTACAGAGAACAAAAGAGTACATGCTTACATATACGAGATCGGATCAGTTAGAGATCATTGGGTATTCCGACTCCGACTTTGCTGGATGCCAAGACAGCAGAAGATCCACATCAGGCTATATTTATCTGTTGGCTGGTGGAGCAATTTCATGGAGGTCTGCCAAACAGACACTCATAACTTCATCCACCATGGAAGCAGAGTTTGTAGCATGTTATGAGGCATCCAATCAAGGAATATGGCTACGAAATTTTGTCACTGGGCTGCGTGTTCTGGATGGTATTGAAAGACCACTGAAGATATTTTGTGACAATAAATCAGCAGTTTTATATTCCAATAACAACAGGAGTTCTACAAAATCAAAATACATTGATATCAAGTTCCTAGTTGTAAAAGAAAAAGTACAGAGTGGACAGATATCCATAGAGCATATTGCAACAAACTCCATGATAGCGGATCCGCTTACAAAAGGGATTACCACCCAAGGTCTTTCATGAGCACACTGCTCATATGGGTGTTGTCTCATTTGAGGATATCCAAATTTAGTGGGAGTTTATATTATTCATTGTATATTGTTCTATGTTATGTTTAGACTTTATCTATACATTTGGATTGTGTTCTGCAGAAATAAAGTATTCATTTTATTGCACTCTGTTAAATTATGCTAAAGATTTGATCTTAATAAAGTTAAGTAGGACCAGTTGGAAATAGGCATGAATAGATCACATTGCATGTAATTTCCATGCTATGCACTCATGATTGATCTATGTCATTTAGCTGTGCAGATATATGTGACCATTGATTGGTCTAGTAACGATTGATGTAACAAAGGCCACCTTGATCCTATGTCAGTATAGTTAATGGACCAGATTGTTCGGATATACCCTAAGGACATGATAGCAAATTTTGAGCTCATAAGGTTAAGCACATTTATTTGATTACATATGCATGTGGCCTAGTGGGAGATTGTTAGATTAATTTTTGTAATTAATCTATAATTTGGGCCACACATGTAAATAATTAAAATGTGTGTGCTATCATTTAATTAAGCCTAAATATAGTGATCTAATTAATAATTGATTAATTGGCTTAAGGGTATAATTGTCATGAGATTATTGTGTAGATACCATTAGATAATTATTATTTCTATGAGGGGCGGAAATATAATTGTGATAAAATTAAAACTGCCCTAGCGGTTATTGTGATAAAACTGCCCTAGCGGTTTATAAATAGGGTTATGGTCCCCATTCTACCACGACGCATTCCAATTTCTGAAAATCCTCTCAGAGAGAAGTTGACACAGAATCTAGTGGCTAGAATTGGAAGACCATCTCAAAGGGTTCTCTTCCTATAAGGTTTCTCCTTCAATGGATTCAGGTATGCTTCCGCTATTAATTTTCTACTCATTGTTTTAATCAGGAGGTATATATAAATTAGGGTTTTCATTTTGTTTGATTTTAACAACCTTCTCATGGAGGTTCAAAGTTGGGTCCCCAAGCTAAAAGTGTTAATTAGATTTTACAACATGACACCAAATTGTTTATATTTCAAAAATATATATTTTCATTACATTCAATAAAAACCCTATTGCTTACATTTTAGAAACATGTATTTTCATCAAATACATTGCATAAAAAATTATTCTTATTTATAAGTAAACACACTTCTTCAATAAATAAAATTATTTTGAAAAATAAATTATATGTTGGACTTTTATTTAGTGGCTAACTAAGATAGAATACTAATTTGGACATAAGATTATTATCTGGTCTAAATTTGAAATTTGAAATTTATTTTTATAAGAGAAATTGAATTTGGGAGGTAATTTGAATTTCCTACCAATTCAAAGTTTGTTTTATGTGGAAAAAGTTTTTTTTTCCAAAATTATTTTGTGCTTTCAAATATCTATTATGAAGATAATCACAATAGTTATTTTGCAATTTGAAAATTTCTCCTAAATTTTTAATTTTTTCCGAATAAAAATATGAAAGAGAAAACTAAACACGTTATATATTTAGAATGAGTTGTCCGTGTGAAATTCGGGTTTCAAAAAGACGTGAACGCAAATCTTGATGTCAACGTTAATACCGTTTATGGTCGTCTTCCTTTCTCAATTAACGACGTTAAACAATCTCGAGAAAAGTGAGTGGTTGATCTTATAAAAGTCGACGATACACGTTTCAACTATATACAGTAATGAAATCGACGCAAAAATACACGTTTCAACTATATACAGTAATGAAATCGACGCAAATATACACGTTTCAACTCTATACAGTAATGAAATCGACACAAAAATACACGTTTCAACTATATAGACAATAGTGAAATTCACTTTATCAATTTATCTTAGCTTTTCCATGTAGATTGTAGACGTTAAAAAGTTAAGGATGTAGTGTTATGCGATGTCAATCTTTTTCCATATCCAATTTTTATATTTATAATTTTGAATTTGGATGGCGTAAAAAATTGTTTTATAATGGTAATTTATGCATGAATAATTAATTGACAATTGATGTATACTAAAATTATTATAGTCACTTAACTTGTTGTGGCGAGTAAACATCAATAGTCACTTAACTTGTGGCTGGTAAACATGGATAGATCACAAGTTAAGTGTCATGAACAAGTTATCTATTACTTGTTCTCCATGCTTAATTGTAATCACCCGATATATATACTTTTATCTATGCCTCAGCTATCTATTACAATAATTGAAACATCTATATAAATATCTATGATGTAATAAAATAAGTAATAACAATAATTGAAACATAAACAAGCCATAATTACAACTACTTTATCAAATCTTTATTCTTTTAAGTTGATGACAATGATGGAGACATTAGCCGATGAAGACATTAGCCTTAGAGATATCTTCAGCTTTTAAGTAATGCTTCTGAGGACGTTAAGAGTATTTCCCTCAAATATTTCTTAAAAAATAATGCTTCTGAGCGGGTTAAGAGTATTTCCCTCAAATATTTCTTAAAAAACATATCTACTTTGGCTTTATTTTTCCAGGGCATCAATGAGGCCATTAGCTTTACTCATCTAGGTACAAGATCTTTACACTTATTGTTAATTGAGTGTAGATCGGGTGGTTGGGAGGAATGTTGTTATTCTTTCCACCCGGGTTCAAATTTTGCTTTATGACACTTGCTCCTTGGGAGCCGACTTTCTACATAATGATTGTAAATCTGGCCATACCTTGATTCTTTCAGAATAGCAGATGTTGGTATTTTGGGAAGAAAAAAGAAGGTCCTTGCACTTATCGAACCAAGTCAGCATTGAACCAATGAGAGATATTTGGTTCCGATATAGGATAATGATATGTTCGCTCCACTCTCCCTTATCTCTTGTTCCTGTGATTCCTTACGGACGATGATCTGACGAGGTTGAAGTTGGATGGCTCATATTTTATCACGTCCACTCATGTCAGCTTTTTAAGAACGCACAGGCATAGTCATGACAGAATACTATAAACTTCGACATTGAATCAATAACGTCTCTTTTCCTAGCACATTATAAAAAGAAGGAAATATCGATTTCATTCCGTCGAGTGTGCATTGTATTTGCCTTGGAAAATCAAAAGATTAGGTTTGTAAGCTGGCATACAATAATAGTTACTAATACTATTGATGACAATGATTCACAACAAAAGACAGCATGATTTAGTTAAGTACAAGAGAAGTGTGTGGCGACCTGGTAATTAGGTGCCATATCAATCCGTCTTTTCTTTTACATCATGTGCATATTGTAGGGAAGCTTCCAAAAATATCATATTCGAATACCTCTATGAGCCTCGTTCCAAAGGTTTATCCCGGAAATAAATTAAAGTGGAAGAATAATGGAGCATGGCTATTTGCACTGGGATTTCGATGGTCACAACTGAACCGAAATATGATTCCATTATAAAAGCAATGACGAGTAGGATCAGGTCCACATATCACCTCCAATACTTTATATGAAGTCAAAATGTTATACCGTCCTCGTACGTAATATATGACGAGTAGGATCAGGTCCACATATCACCTCCAATACTTTATATGAAGTGAAAATGTTATACCGTCGTAGTGGGTAATAAAATTTTGGGAATAGCTGATGCTTAAATCTGTTCCTTGAGAACTTAAACTGGTAGACTGTGTGCGTTGGGCATCTATACTTTAATGTTTTGACGTCAGTGACGTTTACAAAAAGAAGTTGCCCTAATTTGATTGAAGAACAACATCAATTTCCGTTTTCCACATGCACCGAATTACGAATATAACTCTTGTCTTCCTCTGCATTATCACCAAGGAACGATAACACATCATCGAAAAAAAGGACACGAGTTACACTGACCTCAAGACCAAAGCTTAAGCCATGAATCCTATTGAGTGATTTAGCAATCTGAAGTGATATGTCGAGTCCTTCCAACACTATCGTGACAGGGGACAAATGTACCTTAAGCCTCTTGAGGATTTGAAAAAAAATTATGTTGCTCCATTAATTATCATAGTAAAATTAACTATAGTTATGCACGTCCAAGTCCAGTTCACCATCCCCACTAACATGCCTATCTGAATTAGAAACAGTCTTATATAAAGCCAATTGGTACGATCATAAGCCTTTGAAAGATTTGATTTAATAACCTTTGTAAGCTTCTCTTCAACCTTGATTGTATGGATACTTTCTTGCGTTGTCCCCACTTCTTCAATCCAAAAAACCAAACTGTTATGTTGATATATTTGCTGAAAGACCGGCTATAGTCTTTCAGGTATTATCTTCAAAATAATTTTATAAATTGCATTACATAATGATATTGGCCTGAAATCCCCGAAATATGTTGGACGATAAACTTTTGGTATAAGAACTAGGAAGGTAGTGTTAAAATTGAATGGATTCCTTCCTGAAATTCTAATATATTCAATAAACTTGAGTATATCCACTCCCAGTAACAAAAAAAAGTCAGGAAAAACTAATTCCACCCATCCGAGCCTATACTTTTTTCCGTTTTTGCTTTACCCAAAGTAAATTCCAGTTCCTCTACAGAAATTGGTTAAAAAATATTGTCATTTTCATTTTGATTTATTCATCTTGGAAAATAAGAGAAGGTTTTAACCTAAGTTAGGAGGGTACGACGGGTACAGGTACTAGTGCGCCACGTTTTGAAATAGGGTATTTGGGTAAGTCCGGGTATTATACATATATATAGATTTCAAGTTTAAATTATAAATTTATAATTAATAATTATATTAATATATTTATTATTAAGTTAATATGTTTTGAACAAGTAACACACATTTGACATTGGTATTGGTGCTTGCACATTAATTCAAATTACATATATGATATTGATATTGATATGAATCTACCAATTCTAGGGAAGACACTACCATTTGTTGATCATAGGCGTGAGCCTCTATTGAGGAAAAACAACAATATTATTTGCTGAGACTAAATATTGTAGGGTTGTGGTCATGTAGCAGCCCTATTCCAGTGCATGAGAGTGCAACACTCCTATGGAAGCAGAAATCAGAAACTTACCCTTATTAAGGGCGCATTTCTCCTTCATGGGCTACATACTATCAATCTGGGTGTGACCTCTTACAGCTGGGCGTGCCTCCATTGTTTGGGCATTTATCTCATAAAAGTGATGTCCTAAAACTTCAATAATACTCGTATTATTTATAGCAGTTGTGCTTCCATTGTTTGGTCATTAATCTCATGCAAGTGTTGTCCTAAACTCTGACAATATTTATCTTATTTGCAGCAGTAGTCCCTGCCTCAAGGAGTCCACCTTCAACAATATTTAAGGTCAGATTGATTCTCTTATAATATATGATTGGCATTGAATATTTAGGAAGAAATTAATATTCTTATCTTGTTTATTACTGGGTTCGTATTGTGGTGTTAAACCATTGGGATATGCAAACAACCTTAAACAATATTACACCATTGATTCACTAGCAGGAAGTCAAGGTTGGCTGAAAAAATCAGACCTTTTATCATTTGATGCAGAGACTGGTTTGTCTACTGAATGAAGTACCTGCGGAGTACCCAAACTCATGGTACGCAGCCCTTTTTAAGTATCAGTACCCAAATTTCTTTGACCAAGTACCCGGTACTCGGGTGAAGTGCCCGGTACTTTCACGGTACTCCCAGAGGTAACAGTTCTGGTACCCGGTACGGGTACCCAGTACTGGTACAGGTGCCCAACCCCCCGGTAGAAGTACCTCGCAACTTAGGTTTTAACTACCTTTTCTAAATTATCACCTTTGGGTTCAGTATAAATGATGCTGAAAAAAATTCACTCCTTCTTTTGTTGAATGTTCAAAACCTCTTATCACTTCCCCACTACTCTTTTTAATTTCCCAAAAAGTATTCCTTCGCTTCCTCTAGTCAACAAACTTATGGAAGTAAGTTGTGTACTCATCCCTTAGATCAAACCACACCGCTCTGCCTCAACTTCTTGAGAATTTCATTTTTTATCCTCTCTAGATCCTCTAGTATTTTCAGCTTCTCATTTCCTAATACTCTTGTATCCTAAGTAAAGATGTCCTCTATATTTTTCTATTTCTTTTAATCTCGTCTCTGTTTTTTACTTCTTTTATAGACAATTCCAGTGATAATTTCTTTTCCCTATATAAAGCTTTTGCAAATTGTTGGGTGGGTGAGAAATCCAAATTTGTATCATAACCTTCCCATCATGATTTAATCATATTTATATACTCGTTATTTTCCAATCAATGAGGGTTAAACTGAAATGGTGTAGTTGGTTTCTCATCTCCCTTTTCCATTTGGATTATGATTGGAAGATGATGTGATCCGCCTCCGGTTACCCTTCGAGATTTGGACTTCTCAACTTTCTTCGAATGTTCCCCTACCAACAAGAATTTGTCTATTATTTTTGCTTTCTCGAACTCTCTTGATCTTTTGTTAAACCGTGCAGGTTTAATTTCTATTGGTTCAATGTCAATTAGATCCTCTAAATCGAGTTTGGTCACAAGTTAAGTGGCTACTAGTTTAAATATATATTTTGATTTCACCTTATCTATGTTTATAGTTTTAAAGAAAAACTTATAAATATTTATTTTTATAAATAATAAAACACTTTAAATTCACTCTTAATTTTTTGTTATTTTATTCATATTTAATTTATTATTATTATGTAATTAATTATATATAATATATTACATGGGTTTACAATTTATTCACTATTTGAATGTATTTAGCATTTTTTAATGCAATAATGGGGAGTTTGTTGCAGATAACTAGTTTAACTAGAAGGAGACAAATAACATGTAGATGATCTATGGACAATGGGTGATTACAAGTCGGTATGGGGAACAAGTGACACAAAACCTATCTATTCTGCCACCACCACAAGTTAAATAACCATGCTAATTTTATGAATTTCTTTATCTAATATTATATATATATATATATATATATATATATTTTAAAAAATTAATATAAAATTTAAATTTATTTGTAAAGTAAATTAAAGTAAAATTTAAACATTAAAGAATCTCATTTATAAGGGTTTGGGAATACTATAAAGTAAGACTTAAATATAAAGGAATCTCATTTAATCTTAAGAATATTCACATATAAAGGGTACATATAATATCTTTGGGGAAAGCTAACGCAAAGATAATGGGTGTATCATATCATTCCAAGTAAGAATTAAGGTATTGAGAAATCTCTTTTATAAGGGATTGCTTAAAATTAAGAATGTATCCTATCGGTCCAATATTCACGAAGAAAAATATAAAAATGAAAGGGTGTATCCTATCGGTCCAATATTGACATAGAAAAATATCAAAATGAAACGGTGTATAATGTTTGAGTGGAAAGCTAAAGAAATAATAATGGTACAAGTTCAAAAAACAAATCACTAATTTTTATATAATATATTAATATTTGTTAAGTTGTAAATAATGTAAAATTCTCAAACTCTTCTTTTTATTTTTTTTATTATGTATTTCTAAATATTTTACATTTAATATTAATATCAAAAATAGAAAAAAAATTGCCAAATGTAATATTTAAAAACCATAAATTATATTGAAATAAATTCATTTATGAAACACAATTACAAACTGTAAATTTTGGTCAAATTAACATCATAAATCTTAAGATAAATTATTTCCAACCATCTAGAGATTTTAAATATATCCAATTTAAATTATTATTATTTTAAACTTTTAAGCTAGATTTTGAACTTAATTTTCTCGCTCGACTAATCAAGTATTTTGACCAAGTTTTTTTCTTAGTACAAAATTGCAAATAATCTCTGTCATAATATGGTACATATAAATCAACAATCACTTAATTTAAAATATTTATTTATACTTATTTGTATTGGATACAATTAAGTAAACATTTTATTTATAATTTTTTTTATAATGTGATGAAATAATATTATTTTAAGATTTAATTTTATAAATATTATTTCTTTAATTTTATTAAACAAATATTAATTATGCTAAAGATCTTATTGAACGGAATCTCTATAAAGGTGTTTATGCAATACTTTGTTCATGTGGGATGAGGTATATTGGTGAGAAGGGTTGCTCCATAAAAGCCAAGATAAAAGAACACATGGCAGACATAAAGCATGGGAGAACCAAACAATCAATTGTAGCTGAACACTATCATGACACTAAACATCGTATGTGTGTTGAGGATACAGAAGTCCTTGCAACTATCCCTCACCACTACAAAAGGAAAATACGGGAAACCCTATAAATTGAGAAATGCAAGAACAATTTTAACCGAGATGATGGTCTAAAATTAAAGGAATCCTAGAAACGTGTAGTCCACATCCTTAGGAATAACCCTACCTGTTAAAGGTCAAATCTGCACTTCTCCGTTCATGATCACATTGCTCCGTTGATCACACAAGGACACTATGGATGGAAGAGCTAGGTTGACCCTGGATGAGTTATTGCCGAGACTACATTCTTCAGCTGAAAAACATATTTTTTCTATAGTTTTCACTATGTGTGCGCTACTATTGCCACAGTATTCTAGCGTTCTAAATGTTGGACTTATTGAAGACAACCCATGCACATCCTCAAAAATGTTGTGAACTCTAGTTGTCAAATCCAAAAGTTGCATACTGTGTGCTAGTCTATTTGTATGAAACACGTGCACATCTTAAGATTAAATGAAAAAATATATTAAGATTACAAATTGGGATTAGTTGAAGTTTGTTCTGCAACTTCCCCAAACTCCCAATTCAACCACCTCTCGAATTCAACTACCAAACTTGTGCCATAAATGCAAGGGGAAGCCATGAGAGAGGGACCTAGAAGGAATGATAAGTTGATGTTACGCTGGAGGAATTCTTAAGTCATTGTGAGGAGCAGGAGCCCAGGACTCGGTTGCAGAAGTGTCTAGACAAATCAGGTATATATGTACTTATCTGCATTTTTTTGACAATAAAAGGTGGAAATACACTTCCAGTCCCAATTGAATTTCTATTGGGTCTGAATGTCTATTTGATTGAATGTCTGATTGTGATTAATGTTAAGTTGTTTTCAATTTCATTATCTATTTGCAGTCAAGATACGTTGAGGAAGGTTAACTTGTTTTGGGGTTTTGTCACTGTGAAAGGTTGGGCAAAAGCTAGGACCAACCATCGTTCAAAAGGTACAACTTTCGAAATCCTAAACTCTTTCCATTCGTAGTAATTAATGAAAAACATGAATGTATTTACCTATCACCCCATGTAATTTGGTAGTGTCGTTTCCCTCACTATAAGGTATTTTCCTGCACAACAGAACTAGCGACTCCATTGGGGAGTAACCAGTTGTTTTCTCCTCTACGGGACCTTGCTAGGTTTTCTTCTAGTTTATTTAGTCTTTTTGTTTTCTGAGAGGTTTTTTATAGGTTACTTTATAGTTCCTTTTTATCTTGATTCATTTTAGTTTGACTGAGCAAACCTCTGTTTATTGCCTTACGCCCCTGTGCACTGGTCTGTTGTACATACAGTAGCGCATCTTCTGCATTGTGGGCTAGTTTCCCTGAAGCATAGTTGCACATTCCTTGTTGCAGGCACTGGTTTTTATACTAAACAGTAGCGCATGTTTCCTGTAAGTCTAATACTTCCACTAAGGTTTGGTTTCCAAGTTGTTGGGTCTATTTCTAGCATTTTCCTTGCTTCCCTGACTGATTACTGAGACATGTTTGTCTTTTATGAGTCTTGTTTACCTCTTTGAAGTCCTTTACATTGCTTTATTTGCTTCAGCACTTGTTTAGGTGTCTTTTCTGGTTTTTTTTAAAGCCTTTTTGAAGCTGTGCGCGACTATTTGATAGATACAGTAGCACACTTTTTTCCCTAGATGCTTGTTTCACTTGTGTAGACCTACACCCTCAACGCTTGTTGTCTGCTACAACAGCGACACACTTTTACTAAGGCTTTCTTTTTTTTAAGGGTTTTGATTCCATTTTGAGTTCTTAGGGTGGTTCTTGAAAATTCTTTTGGTCTGGATACCTTCTGAACTTCTGTTCAGATCAGACTCATTTGGTTTAATCCCTTTTTAGCTTTTCCTTTTGAGTTTGTGTGGCAGTAGGGTTACCTTTTGTTTGCTTACATACTCTTTTGTATGGCGGGTGTTTTCTTGGGTTTTTGTGCTTAGGAGCAGCCTCTTTGTCTATTTTTTTGTTGCATGCATTTTTTTTCCTTTCTTCCTTTACATCTTGTTCCAAGCATAGATTTTTTTCCATCGAAACAACTCAGTAGGTCAAGTCTTTTTCGGTCTTTTGATTCGATTGCTTTAAGCCTTTAGGTTGTTTATTCTTACCCACACTTTTCGTTAGGTCTTACTTGTGCCTTTTTTCAAGTTCATTTTCTTTTGCAAATAGAAGAAAAGACAAAAATTGAAATTGGTAGTTTAATAGTGATATTTGTCATCATTTTACGAAGTAGCATAGATTTTCTTTCTTTGAAAAGTTAAAAAAAATAAAAAAAATTGTTTGCTTAAGATTGCCTAGTTTCTTATTTTGAAAAAACATAAACGAAAAGAAAAAGAGTATTTGTGAAGTTTTAAAAGCTCTATTTATACGCACTTTGCTTTCTGTCGAAACCATTCCACACACTTCACTACCCTTCTTGAGTAAAAAGTAGCCTCTAAAAAGAAAATTTAATAAAATTAATTAGCAACTTTTTCTTTTTAGGTATACACATCATCAACTAGCTTAGGCTAGGGCTTCGAGGTAAATCACCTTAAACTACTCGAAATCGATGTCATTACTGAACAATCATAGTAAGACAATCTATTAGGTAAATCCACCTATATCAAATTATCTCGGTAACGCTCTACTCAAACAAGAGTTAAGCACGAGGCCGTGTGCGATTGGAACTGTTGAGGATACACCCTCACTTTTCGTTCAAACATAAACCAGAGCTGATTTGCGTATGGGGGTCCACTAGTACTTTCGAGTGCTTTTGGATTTCAGGCTTTGCTACCCTTTCCATGCGTCTTGGCTAGGCTGACGACTGTTCCCCCAGGTATTTTCGTATTTGTGGATCCTTAGTATCATAACCCTAGGGCTCTACACAGGTAGAGTGGAAGGATATTTCCACTTCATGTCGGACAAAAATGGAAGGTATCCCTTTGCTAGTAATCTCGGGAGGCAGTTTGGTGATTTTAATGCTTGCATTGAGAGGACCTCCATTCGACGTTGTGTAACTGACCGTCGATATTCTATTATTTTTTTCTGGGCCCTCATCATCCCAGACTTGCTTCTGAGAGTATTAGCCTTGTTTTCCTAGTTTGATCACTAAGAAATTTTTTAGTGGTATATTGTTTGCTCCCCAGTCGTTTAGTGGCCACTAGGTTTTATACTTAGTTTTCTTTTTATATAGTTGTGAAGGACAAACCTCTTCGTAGCTCTCATAGGTTGCAAAACCTCCCCCCACTCAATGTGGAGCCTCCACTGCCACCGCGACACCGGAGGATGGATTCCCGTGGTTCATACGAGCTTACGGGCGAAACAGAGTTACCTGGAGAACCACAACCCATAATTCAAGATCAACACGTCTTTGATACTGTTGAGGTTAAGGATTCAACTTCTCGAGAGTTTAGCACTCCTTTCAACCCTCCCGTAACTGGACCAAACGATCTGTTACTCATAACGAAAGTTTGAAGGCAAGACTATGGAGGATCACGATGATCATGTGACTACTTTTCATCTCTGGTGCTCTTCTAATTCGTTGAATGATGATTCCATTAGATTGAGGCTCTTTCAGAGTACCTTGATTAGTGGTGCAGCTAAATGGTACATTGAACTGCCCACAGCCGCTTATGGCACCTTTTGGGATCTAGCTACTATTTTTCTGAACCACTTCCAACTTCCTCTCCAGTATGATGCCGGTATAGATCTTCTGTCAACCTTTTGATAGAACAAAGCCACTCACTTATCTGACCATATTCAGGAGAGGCGAAGGAGGAAGAGGCTCATTAAATCAGACATCCCACCAAAATTCTTTTTCGAGTGGTATCTTAAATCATTCATTCCTTACATTTCTTAGGAAGTGGCAACTTCTGGGGTGTCCTCCTAAGAGGAAGCTATCCTTAGAACCCAGCAGCTTGATCTAGTATATGCTCAGTCTGGGATCTTATATAATATTATTCCCAATGCACCGAGATCTAACACAGATCTAGGTAAACCTAAGGCCAGACCACATGCTGATGGCATAGTGGGTTTAGTAGATTCTGCAGCATTTGATGCTTTAACTAAGCAGGTTCAAGCCTTGTCTGTCAAACAGTCTGTTGCAGAAGCAACTTCAGTTGCATCCTCCCCTTCGAAAACAGAATCTATACAACAAGTGCAGATGAATCAAAAGGGCCCTTGGCAGGCCAACAACAAAAAGAAGGGCAAGAAAGGGGAGGGAAACCACCAAAATCCCAAAAATACTGAAATGTCGAGCAGGGAAAAAAGGAGAAAAAGAAAGTGAAGTTTCCTTGCAAACTATGCAAAGAGGATCGCCATACCCATCAATGCCCTCTGATGGAAGAAGCCCCGAAGCTGCTCCATGAAAAGAAACCAGCTGTCTTGAAAGACCCATTTCCTCACGGGCAAGGTTCAGCTTCTGGAAACTCTAGTGCTGGGGCCACTCATCATGCCTCATCTGCTGATAAATTGTTTATTAATATAGTTAATTCAGATGCTCTTTTACAAACTCAAGCTAGAAACTATACCCCGGATCCGTAGCAGAAGGATTTTCCCGAGTCATCTACCCCTCTCCGCATCGAGATACCGGTGGATTTGTTGCTGAAGATCCCGAAAGGTGTCTTCAAATGAGCTGTGAACAACAACAATGCACGGGCTGCCCCCACCTATAATGTTGTGGAGGATTTAGCCCAAACCCCCTGTGCCATGTCCACTTTAGAAGTACTGCAGAGTTGTCCATTGCAACACAGTGCACTTCTTGCAGCGATTGGGAGCGTAGACTCATCCAATATGCTTTCCCGTTTTGATATGAGTAATATCAAGTTCTGGTTGCCGTACCACGTTGCTCTCCAAATAGAGGTACTCCATGGTCCCAAGACCATTGGACGAGCTATTGTAGATGAGGGCACGTTTATGTGCATAATGTCCATTTCTTGCTGGAAGGATTTGGGCGAACCCGAATTAGCCCCCTCGAACATGGCACTTACGCCTTTGATGGAAGATCTTTCCGTCCATGTGGAGTCTTACCATCATTTGACGTTGAACTTGCGGACAAACTAGTATCTGTAGAGGTTGAAGTTCTGGAAGCTCCACTTGACTATAACTTGTTGTTAGGTAGGAGATGGACATATACAATGCAAGCAGTGCCATCATCTGTTTTCCTAGTTATAATGTTCCCTCACGAAGGAAAGATCGCCATAGTCTACCAACTTTCATTTTCTCGGAAAAAAAAAACAGGCTTCGTTGGATTCAACAATTCCGATGGTTGATCAGTCTCACCCAGCGAGCAAGAGTTTAGGAGTAGGGCTCTATGGGACATTAATTTGCACATTTGGCCTACCTACTCCTGTTCATTTTATTGGTTCTGAATATTTTTCTTTGTTTGAGGTTTTCACGATCGGTCCAATGATAGATCCAGGGATTCTCCCCACCGAATAAGAACTAGTTGTGCCCTTATCTATTGTAGAGGTGGCCTACTTAGATTCACAACATGTGGCAATAGAACATATCGTGACTCTGTTGGTCTCTGTTGAGTGTCATGAACAAGTTATCTGTTACTTGTTCTCCATGCTTAGTTGGATGTTAAGAAAATTTCCCTCAAATATTTCTTAAAAAATAATGCTTCTGAGCGGGTTAAGAGTATTTCCCTCAAATATTTCTTAAACAATATATCTACTTTGGCTTTATTTTTCGAGGGCATCAATGAGGCCATTAGCTCCACTCAACTAGGTACAAGGTCTTTACATCTATTGTCAATTGAGTGTAGATCGGGTGGTTGGGAGGAATGTTGTTATCCTCCCCACCTGTGTTCAAATCTTGCTTTGTGACACTTGCTCCTTGGAAGCCGACTTTCTATGTAATGATTGTAAATCTGGCCATACCTTGATTCTTTCATAATAGAATCCTTGTACTTATCAAGCCAAGTCAGCATCGAACCAATGAGAGATATTTGGTTCTGATATAGGATAATGATATGTTCGCTCCACTCTCCCTTATCTCTTGTTCCTGTGATTCTTTACGGACGATGATCTGACAAGGTTGAAGTTGGATGGCTCATATTTTATCACGTCTACTCATGTCAACTTTTTAAGAACGCATAGGCATAGTCATGACAGAATACTATAAACTTCGACATGGAATCAATAACGTCTCTTTTCCGAGCACATTATAAAAAGAAAAGGAAATATCGATTTCATTCCGTCGAGTGTGCATTGTATTTGCCTTGGAAATCAAAAGATTAGGTTTGTGAGCTGGCATACAATAATAGTTACTAACACTATTGATGACAATGATTCACCACAAAAGACGCATGATTTAGTTAAGTACAATAGAAGTGTGTGGCGACCCGGTAATTAGGTGCCATATCAATCCGTCTTTTCTTTTACATCATGTGCGGAAGCTTCCAAAAATATCATATTCGAATACCTCTATGAAAGTGGAAGAATAATGGAGCATGGTTATTTGCAATGGGATTTAGATGGTCACAACTAAACCGAAATATGACTCCTCAGGATTTGAATTTAATATAACTAAATCAGGGTCCCTCGCAATTACTCTTTGGGCTGCAACATTCCAGTATGATCTTTGCCTTGTCGTGTCTTTAATAATGACCTACAAAGAGAAGAGACAAAGATACCACATGGAATGTCTACTGGTTCACAAATAAATTATATTCTCGAAGTACATTGAAAATGGATGAACCAGCGCTCTCAGATACTTCCATTATAAAAGCAATGACGAGTAGGATCTGCTTCTTGAGAACTTAAACTGGTAGATTGTGTGCGTTGGGCATCTATACTTTAATGTTTTGACGTTTACAAAAAGAAGTTGTCCTAATTTGATTGAAGAACAACATCAATTTCCGTTTTCCACATGCACCGAATTACGATATAACTCTTGTCTTCCTCTGCATTATCACCAAGGAACGATAACACATCATCGAAAAAAATGACACGAGTTACACTGACCTCAATACCAAAGCTTAAGCCATGAATCCTATTGAGTGATTTAGCAATCTGAAGTGATATGTCGAGTCCTTCCATCACTATCGTGACAGGGGACAAATGTACCTTAAGCCTCTTGAGGATTTGAAAAAAAATTATGTCCATCCATTAATTATCATAGTAAAATTAACTGTAGTTATGCACGTCCAAGTCCAGTTCACCATCCCCACTAACATACCTATCTGAATTAGAAACAGTCTTATATAAAGCCAATTGGTACGATCATAAGCCTTTGAAAGATTTGATTTAATAACCTTTGTAAGCTTCTCTTCAACCTTGATTGTATGGACACTTTATTGCGTTGTCCCACTTCTTCAATCCAAAAAAACCAAACTGTTCTGTTGATATATTTGCTGAAAGACCGGCTATAGTCTTTCAGCTATTATCTTCAAAATGATTTTATAAATTGCATTACATAATGATATTGGCCTGAAATCCCCGAAATATGTTGGACGATGAACTTTTGGTATAAGAACTAGGAAGGTATTGTTAAAATTGGATGGATTCTTTCCTGAAATTCTAATATATTCAATCAACTTGAGTATATCCACTCCCAATAACTAAAAAAAGTCAGGAAAAACTAATTCCACCCATCCGAGCCTATACTTTTTTGCTTTTTTGCTTTACCCAAAGTAAATTCCAGTTCCTCTAGAGAAATTGGTACAAAAATATTGTCATTTTCATTTTGATTTATCCATCTTGGAAAATAAGAGAAATTTTTAACCTATGTTGCGAGGGTACGACGGATACAGATATGGGTACGCCACATTTTGAAATAGGGTACTTTGATACGTCGAGGTAGTGTAGACATCTATATATATATAATTTTCAAGTTTAAATTATAAATTTATAATTAATAATTATATTAATATATTTATTATTAAGTTAATAAGTTTTCAACAAGTAACACACATTTGACATTGGTATTGGTGCTTGCACATTAATTCAAATTACAAATATGATATTGATATTGATATGAATCTACCAATCCTAGGGCAGACACTACCATTTGTTGACCATAGGCGTGAGCCTCTATTGAGGAAGAACAACAATATTATTTGTTGAGACTAAATACTGTAGGGTCGTGGTCATCTAGCAGCCCTATTCCAGTGCATGAGGGTGCAACAATCCAATGGAAGGAGCAATCAGAAACTTACGCTTATTAAGGGCGCATTTCTCCTTCATGGGCTGCATACTATCAATCTGGGTGTGACCTCTTACAGTTGGGCGTGCCTCCATTGTTTGGGCATTTATCTCATGAAAGTGTTGTCCTAAAACTTCAACAATACTCGTATTATTTACAGCAGCTATGCTTCCATTGTTTGGTCATTAATCTCATGCAAGTGTTGTCCTAAACTCTTACAATATTTATCTTATTTGCAGCAGTAGTCTCTGCCTCAAGGAGCCCACCTTCAACAATATTTAAGGTTAGATTTATTCTCTTATAATATATGATTGGCATTGAATATTTAGGAAGCAATTAATATTCTTAGCTTGTTTATTATTGGGTTCTTATTGTGGTGTTAAACCATTGGGGTATGCAAACAACCTTAAATAATAATTACTCACTCCTGAGTCCTAACATTGCCTACAAACCAACAAGTCACCTACCAAATGAAGCAGACGTAAACAACCAATGAAGGAATTTGGGGTCAGATTTAAGTTGGGATATTACACCATTGACTCACTAGCAGGAAGTCAAGGTTGGTTGAAAAATTCAGACCCTCTATCATTTGATGCAGAGATTGGTTTGTCTACTGGATGAAGTACCGACAAAGTACCCAAACTCGTGGTACGCGACCTTTTTTAAGTATTAGTACCCAAATTTTTTTGACCAAGTACCTGGTACTTTCACAGTACTCCCAGAGGTACCAATTCCAGTACCTGGTATGGGTACCTCGTACTGGTACGGGTTCCCAACCCCCCAGTACGGGTACCTCGCAACTTAGGTTTTAACTATCTTTGCTAAATTATGACCTTTGGGTTCAGTATAAATGCTGCTGAAAAAAATTCACTCCTTCTATTGAATGTTCAAAACCTCTTATCACTTCCCCACTACTCTTTTTAATTTCCCAAAAAGTATTCCTTCGCTTCCTCTAGTCAACAAACTTATGGAAGTAAGTTGTGTACTCATCCCTTAGATCAAACCACACCGCTCTGCCTCAACTTCTTGAGAATTTCATTTTTTATCCTCTCTAGATCCTCTAGTATTTTCAACTTCTCATTTCCTAATACTCTTGTATCCTCAGTAAAGATGTCCTCTATCTTTTTCTGTTTCTTTTAATCTCGTCTCTGTTTTTTACTTGTTTTATAGACCATTCCAGTGATAGCTTCTTTTCCCTATATAAAGCTTTTGCAAATTGTTGGCTAGGTGAGAAATCCAAATTTGTATCATAACCTTCCCATCATGATTTAATCATATTTATATACTCCTTATTTTCCAACCAATGAGGGTTAAACTTAAACGGTGCAGTTGGTTTGTCATCTCCCTTTTCCATCTGGATTATGATTGGAAGATGATGTGATCCGCCTCCAGTTATCCTTCAAGATTTGGACTTCTCAACTTTCTTCGAATGTTCCCCTGCCAACAAGAATTTGTCTATTCTTTTTGCTTCCTCGGCCTCCCTTGATCTTTTGTTAAACCATGTAGGTTTAATTTCTATTGGTTCAATGCCAATTAGATCCTCTAAATTGAGTTTGGTCACAAGTTAAGTGGCTGCTAGTTTAAATATATATTTTGATTTCACCTTATCTATGTTTATAGTTTTAAAGAAAAACTTATAAATATTCATTTTTATAAATAATAAAAAACTTTAAATTCACTCTTAATTTTGTGTTATTTATTCATATTTAATTTATTATTATTATGTAATTAATTATATATAATGTATTACATTGGTTTACAATTTCTTCACTATTTGAATGTATTTAGCATTTTTTAATGCAATAATGGGGAGTTTGTTTCAGATAACTGGTTTAATTAGAAGGAGACAAATAACATGTAGATTATCCATGGACAATGAGTGATTACAAGTCGGCATAGGGAACAAGTGACACAAAACCTATCTGTATTCTGCCACCACAAGTTAAATAACCATGCTAATTTTATGGATTTCTTTATCTAATATTATATTAGTATATATATATATATATATATTGTTTAAAAAATTAATATAAAATTTAAATTTATTTGTAAAGTAAATTAAAGTAAAATTCAAACATTAAAGAATCTCATTTATAAAGTTAAATAACCATGCTAATTTTATGGATTTCTTTATCTAATATTATATTAGTATATATATATATATATATATTGTTTAAAAAATTAATATAAAATTTAAATTTATTTGTAAAGTAAATTAAAGTAAAATTCAAACATTAAAGAATCTCATTTATAAGGGTTTGGGAATACTATAAAGTAAGACTTAAATATAAAGGAATCTCATTTAATCTTAAGAATATTCACATAGAAAGGGTACATATAATATCTTTGGGGAAAGCTAACGCAAAGATAATGGGTGTATCATATCATTCCAAGTAAGAATTAAGGTATTGAGAAATCAGTACACAAAGTATTGAGAAATCTCTTTTATAAGGGATTGCTTACAATTAAGAATGTATCCTATCGGTCCAATATTCACGTAGAAAAATATAAAAATGAAAGCGTGTATCCTATCGGTCCAATATTGACATAGAAAAATATCAAAATGAAAGGGTGTATAATGTTTGAGTGGAAAGCTAAAGAAATAATAATGGTATAAGTTCGAAAAACAAATCACTAATTTTTATATAATATATTAATATTTTTTAAGTTGTAAATAATGTAAAATTTTCAAATTCTTCTTTTATTTTTTTTATTATATATTCATAATATTTTAAATTTAATATTAATATCAAAAATAGAAAAAGTTTCCCAAATGTAATATTTAAAAACCATAAATTATATTGAAATAAATTCATGTATGAAACACAATTACAAACTGTAAATTTTGGTCAAATTAACATCATAAATCTTAACATAAATTATTTCCAACCATCGGGAGATTTTAAATATATCCAATTTAAATTATTATTATTTTAAACTTTTAAGCTAAATTCTGAACTTAATTTTCTCGCTCGACTAATCAGGTATTTTGACCAAGTTTTTTTCTTAGTACAAAATTGCAAATAATCTATGTCATAATATGGTACATATAAATCAACAATCACTTAATTTAAAATATTTATTTATAATTATTTGTATTGGATACAATTAATTAGACATTTTATTTATAATTTTTTTATAATGTGATGAAATAATATTAATTTAAGATTTAATTTTATAAATATTATTTCTTAAAATTTATTAAACAAATATTAATTATGTTAAGGATTTTATTGAACGGAATCTCCATAAAGGTGTTTATGCAATACCTTGTTCATGTGGGATGAGGTATATTGGTGAGAAGGGTTGCTCCATAAAAGCTATGATAAAAGAACACATGGCAGACATAAAGCATGAGAGAACCAAACAATCCATTGTAGTTGAACACTATCATGACACTAAACATCATATGTGCATTGAGGATACAAAAGTCCTTGCAACTATCCCTCACCACTACAAAAGGAAAATATGGGAAGCCCTAGAAATTGAGAGCTGCAAGAAAAATTTTAACCGAGATGATGCTCTAAAATTAAAGGAATCCTGGAAACCTGTAGTCCACATCCTTAGGAATAACCTTACCTATTAAAGGTCAAATATGCACTTCTCCATTCATGATCACATTGCTCCGCCAATCACACAAAAGGACACTATGGATGGAAGAGCTAGGTTGACCCTGGATGAGTTATTGCTGAGATTACATTCTTCAGCTGAAAAACATATTTTTTCTACAGTTTTCACTATGTGTGCGCTACTATTGCCACAGTATTCTAACATTCTGAATGTTGGTCTTATTGAAGACAACCCGTGCACATCCTCCAAAATGTTGTGAACTCTAGTTGTCAAATGCAGAAGTTGCATACTGTGTGCTAGTCTATTTGTATGAAACCCGTGCACATCTTAAGATGAAATGAAAAAATATATTAAGATTACGAATTGGGATTAGTTGAAGTTGTTTCTGCAACTTCCCCAAACTCCCAATTCAACCACCTTTCGAATTCAACTGCCAACCTTGTGCCATAAATACAAGGGGAAGCCATGAGAGAGGGACCTAGAAGGAATGATAAGTTGTTGTTACGCTCGAGGAATTCTTAAGTCATTTTGAGGAGCAAGAGCCCAGGACTCGGTTGCAGAAGTGTCTGGATAGATCAGGTATATATGTACTTATCTACATTTTTTTGATAGTAAAAGGTGGAAATACACTTCTCGTCCCAATTGAATTTCTATTTGATCTAAATGTCTATTTGATTGAATATCTTATTGTGATTAATGTTAAGTTGTTTTCAATTTCATTATCTATTTGCAGTCAAGATACGTTGAGGAAGGTTAACTTGTTTTGGGGTTTTGTCACTGTGAAAGGTTGGGCGAAAGCTAGGACCAACCATCGTTAAAAAGGTACAACTTTCGAAATCCTAAACTCTTTCCATTCGTAGTAATTAATGAAAAACATGAATGTATTTACCTATCACCCCATGTAATTTGGTAGTGTCGTTTCCCTCACTATAAGGTATTTTCCTGCACAACAGAACTAGCGACTCCGCTGGGGAGTAACCGGTTGTTTTCTCCTCTACGGGACCTTGCTAGGTTTTCTTCTAGTTTATTCAGTCTTTTTGTTTTTTGAGAGGTTTTTTATAGGTTACTTTATAGTTCCTTTTTATCTTGATTCATTTTACTTTGACTGAGCAAACCTCTGTTTATTTCCTTACGTCCCTGTGCACTGGTCTGTTGTACATACAGTAGTGCATATTCTGCATTGTGGGCTAGTTTCCTTGAAGCATAGTTGCACATTTCTTGTTGCAGGCGCTGGTTTTTATACTAAACAATAGCGCATGTTTCCTCTAAGTCTAATACTTCCACTAAGGTTTGGTTTCCAAGTTGTTGGGTCTACTTCTGGCATTTTCCTTGCTTCCTTGACTGATTACTGAGACATGTTTATCTTTTATGAGTCTTGTTTACCTCTTTGAAGTCCTTTAGATTGCTTTACCCGCTTCAAAACTTATTTAGGTGTATTTTCTAGTTTTTTTTAAAGCCTTTTTGAAGTTGTGCGTGACTATCTGATAGATATAGTAGCACACTTTTTTCCTTAGATGCTTGTTTCACTCCTGCAGGCCTACGCACTCAATGCTTGTTGTAGGCTGCAACAGCAACGCACTTTTACTAAAGCTTGCTTTCTTTTTGAGGGTTTTGATTCCATTTCGAGTTCTTAGGGTGATTCTTGAAAATTCTTTTGGTCTGGATACCTTCTGAACTTTTGTTCAGATTAGACTCATTCGGTTTAATCCCTTTTTAGCTTTTTCTTTTGAGTTTGTGTGGCAGTAGGGTTACCTTTGGTTTGCTTACATACTCTTTTGTGTGGCGGGTTTTTTCTTGGGTTTTGGTGCTTAGGAGAAGCCTCTTGGTCTGTTTTTCTATTGCATGCATTTTTTTTCCTTTCTCCTTTTACATCTTGTTCCAAGCATAGAGTTTTTTCCATCGAAACAACTCGGTAGGTCAAGTCTTTTTCAGTCTTTTGATTCAATTGCTTTAAGCCTTTAGGTTGTTTATCCTTACCCACACTTTTCGTTAGGTCTTACTTGTGCCTTTTTTCAAGTTCATTTTCTTTTGCAAATAGAAGAAAAGACAAAAATTGAAATTGGTAGTTTAATAGTGATATTTGTCATCATTTTACGAAGTATCATAGATTGTCTTTCTTTGAAAAGTTAAAAAATATAAAAAAAAATGGTTTGCTTAAGATTGCCTAGTTTCTTGTTTTGAAAAAACATAAACGAAAATAAAAAGAGTCTTTGTGAAGTTTTAAAAGCATTATTTATACTCACTTTGCTTTCTGTCGAAACCATTCCACATACTTCACTACCCTTCTTGAGTAAAAAGTAGCCTCTAAAAAGAAAATTTAATAAAATTAATTAGCAACTTTTTCTTTTTAGGTATACACATCATCGACTAGGTTAGGCTAGGGCTTCGGGGTAAATCACCTTAAACTACTCGAAATCGATTTCATTACTCAACAATCATAGTAAGACAATCTATTAGGTAAATCCACCTATATCAAAATATCCTAGTAACGCTCTACTCAAACAAGAGTTAAGCACAAGGCCTTGTGGGATTGGAATTGTTGAGGATACACCCTCACTTTCCTTTCAAACATAAACTAGAGCTGATTCGCGTACGGGGGTCCACTAGTACTTTTAAGTGCTTTTGGAATTCAGGCTTTGCTACCCGGCCCATGCGCTTTGGCTAGGTTGACGACTGTTCCCCCAGGTATTTTCATATTTGTGGCATCCTTAGTATCATAACCCTAGGGCTCTACACAGGTAGAGTGGAAGGATATTTCCACTTCACCTCGGACAGAAATGGAAGGTAACCCTTTGCTAGTAATCTCAGGAGGCGGTTAGGTGATTTTAATGCTTGCACCCAAAGGACCTCCATTTGATGTTGTGTAACTGACCATCGATACTCTATTAGTTTTCTGGGCCCTCATCATCCCAGACTTGCTTCTGAGAGTATTAGCCTTGTTTTCCTTGTTTGATCACTTAGGAAATTTTTAGTGGTATGTTGTTTGCTCCCTAGTCGTTTAGTGGCCACTAGGTTTTATACTTAGTTTTCTTTTTAGATAGCTATGGAGGACCAACCTCTTCATAGGTCTCCGAGGTTGAAAAACCTTCCCCCACTCATTATGGAGCCTCCACAGCCATCATGATGTTGGAGGACGGATTCCCATGGTTCATACGAGCTTATGGGCAAAACAGGGTTACCTGGAGAACCACAACCCATAATTCAAGATCAGCAGGTCTTTGATATTGTTGAGGTTAAGGATTTAACTTCTCTAGAGTTTAGCACTCCTCTCAACCCTCCCCTAACTAGACCAAACGATTTGTTACTCATAACGAAAGTTCAAAGGCAAGACTAGGGAGGATCCCGATGATCACATGACTACTTTTCATCTTTGGTGCTCTTCTAATTCGTTGAATGATGATTCCATCATATTGAGTCTCTTTCAGAGAACCTTGACTAGTGGTGCAGCTAAATGGTACATTGAACTGCCTGCAGCCGCTTATGGCACCTTTTGGGATCTAGCTACTATTTTTCTGAACCACTTCCAACTTCCTGTCAGGTATGATGCCAGTATAGATCTTCTGTCAACCTTTCGATAGAACAAAGCCACTCACTTATCTGACCATATTCAGGAGAGGCGAAGGAGGAAGAGGCTCATTAAAGCAGACATCCCACCAGAATTCTTATTAGAGTGGTATCTTAAATCACTCCTTCCTTACATTTCTAAGGAAGTGGCAACTTCTGGGGTGTCCTCCTAAGAGGAAGCTATCCTTAAAACCCAGCAGCTTGATCTAGTATATGCTCAGTCTGGGCTCTTATATGAGATTATTCCCAACGCACAGAGATCTAACACAAATCTAGGTAAACCTAAGCTTGGACCACATGCTGATGGCATAGTGGCTTTTGTAGATTCTGCAGTGTTGGATGCTTTAACTAAGCAGGTTCAAGCCTTGTCTGTCAAACAGTTTGTTATAGAAGCAACTTCAGTTGCATCCTTCCCTTCGAAAACGGAATCTATACAACAAGTGTAGATGAATCAAAAGGGCCCTCGGCAGCCCAACAACAAAAATAAGGGCAAGAAAGAGGAGGGAAACCACCAAAATCCCAAAAATACTGAAATGTCGAGCAGGGAAAAAGGGAGAAAAAGAAAGTGAAGTTTCTTTGCAAACTATGCAAAGAGGATCACCATACCCATCAATGCCTTCTAATGGAAGAAGCCCCGAAGCTGCTTCATGAAAAGAAACTAGCTGTCTTAAAAGACTCATTTCCTCAGGGGCAAGGTTCAGCTTCTAGAAACTCTAGTGCTGGGGGCACTCATCATGCCTCATCTGCTAATAAATCATTTATTAATATGGTTAATTCGGACACTCTTTTACAAACTCGAGCTAGAAACTATACCCCGGATCCATAGCAGAAGGATGTTCCCGAGTCATCTACCCCTATCCAAATTGAGATACTGGTGGATTTGTTGTTGAAGATCCCGAAAGGTGTCTTCAAATGAGCTGTGCACAACAACAACGCGCGGGCTGCCCCCAACTATAATGTTGTGGAGGATTTATCCCAAACCCCCTGTGCCATGTCCACTTTAGAAGTACTGCAGAGTTGTCCATTGCAACACAGTGCACTTCTTGTAGTGATTGGGAGCATAGAATCATCCAATATGCTTGCCCATTTTGATATGAGTAATATCAATTTCTGGTTGTTGTACCACGTCACTCTCAAAATACAGGTAGTCCATGGTCCCAAGACCATTGGACGAGCTATTGTAGATGAGTGCACGTCTACGTGCATAATGTCCATTTCTTGCTGGAAGGATTTGGGAGAACCCAAGTTAGCCCCCTCGAACATGGTACTTACCGCCTTTGACGGAAGATCTTTCCATCCATGTGGAGTCTTACCATCATTTGACGTTGAACTTGCGGGCAAACTAGTATCTGTAGAGGTTGAAGTTCTGGAAGCTCCACTTGACTATAAATTGTTGGTAGGTAGGAGCTGGACATATACAATGCAAGCAGTGACATCATCCGTTTTCCTAGTTATAATGTTCCCTCATGAAGGAAAGATCGTCATAGTCGACCAACTTTCATTTTCTCGAAAAAAAAACAGGCTTCGTCGGATTCAACAATTCCGATGGTTGATCAGTCTCACCCAGCGAGTGAGAGTTTAGCAGAAGGGATCTATGGGTCATTAATGGGCACATTTGGCCTACCTGCTCCTGTTCATTTTATTTGTTATGAGTGTTTTTCTTTGTCTGAGGTTTTCACGGTCAGTCCAACGACAGATCCATGGATTCTCCCCACCGAATAAGAACTAGTTGTGCCCTTATCTATTGCAGAGGTGGCCTACTTAGATTCACATGGTCAGTGGACTCTATCCACTCTTTTGATTGTCTAGACACTGTTTTTTGCTCCGATGAGGCCATTTTGGAAGCAATGATTGGCCTGGACCATCCTTGGGAACACATGCACCACATGTCTTATTTGCTTCCTGATCTGGGCATGATTGATAGAGGTGAGCTTTCTATGGGACCCGGTGGAAATGTTTATTTGTTTGGTATCCCTTCTACTTCAAAAGTTGTTTATGCCGAAGGGAATATGACAAATATATCGAGAACTATTCTGATCAACATTGCCATCAAACCTGGAGTCGTGGAAAATCTTTTCATTGGTGTAGACTGTTCTCCTGAAGAGATCATTTTGTATACCAATCTCTTTAAATAATTCTATGATGTTTTTTCCTGGTCATACGAGGAGATTCTAGGCATCGACCCTGCCATTGTTTAGCACATCATCACAACTTACCCCAACGCTAAACCCGTGAGATAGAAGCTCTGTCCAGTTAACCCTCGAAAAGCAACTGCCATCAAGGTGGAAGTAGAGAAATTGCTCAAAGATGGATTGATCTATCCGATAGCAATGACGGAATCAGTTTCAAATCCTGTTTCGGTAGACAAAAAGAAAGGAACCATTAGATTCTTCATTTACTTCCGGGACCTAAATAAAGCTTGTCCGAAAGACAATTACCCCACACCATTCATAGATCAGATCATCGATGCGTGTGCGGGCCATGAAATGTTTTCTTTCATGGATGGTTTTTCAAGATATAATCAGATACAAATGAAATTTGAAGACCAGCACAAGACACCTTTCATTTGTCCTTCGGGGACCTTTTCCTATTGGAAGATTCCATTTGTCCTGAAGAATGCTAGAGCTACCTTTCAGTGGGCAATGAACTTTGCTTTTCATGATATCAAGCATGTGGTCGAACCTTACCTGGATGATCTCCCAGCGCGATCTTGAAAGAGACAGGAGCATCCTAACCACCTAAGACTTGTATTTGAATGATGCAGATACTACAAGATTCAATTGAATCCGAATAAATGTGTTTTCTGCGTCGAGTCTAGACGATTATTGGGTTTCATAGTATCCAGTAGTAGCATAATGGTTGATCCATTGAAAGTTGAGGCGATTATAAATCTGCATCCTCCTCGAACCCTGAGACAACTTCAAAGTCTGCAGGGCATGTCCAACTTCTTGAGATGCTTTATCATTAACTATGCCAAAATTACAAAAGATTTCATGAGATTGCTTAAACAAGACACCTACTTTCTGTGGGATGAGGCTGCTAAAGCATCATTTGAGGCCTTGAAAAAGGAATTACTATCAGCCCCCTTGTTAATCCTTTCAGACTATACGAAGGATTTCCTCCTATATCTGGCTGCATCAGTATACACAATCAGCATAGTACTTGCTCAGGAGGATGACAAGCTCCAAGAGCATGTCATTTATTATCTGTCGTGCGCCTTGATAGCTCCTGAGATTAAGTATTCCTACGTGGAGAAGTTGGCATTAGTTGTTGTCCATGTTGTTCAGAGGCTACGTTAGTACATCTTATTGCAAACTACCACTATGATTGCGGAATTCAATCATTTTCAATATGTTCTCACTCGACATATCATCGGTGGGAAATTCAATAAATGGATTGTAATCCTGCAAGAATTTGACTTGCTTTTGCATTCCACTAAGTCAAAGAGATCACTAGTTTTCGCCGAACTGATTTCTGAATTTCCTAGTGACATAGTACACGTTGAGAAAGACTCATCATTCCTGGATGAACATATCTTTCTCATAGCATCCTCTAACCCATGGTATGGGGTATCCTGGTATATCTCTAGACTTTGAGGTGTCCCACCACTTTCTTAGGGATGAACGACGCAAACTTAAGAGTCATGTGAAGAACTATCTCATCATTTCTGACACTTTGTACAGACGTGGGATAGATTCCATCTTATGCTATTGTTTAACCTTAGAGGAAGCTGGAACAATATTGAATCATGATCATAGTGGAGCCTGTGGGGGTCATCTTTCTGGGTTGGAAACAACCCAAAAAATACTGCGTGCTGGTTATTTTCGGCCCATGATCTTCAAAGATTGTGTGGAAGTTGTGAAATGCTATCAGTGATGTCAGTTTTTCACCAGGAAGATGAGAGCACACCTAGCTCCTCTCCATCCTATAATCACAGCAGTCCCCTTCACCAAGTGGGGGATTGATTTTATGAATTGTAATCCAGTTTCCGCTGGAGGTCATCATCATATCATTGTTTTCATCGCTACTTCAATAAGTGGGTCGAGGCAATGCCTACTATTAAGGAAGATGGGGAAATGACTGCTTATTTCATTTTCAACCAGATCATTGCAAGATTTGGTGTACCCAAATAGATCGTGACTGATCATGGTCGATGTTTTCAGAACACCATGATGACCGATCTATACACCATGTTAGGTTTTTGGCAGGAACATTCATCTTCATTTTATCCACAAGTGAATGGTTAGGTCGAAGCGGTTAATAAAACTTTGAAAACAATTTTACAAAGTACGGTTAATGGCAGTAGAACTAATTGGCACATCATGTTGTACCCTGCTCTTTGGGCCTACCGAGCCAATGTGAATACTGCTACTAGGTTATCTCCCTTTCAACTTGTTCATGGGATAGAAGCAGTCATTCTGGTTGAGTGGGAGATTCCTTCATTGAATTTGGCTATCCAACTACTACCTGACACTTCAGTCTTGGAAGAACGTTTGTTGCAGTTAGAATATCTTGATGAGAAGCACTGCGATGCGCTCATAGCAAATGAAACACATAAGAATCAAGTCAAGGGATAATATGATAAGTTTGTAAAATCTAGGGTTTTTTTCGAAGGAGACCTTATTCTACTCTATGACCAGGACAAGGAACCTTTAGGAGCTGGCAAGTTTAAGTCCATGTGGCTTGGTCTCTTCATAATTTCTAAGGTTCTGAAGAAGGGTGCATACGAGTTAACAAATTATGAAGGTAATAAGTTGCCAGAGCCTAGAAATGGGCTCTACTTGAAGAAGTAATACGCTTACGCATCTTTTCTTTTTCATGTATTATAGTTGTACATTTTGTAGAGTTATCTTTGTTTATGGTTTTCGTTACGTCTTATGCATCTTTTTCTTTGTGTTTCAGATGTGGACTAAACACTTTATAGGGTTTGTTGACGATGCTAGCCGCCACACCCATTGTGATATCCCTCCTTTATGACCTATTATGGTAAAAATGAAAACATTGTTGTACACTTGGTTACTAGTCAGGAGCTCAAGGCCAAGGCTCCACCTGTGGACCTCGAAAGTATTGTTACATTATTTCCTAAGTTGTAAATGTCATCTTGAGCTAGGTTAATCCTAAGCGAAGTAACTACACATTGCAAGCTTGTAGGAAATCCTCAAGACCTAATCACTAGTGTAAAGATGGTTCTTACTAAATAAATCCTGCATGAGGTTAAGCAACTACCCTAAGTAACTACTTTCGTTACTTAAGAGAAATAGGATTATCATAATGATCATGGTCATCTTTAAATCTTGGCATCAAGTGCCAAGGAGTTCTTTCGGAGACTTTATTGATAAGCGAAATCTTCTTAGAGATTTTTATAATCACCTTATTTAGAAAATAAGATGAGCTATTTTTAACACAAAACACCTATAAAGGATGTCCAAGAAATTGATTTAGTTTTAAGGGGGGGTCATATCTACATGTATATATATGTAGAGTCAAAGACACATAATTTTATCCATAGGTACATATGACTATTGTCCCACAAGATCTCTATATGTCAAAGAGACAATAATCCCTAGAGATAAAGTTATTAACCTTAATTTTTGAAATATGTAATAATGTTTATATTTATATACATATTAAAGTGTAAGGGGACATGTTACTTGGTGAAGAGGGACGTATTTACATATGCTAATACTTTCATAGAAAGTATTCATTTTACCAACGATTAAAGTTTTAGTTAATTATTTATAAAAAGTAGGTTATACCTATTTTAAACAAAGCTATAAATTAAACCCTTAATCTCTAATATTATAGTTAGAGTATACTGGTTTTCTTTATTATTATGTATGCCTACCACTACGAATGGATTAGGTTCTCTTCCTACTTTTCAGTACCATGTTATGATAACAATCACTGTAAGAAGTAGTTCGCCGATGATGACAGAGGGGACATCATCGCTCGATTGGTGGGATGCATTTAATCCCTACCATTACCCGTGTCATCTTGTTGCTGGGATCAGTTGTAGCATTCAAGAGCCTTATGAGAATTGTTCACGGGGAAGTGACACGTCAATTATAATGGTAAAACAAACTGCCACCTCGGAGCTTTGGGATGAACGATGTGAGTTAAGGGAGGAACCCCGAAGGTAGTATTAAGGGGGGAGATGTAAACAAAGAGGACACACGATCTCTGGGGATGGAATTACCCGATAGACGTGATGCTGGATTTCATCCTCCGGGTAGGCAACCTGCTGATAAAACCCTGTAGATATAGGATTGATAGGGGATTCTACTCGGGATCGATACTCCGCCCTGACGATTCCATACCCTGAACCGATCAATATCCAACTAGTTAATTTCTGAGTGTAGCGAGCGGAGAAAAAAGGGGAATTTTCTTTTTAGTTTTGACAACCCGTCGGCTAAATCAAGAAGGGTCTTTGTGTTGTAGGAGGGGATTTTTCTCTGCATTGTTTTGAGAGAATTCGAAATTTAAGCTCTATGTAACTGCATAAAGGAGAGGGCCTCCATCGACTTTAGGATGGATCGCGCTCTTTGAATGTTGTCATCGCTCGGAAGGATCTCGGCCGAGGATCGACACACACAGGTATATTTTTTGGTTGTTGCTTTATGAAGGGAAACCTCTATTGAAAATTCGACCCAAACACATAGGGGTGCTTTTTATTTATTTAATTGCACATTGTGATCATAAAACTCTGATGGACGATCTCTATGGAGAATCGACCCATGCCCAAACCATTATTAATGGCATACTGTGGATCTATGTGCGTTTGATGTTGCCAGTAGCTTATTTCTGTATAGATATATGTTTCAACACTGCGATTGTTTGTTGTAGTCTCTGTCTTAGTGTATGTACCACGAAACCCGATAGATACCTATGAGATCTGTCTTCTTGTAGGGTTTCCAACATTTTTACGTTTCTTTGCTATGCAAAAAGAAATGGAGGCGGATTTCTCCCCAAAATGAAGTCTGATCTCCTTTGAATGATTTTAGAGATATAAGAATTTTTATAGTTTTTACATAAACTGTTGTCTGTGAAGAAACGTAGTTCATTAAATTCCCAGCGCAATCTTCAAGATCCTCTGTTATCGAATCCCTGTATGTTGAAAGTGAAGAGCGTATTTTCTGAAGGATCTCTAGATGTTGAAAGGAAATGTTTAAACTCTCTGTATTGTCATTGTGCCAACTAAAATCCCAAGTATTTTCCCTCTGTGTAATGATTCTATATTCTGGCTCCTGTCTGTGTGAAACAGTTACGCCATTTTGTTTGATTGCATAGTTAGCGGTTCCACTCAGCTTATGCTATGCGATCTCTGCATTTACTTAAAAATGCGATCTCTGGTTATATGCCATAGGGATCAGCAAGTGTTACACATTCTAACTTCTGTTGGATACACATCGGAGAGGGTTGTTCCTTACTCGACTAGGGCTGTATCTTTTTCTCTCTTGTGAATGGTAGATTTATGCTAGTGCTCTGTATGAACCAATCCCTGTACTCTTATGTTGCTAAGATTTATTTTAGGGACAGGACATATCTATTCAGTAGAGATGATCAACGTAGAGGCAATCTCATTAATTGAGGTTACATTCCGGTTTTAAATCTGGGAATTAATTGCATGATGTTGGAATTGCAAGTAAATAGGGTATCGCCAACGCAGCCAAATCTCTTTAATTAACGTTATGTTCCAGTTTATGCGGTGATTAGTTACACTAAGTTGTCACTACAAGTAAAGAATACATCACCAACGCAGCCGATCTCATTTACATTAGATTTGATCAATGATTGGCATTTAGCAAAGTATTTCCAGATGCGCAATGCTGCGTTTAGAAATAGAAATCTGTGCTTTTCTACTGTTGTATCACGAAGAACTCTGCATCTTTTCGACATAGTTTAATTCTGTATAATGAAGGATTACCTACATAACATATTTTTATCTTCAGTTAGATGATAACGGTTTTGAGGATAGCATTTTTCCTCCTTGTTGGATCGGGATGTATCTCTTTTGCTTCATGATTTTTATTTGATTAGAGTTTACTTCAGCAGATCCTCGGTGAAATGTTGTGAAGTATAGTTTCCAGTTCTATTATTGTTATCTATTGTGAAATCGCAGTTACTCGTTGTTGAAGGCTGTTTTCTTTTATCACATCAGGAAGAAAAAGCCAGCATTGTACATATAGAGAAATTCCTCTAAATTATGCAAGTTAGGTTCATCGCCGAATACTGTGGAAAAACTCTCACAATGTAAGAGAGCAATAGCAACAGGGAGTTGCAGATTGTAACCCTCACTATTCGGAATGAATAATACATAATGTGGCATATTCTCTTTGTGGACGTAGCCCGGATAGCGGGTGAACCACGGTTATATCTGGTCTCGTTCATATGTATGAGTTTAATGGTGATGTTGTTATGTATATGGTTATTTGTGTCAAATGAAATTCTTGGTAATTGATCATGGTTGCTATTTAAAATATATCATTGTTCGGCCTATGCTGGGTAACGTGGGTGTATAACAATCATTTTGTATTGTCGTTTTAATTACGGAAGCATGTCGGACTTTTATTCCTCCCACAAGTACATTTCTTTGCAGAGACCAATGACGTTATGGCAATACATTTATTTTCGTTAATTATATAATGGAAGAAAGTTTGTTTTTAAATTTTACCAAATTTATTAACTCGTTTCCCTATGGAGATCTCACATATGGTATCAGAGCATTAGGTTACAACACTAGGGCCTAATGAGCTCAACATGCGATAAGTAAGTATGAAGGTTGTTAATTTGACTAATCAATTATTTGTGTTTCATTTTGGATGCATGGATTGTACTGGAGGAGGGGAAAATGAATCTCCAAGCTCGACTTCAAGTTTCTTCTGCCAGAGCACAGGTTGCAAACACTTGGGCTTATTGAGCTCAATTGGAGAAGAACAAATACAAGTTTGTCGGACTAGAAAAGGAGCTGCATTCTATAATCCAAGAATAAAATGTTCACTTCCAAAGAATCGTCAAGAGGTAAGCGACAAAACTTCTTGAAATTACAAGTAAGTACGTACGAGTTTACTGAAAAGTTATAATTAGAGTATCTATTTGTGAACATTACATAAGTTCATTTGAATGATCTCCTATGGATAACACTAGACGATGAATATCTCCTCACCCTTTACAATTAGTTTCATTGAATGACAAGAAAGTACTCTTTTAATTAGTTAGATTATTGGAGTTAAGTCCTTATGAAATGGGTACATGTAAGTAGAGTAAAAGCACGTATTGGAAGTTATCCTAGCTATTTCACGGTGGAGTTTATAGGCTAAGGAAGTCTCCTAATTTGGTTGACCTTAGATAACTAAGTAAACTTGATTGACCAATAGTCTAGATTTCCAAATATGAAATTTAGATGGGAAATGTAAGCAACTTAGATCTGTTAAAAGATCCATTAAGTTCAGATCAAAAGTAAGTCTTTATGTTAAAAGGTCCATTAAAGATTTGATAGTTTGGGTCAGTCTTGGGGTTTGATCTATGTAAGAAACGATCAAGTTCCGTTTACATATGAGTTACCTTAAATAAGAAAGTTTATAAATTTATAATGAGGTTGACCTTAGTAGTAAAATCTGTAAAGGTGCATGCTGCAGGAGGAGTCATTGTGAATTTAATATTTCTAGTTATGAGGGAAGCATAATTATGTGATGTTAAGTTGTTGTTTTATTCCATAAGAAGTATAGTTTGGCTAGACTAGGATGTCTGGTTTCTTTTAAACAAAGAAATTAACTTTAATGGGTGTGAAGTTTTCTATGACTAGGAAATTGTGAGATTACAAAGGAGAAAAATGGTTAATAGTCTCCTTGCTAATCAATTTCATTCTAGTATGTAATTGTATAGGATAAGTAATTATAATACGATTTTTGTGACATTGAAGCATGATCGTACCCTTACATATAAGTGCAACAAAAGGAAAATGGTTATAATTACATATACATGTGAATATTAATCAGTTAATATGAGAATTCATGAGTACCTTTTATATATACCTCTTATTTCAGTAATTTCTACTAAGATAGATGTGGGAAACAATGAGTAATAGTGATACTTTTATTTGCTCAATATTTATGATGACTTACTATCCATGTACAACTATATGTTTTCTCAAATTGATTATTTTGTTAAGGGATAGATTATTGGAAACCTAGAACCAACATGAAATAAATATATGTTAGTAGGATGCTGTAATCTTCTGACGTCCTTATGTTGCCACAAAGAATGACTGTTTTTATTTATTATGTGTTAAGGAAAACATTGATGACATGGAATTTGCAGGGTAGATCGGAAGCGATCTTTGAGACAGTAATCAAGGTATAAGCTTTTATGAAACAAGTAAAAATGATGTTTGAACATATGTTATATATACGATTGTTCTTATGATTTAATTACCTTTACACGACTAACACTTTGAATGTTGTGGTCGAGCAAATGTTATTTTCCCACACATCACTGCCTGACACCCATCAATGGGTAAATGTGGGATAAATATATCGATTCATGTATAATACTAATACGTGATGATACAAGTAAACTGGAACCTCGGCAGATGAAGGTGAGCTATGCGGTCTCCTTTACAAAGGTACATGGTTATATGTATAAGGTATGTAAGTTTGTTTTAGACAATTGGTTATCTCTATATAATGTTAGGGTATACAAAAGGGTTGTATAACTAAAAATAGGAAATGTGTTGAAATCGTGAAAGCTAACATTCAAGGTTAAATGATCATAATGTCCATGGATCATCATAGAAAGAATGTTATACCGTGTTCAAAGCATTATGTAATCTTATAAGCTAGTTATGTGTAGTAGGAAATGACATCTTAGATGATTACAGATGGATATTTTATTAAGAAAGATGATTTATGTTTAAGGAAGGGATCTTCTTACAATATTTGATTTTGTATATAAAGTGATACTAACAAATGGAATTTGGCAGATGGTGAAATTTCTGTGAAGCTTGTGAAGATGCAAGAGCATAAATATTATGCATGGTAAAATAAGGGGGGGTGAGGATTTAAGATCCACATCACAACTGTTACAGATTCTTTTAAATTTCGATATATTTTTAATCAGGAAACTTGAACCAGATTGGTCGGAGTAATCGTATGGATACAAAATGTAATGTGACGAATTAAATTGATTAAATTGAAAGAAGATTTTTCTAGACTCAAGCAAGGCGGCTTGGGGAAAATAAATTCCGGGACTCAAGCGAGAAGGCTTGAGGGGAATTGGGTAAAGAGCGTTGTATGGCATTGAAATACTCCCAAAAATCAGGGATTGAACAGCCACTAGGATTCTCGGAGAATCGGCTGGCTGTAAGACCTAGGCAAGCTATAAGAAAATGTATATGTGGGAGGCAGGACGCTGCTTAGTATGCATGAAAGAAATGTTTGCTGTGTGAGCACTAACGTGTTAGGCAAGACATGAAAGAAATGTTTGCTGCGTGAGCACTAAGGTGTTAGGCAAAACATGAATGAAATGTTTGCTGCGTGAGCACTAAGGTGTTAGGCAAAACATGAGAGAAATGTTTGCTGTGTGAGCACTAAGGTGTTAGTCAAGGCATGAGAGAAAGGATTGTTGTGTGAGCACTAAGGTGTTAGGCAAGAATTCCCTAGATCAAGTGAATGATGTTTGTTGAATTTGTCAAACAGTATACAATCATGGAGCGCTATATCTATTCTAAATATTGCAAGTGATATGTGCAATAAAGGACTCAGGATTTATGTTTCTGAGTTTGATTATGAAGTTGATGACAAGTTGTTACTAAACATTGTTCTTTTGAATTCCAGTTCTGTGGTACAAATGATTGCTCCAAGAGAAGAGTGAACACCGAGGACGGTGTTATTTTAAAGGGGATGAGGATGTGATATCCCTCCTTTATGACCTATTATGGTAAAAATGAAAACATTGTTGTACACTTGGTTACTAGTCAGGAGCTCAAGGCCAAGGCTCCACCTGTGGACCTCGAAAGTATTGTTACATTATTTCCTAAGTTGTAAATGTCATCTTGAGCTAGGTTAATCTCAAGCGAAGTAACTACACATTGCAAGCTTGTAGGAAATCCTCAAGACCTAATCACTAGTGTAAAGATGGTTCTTACTAAATAAATCCTGCAGGAGGTTAAGCAACTACCCTAAGTAACTACTTTTGTTACTTAAGAGAAATAGGATTATCATAATGATCATGATCATCTTTAAATCTTGGCATCATGTGCCAAGGAGTTCTTTCGGAGACTTTATTGATAAGCGAAATCTTCTTAGAGATTTTTATAATCACCTTATTTAGAAAATAAGATGAGCTATTTTTAACACAAAACACCTATAAAGGATGTCCAAGAAATAGATTTAGTTTTAAGGGGGGGTCATATCTACATGTATATATATGTAGAGTAAAATACACATAATTTTATCCATAGGTACATATGACTATTGTCCCACGAGATCTCTATATGTCAAAGAGACAATAATCCCTAGAGATAAAGTTATTAACCTTAATTTTTGAAATATATAATAATGTTTATATTTATATACATATTAAAGTGTAAGGGGACATGTTACTTGGTGAAGAGGGACGTATTTACATATGCTAACACTTTCATAGAAAGTATTCATTTTACCAACTATTAAAGTTTTAGTTAATTATTTATAAAAAGTAGGTTATACCTATTTTAAACAAAGCTATAAATTAAACCCTTAATCTCTAATATTATAGTTAGAGTAGATTGGTTTTCTTTATTATTATGTATGCCTACCACTACGAATGGATTAGGTTCTCTTCCTACTTTTCAGTACCATGTTATGATAACAATCACTGTAAGAAGTAGTTCGCCGATGATGACAGAGGGGACATCATTGCTCGATTGGTGGGATGCATTTAATCCCTACCATTACCCGTGTCATCTTGTTGCTGGGATCAGTTGTAGCATTCAAGAGCCTTATGAGAATTGTTCACGGGGAAGTGACACGTCAATTATAATTGTAAAACAAACTGCCACCTGGGAGCTTTGGGATGAACGATGTGAGTTAAGGGAGGAACCCCAAAGGTAGTATTAAGGGGGGAGATGTAAACAAAGAGGACACACGATCTCTGGGGATGGAATTACCCGATAGACATGATGTTGGATTTCATCCTCCAGGTAGGCAACCTGCTGATAAAACCCCGTAGATATAGGATTGATAGGGGATTCTACTCGGGATCGATACTACGCACTGACGATTCCATACCCTGAACCGATCAATATCCAACTAGTTAATTTCTGAGTGTAGCGAGTGGAGAAAAAAGGGGAATTTTCTTTTTAGTTTTGACAACCCGTCGGCTAAATCAAGAAGGGTCTTTGTGTTGTAGGAGGGGATTTTTCTCTGCATTGTTTTGAGAGAATTGGAAATTTAAGATCTATGTAACTGCATAAAGGAGAGGGCCTCCATCGACTTTAGGATGGATCGCAGTCTTTGAATGTTGTCATCGCTCGGAAGGATCTCGGCCGAGGATCAACACACACAGGTATATTTTTTGGTTGTTGCTTTATGAAGGGAAACCTCTATTGAAAATTCGACCCACACACAGAGGGGTGCCTTTTATTTATTTAATTGCACATTGTGATCATAAAACTCTAATGGACGATCGCTATGGAGAATCGACCCACGCCCAAATCATTATTAGTGGCATACTGTGGATCTATTTGCGTTTGATGTTGCCAGTAGCTTATTTTTGTATACATATATGTTTCAACACTGCGATTGTTTGTTGTAGTCTCTGTCTTAGTGTATGTACCACGAAACCCGATAGATACCTATGAGATCTGTCTTCTTGTAGGGTTTCCAACATTTTTACGTTTCTTTGCTATGCAAAAAGAAATGGAGACGGATTTCTCCCCAAAATGAAGTCTGATCTCCTTTGAATGATTTTAGAGATATAAGAATTTTTATAGTTTTTACATAAACTGTTGTTTGTGAAGAAACGTAGTTCATTAAATTCCCAGCGCAATCTTTAGGATCCTCTGTTATCGAATCCTTGTATGTTGAAAGTGAAGAGCGTATTTTCTGAAGGATCTCTAGATGTTGAAAGGAAATGTTTAAACTCTCTGTATTGTCATTGTGCCAACTAAAATCCCAAGTATTTTCCCTCTGTGTAATGATTCTATATTCTGGATCCTGTCTGTGTGAAACAGTTACGCCATTTTGTTTGATTGCATAGTTAGCGGTTCCACTCAGCTTATGCTATGCGATCTCTGCATTTACTTAAAAATGCAATCTCTGGTTATATGCCATAGGGATCAGCAAGTGTTACACATTATAACTTCTGTCGGATGCACATCGGAGAGGGTTGTTCCTTACTCAACTAGGGCTGTATCTTTTTCTCTCTTGTGAATGGTAGATTTCTGCTAGATCTCTGTATGAACCAATCCCTGTACTCTTATGTTGCTACGATTTATTTTAGTGATAGGACATATCTATTCAGTGGAGATGATCAACATAGAGGCAATCTCATTAATTGAGGTTACATTCCGGTTTTAAATCTGTGAATTAATTGCATGATGTTGGAATTGCAAGTAAATAGGGTATCGCCAACGCAACCAAATCTCTTTAATTAACGTTATGTTCCAGTTTATGTGGTGATTAGTTACTCTAAGTTGTCACTGCAAGTAAAGAAGAGATCACCAATGCAGCCGATCTCATTTACATTAGATTTGTTCAATGATTGGCATTTAGCAAAGTATTTCCAGATGCGCAATGCTGTGTTTAGAAATAGAAATCTGTGCTTTTCTACTGTTGTATCACGAAGAACTGTGCATCTTTTCGACATAGTTTAATTCTGTATAATGAAGGATTACCAACATAACATATTTTTATCTTCAGTTAGATGATAACGGTTGTGAGGATAGCATTTTTCCTCCTTGTTGGATCGGGATGTATCTCTTCTGCTTCATGATTTTTATTTGATTAGAGTTTACTTCAGCAGATCCTCGGTGAAATGTTGTGAAGTATAGTTTCCAGTTCTATTATTGTTATCTATTGTGAAATCGCAGTTACTGGTTGTTGAAGGCTGTTTTCTTTTATCACATCAGGGAGAAAAAGCCAGCATTGTACATATAGAGAAATTCCTCTATAATTATGCAAGTTAGGTTCATCGGCGAATACTGTGGAAAAACTCTCACAATGTAAGAGAGCAATAGCAACAGGGAGTTGCAGATTGTAACCCTCACTATTTGGAATGAATAATACATAATGTGGCATATTCTCTTTGTGGACGTAGCCCGGATAGCGGGTGAACCACGGTTATATCTGGTCTCATTCATATGTATGATTTTAATGGTGATGTTGTTATGTATATGGTTATTTGTGTCAAATGAAATTCTTGGTAATTGATTATGGTTTCTATTTAAAATATATCATTGTTCGGCCTATGCTGGGTAACGTGGGTGTATAACAATAATTTCGTATTGTCGTTTTAATTACGGAAGCATGTCGGACTTTTATTCCTCCCACAAGTACATTTCTTTGGAGAGACCAGTGACGTTATGGCAATACATTTATTTTCGTTAATTATATAATGGAAGAAAGTTTGTTTTTAAATTTTACCAAATTTATTAACTCATTTCCCTGTGGAGATCTCACACCCATCACTTGGATGTAGCTGCTTTGGTTATTTACTCACCAACTGGCCAACTGGTTTCTTCGGGAGGGGCTTGTTTAGGTCCCACAACGAACAATGTGGTTGAATACAGTGCGGTCATAGAGCTACTCCTAGATGCTCTGTTCCATGGTATTTCACATTTGGAGGTAAGGCTCGACTCGCAGCTAGTTGTGTTTCAGTTAATGGGTGTTTATCAGGTTAGAGATCTCATTTTTCCACGTTAGTTTTTGTGCGTTAAGTTAGTTGAGAGACAGTTTGATTACATCACATATCAACATATTCAAAGAAATTTGAATGCATTAGCTTATTCATTTGCAAATTACATTTTAAATTGGCATCTGCATCATACATATACATAATAAAGAATTCATGCATAACGACAATAACACCGATACTGTATATATAAAGCCATATCAAAAAATATATGAGTCTGAATCATAAGTCTGTCATAATGTCGTAATATACAAAAATGGGCTTGATGGCCTAAAAAATATACATATATGGGTTCTTCTCCTATTGAGAAGGAGGGGCCTCATCTTCCTCTATCACCTCTGCCACAGCATCTCTATAGCAGATGACTAGCCTAGCTACCTTCCTCAGTAGCTGAATCCATGATAGGGGCACACCCACAACATTCTCCTACATGTCGAGCGGCATCTGCTCGATCCTGTATGTCACAATGTCATGAGTCAATCGACTCATCTTCCCCTCTATGTTCGCCAACATGGTGTCGACTGCTCCTACTATGAATGGTCTCACAAAGGTACGAGGGTGTCCCTCAGGATGCACCGACCCAACATCTGCATAAGATATTTTGTTCCGTATTTCAAGATCATTTAAAAATCATATATATGAAATGAAAAAATTAAATAATTTTTCAAAAACAAACTTACCAATCTCTCCCCAGGTTGCACCTTGAGGAAGAGATAGCTTGGGATCATTGCGAATGTCTATGCCTGCATAAGGGAACTACTTAAGAGATGGTACCTGTCGGTCCCACCATGCCCAGTAATCATCCTCATGATAGCAGAAGTTGCTCTCACCACCATCTTGGCATAGGAAGATGTCTCCCCAACGAGACATAATAGGCTCACGAGGATTGAGTGGGGGAAAGGCCATCCCCAGACTCAATGCAGGTACCCTTGCAAAAAAAAAGGTACAAAGTATACTTTTGTACCCAAAGTTCTTCATCCTCCCAGTTTTGCACCCGGAATGATGAAGCTTCATGTTTGCCAGTAATCTAGAACACCAGTCATACACTATCCCTCGCAAGCATTCAGTTCCTATATGCATATAAATCCTTGAATCCAAGTGTTGTGTTGCACTTCCTCCCATCCGATTAAGAATACTCAAGATGACCTTTAGTGGGAAGCTTGCAACGGTGGAGATAAGAACTTGGCTACCAGTCTTCGTGGTACCTGCCACATAGTAGGTATTAATGTAATATTGCATGGATAGGGCGCCCACATTGCAAGAGGACCCTTTGAGATTCACTACATCTACCCTTCGAGAGAGACCAGTAATGAAGTAGATGTCATCAAGGGTTAATTCCAAAATCTCCCATTGGAGATTGAACACCAATGCATTGGCATCCCAATACTGAACTAACCTCTCAAGCAATTGGTTTTGTGCCCGCGTGTTGATCGTTCGGTAGAATTTTAACAAGCCGCATCTTCTTAGTGCAAGTAAGGTCAATGGATCATTCGAAGCATGCCGATCCATCTCCTCATGTTCCCTTTCATGCCATAAAAGCACCATCCTGCCAAGAAACCATTTAAATGTTGGTCATTTTTTATTTTTGCCCTATGCTTTGCAGTGAACGCTACCATTCGTAAAAGACAGTAGCATCCCGAATGCCTCTGTGTTGAAAGTGAACTAGAGCACTTTTGTCGAGTGCACTTTATTCAGACATAGTAGCGCTGGCACAGAAATGCATTTAAAACCCTGCTAAAAAATAAATTTCACCACCAAAATTAATAAAATTTGCATACAAATGAAAGTATAGGATGGGACAACTTGGTGAAAGCATAAGTTGGTTTGGTAGCCCGCTTTGGTCGCAATGAATGGAAGAAGTTTGAGGTTTTCACTCCACTATTTTCCCTAAAACTTGAAATGGTGAAATTGTTATTTAAATTGAAACTAGTTATAAATTTAGTTTTAAATTTTTACCCACTTTGCTAAATGTGGTATAGTTTTGATTTGTTTTTAGTATTTGATTTAATCCACTAATATCTTTTTTAAGTTTTGGTGAGCTAGGTGAAGTACATATTGCAATTTTCACCATTTCTTTTCTGCCAAAGGTATATAGATCTCATTGACATGTCAAATTAGGTATGTGCTGCCCAATATTTCATGTCATTAAGTAAATTTCTTTTGAGTTTGCGATATATTATTGATTTGCCTGTTTAGAAGTCTATCATCTGGCAGGTCATGAACTTATGATTCTTGAAGCTGTTTTAATCATTTAAGCCCTTGTTTTGACTTATCAAAAACAAAAAATATTGTCGAGTTTGCTTGTTCTCTTCTGACTCGTTAAAGGAATTGAAGGAACATCCACTTAAGTATAAGTTTACCCCTTTTCCGGACTTTTGTGGATTAGCTACGAAAAAAGGTATACTCTAGTCATCTATGGCTAGAAGATTTCTTCTCTCATCATTTTACACTTTTTCAGGGGAGGAGACTAATTGTACGAAAAATAACTTTTGGAGTCTTCTTTAGGGTTTTCAGACTCTCGAAACATGAAAATACCAAGCGAGCATTCACCTACTCGGGCTTGATGTGAAATCCACGAGAGGGTATATAAAGGATTTTTTAAGTTTTTCAGACTCTATAAACAGGAAAACACTAGCGAGCATATACCAACCCGGGCTCAATACTAAAATCCATGGGAAGGTATATGGAGTTATTGTTTAAGTTTTCCAGACTCCTTAAAATTGAAAACATCGGCGAGGAAGAACAGATCTCGGCTCGATATGAAAATCCAGAGATTAGTATTATAGAGTATTCATCTATCTCTTCTTCGAACTCTGTAAGAATGAAGAAGGTCTTGAGTCTTCCTCCCATGGGCTCGTTAAACTTTTACATGGTTGGACTTATTGAGTTTCCTTTCTTGGACTCATTAAAACAACAAGAAGGACATTCTTATACCAAAAAGAATAAGGGAAGAGAAGGGTATATCCACATCTTTTCAATTTCAAAGGAAGTTAAGTCAATCATGTCCTTGAACACAGCACCTATTTGAGTCCATCATTCAGTTATGTTTTAGTTTTTGACCTTTGGGTGAGCCTGATCTCAGAGTTTGTTACTCCTCCGGTTGGTTATTCTTCCAATCATATGGAGAGTCTGCTAATGTATCCTACATTGCAGCCTTATGTCACTTCCCCCTCATGTTAAAATATACCTAAGTCACTTTTGTGTCCTGATCATGGTTCAAGGATACAGCCTATGTCGACCATTCTGCATTTTACCTTGACTTCATGTGTTGGCCATCCTGGTGTCAGTTTGTTTCATCTTGTATTTTTCCTACTCCAAATCAGCTCAAACTTGTGAGTGTTCCTCGTGTTGGATGATGGAGGATGCATTAAGGCCTCCCTTCCAGTGGAATTCTTCCCATCGAATTCAACTCATTATGCTCTGGGAATGAAGTTTAGAGTTTTGTTTAGCACCTTGGGGATTGCAGTCATCAGTGGCAGTTTCCCTCACTGTTGGATAATGGGAATACATCAATGTCTCTTATTCGACAAGTTCCTCAAGTGTTCGACTTCAAGTCCACTTATTCACACTTGTCAGAATGTACTAGGTACCTTGGGCCCCATTATCATTATCGATGGAAGCCCTCACATTTGTTAACGGTATACATCAATGATCATTAATTAAACGATACCCCCCATGTTCGACTCCATCTCATTTATTCACATGGTTAGGGTTTGTACCTTGGGTTGTTTGGATGAAGACCTTGGGACTCTGATAGCATCACCATATTTATGTTATCACCCAACTTGCGCAAGACTGAGCCACACTCATTTTGGCTCTTCATGAGACATAGATCCAGCTTGTTGTTATGGCTATGATCTCTTATCTTTGACATGGATCCATGATTGTATTTTAGTGGCCATGCTATATATACATCTCTCAGTTATGTATCGGAGATCATGTTGTATCATACTGAACATCTATATGATGTCAAGATTGTAATTGCTCACTGAACTTGATCATTTTTTTAGGTACTTTTGTGACTTGGTTCTGTGGTTTCTTGCTCTTCCTCTGACTTGGAATTACAATGTATTTTGGCCATCATTTCCCTCTGATCTCACACATTAGGAGGCATCTGTTATAGGTCAAATATTCACTTCTCTGTCTGTGATCACATTACTCTGTCGATCACACAAAAGGACACTATGGATGGAAGAGCTAGGTTGACCCTGGATGAGGTATTGCTGAGATTACATTCTTCAACTGAAAAACCTATTTTTTCTATAGTTTTCACTATGTGCGCACTAATATTAGCACAATAATCTAGTGTTCTAAATGTTGGTCTTATTGAAGACAACCCACGCACATCCTCCAAAATGTTGTGAATGCTAGTTGTCAAATGCAAAAGTTGCATACTGTGCGCTAGTCTATTTGTTTGAAACCTGTGCACATCTTAAGATGAAATGAAAAAATATATTAAGATTACTAATTGTTATTAGTTGAAGTTGGTTTTGCAACTTCCCCAACCTCCCAATTCAACCACCTCTCGAATTCAACTACCAACCTTGTGCCATAAATACAAGGGGAAGCCATGAGAGAGGGACCTAGAAGGAATGATAGGCTGTTGTTATGCTGGAGGAATTCTTAAGTAATTGTGAGGAGCAGGAGCCCAGGACTTGGTTGTAGAAGTGTCTGGACAGATTAGGTATATCTGTACTTATCTACATTTCTTTGACAATAAAAGGTGGAAATACCCTTCCTGTCCCAATTGAAGGTTAAATTATTTTGCAAGTTCATCACTGTGAAAGTTTGGGCGAAAGCTAGGACCATCCATCATTGAAAAGGTACAACTTTCAGAATCCTAAACTCTTTCCATTCGTAGTAATTAATGCAAAACATGAATGTATTTACTTGTCACCTCATGTGAGTTGGTAGTGTCATTTCCCTCACTATAAGGTATTTTCCAGCACAACACTACCTCTTCAATAAGGAGGCCGACGTGACCCATTATTAGCATTGGAAGCTTTCCATGTATTAATAAACCTCTCCAATAGCTAAAATCGTGAGTCTATTACTCCTGATGATGGACCCGCTTCTGGGTTTGAAACATTGATTATCTTCAAATCTTCTACTGCAGATCTCCTATTTTATAAATATTTATACCTACGTGAAAAAATTGACTAACGATATTACTTCCCTCCATGGAAGGGATATGCTTCGGAAGATCTGTCTCTTTGAAAGAGTTAGGGTTAAAATCGCTCATCGAACAGCTAATTTAGCATTCGTAAAAAGATGTTGTGACAACTAGGCGATCCCATGCTTTGCCAAAATAAACCATCGTCTGAAAGAAAGGAACTCACATGCGTTCGTTGAATTGAGCCTAACAATTAATAGAAATGAAATAAGGCGCACAAGATGTGAGTTAGACAATCTGTCTAGAAAAGCATTCGACTTGCACATGGCACTTTCAAAATCCCTTCACATTGTATTTTCGCTAAACTTAGAGGCCGACATAGCTTCAAAACAAGAACGAGCTTTGTTGAAAACCTTGAATGTCCAGTCCTCAAAATTCAAACGCCTCGTCGAAGAACAACAACCTACTAGCTCATGAAAAAAGAGTTGTGTTGTCAATCTTATAGGCACAGATCTAGATGAGGCCATGACATAACTCTTGGAGAAAGGCCTGAACTTTGCAGTCACACCAAAAAGAATCCCGTTAGAGGATATTATATGTTGTGTCGAAAACACCATCGTAAATTTACTAGAAAACAGTGCTGAGGACATCTGGTAGGAATGTGCTATCATGTTAAAGAATGCTAAGCCACCTCAGAAGAACATAACAACGGATGAAGCCGTAGCCCTAAAAACACTAAGGGATAGAAAGGACGTTATGATCCTCAAAGCAAACAAGGGAAATGAAACAGTTGTCATGAATACAGATGAATACAATAGGAAGACGATTGAACATGTGGGAAGTGGTAACTATAGGAAATTAAACAAAGACCCTATGAATAGAATCACAAAGAAGGTCTCGCTAGCTATAAAAAACTCGTCTCTCTATGATAGTCTAAAAAAATGACTCACCCATAAGAATGCACTAATGCCACGTATATATGGTCTACCAAAGATCCATAAGACAGGTGTACCATTGAGGCCTATTGTGAATACAACAGGTTCTCCCACATACAACTTAACAAAATATTTAGCAGGGAAGCTTAAACCTCTCGCAGGAAACACTTATTCTTTCATAAAAGACTCCACACATCTTGTGAAATTATTAAAGAATTGGAAGACTGAGAAACATGATGTGTTAAACAGCTTCGATGTATTATCCCTCTTCACAAAGTTTTTGATTGATGCAGCCATCGAATTTATCAAGAGAGTCTCAGATGAAGAAACTGCTAGCCTTGTTGAAATCTGTCTTAAGTCTACAATCTTCAGCTTCAGGGGTGAGATATATGAACAAACAAAAGGAGTGGCTATGGGATCACCTCTCTCACCAATAGTATCTAACCTCTTTATGGAAGACTTTGAGAAGAATGCAATTAATTCATCCTCACTTAAACCAAAATGGTGGCTTAGATATGTGGATGATTTATACAGTAACTGGCCACACAGTGAAGATAGTTTGTTGGATTTCACAAACCATCTAAACAGCCAATCTGATAATATAAAATTCACCATAGAAAAGGATGAGGAGAATTTCCTTCTATTCCTAGATGTACTCACCACAAAGAGACAAGATGGATCGTGGGCTCATCAAATATATAGGAAGAAAACACACACACATAGATACTTGCATGTGGAATCTCATCACCATGTGGCACAAAAGATCGGAATAATCAATACATTGGCTACACGTGCTTTAAGAATTTGTGATGAGAACCATCTAGATCAAGAATTGGATCACCTGAGGAAGGTCCTCTTAAGAAATGGATACAGAGAAAGAATAATCAACAAAACCATTCAGAAAGCACGGAAAGGAAAAACTAAGATTTGAGATAAAGAGGATAAGGTCGACAATATTACAAGGACCACGCTTCCTTACATCCAAAGCACTACTGACAGAATTACTAGGATCCTAAGGAAAATAAATATATATGTTTCTTTCTCCCCTTCAAACTCCCTTAGAAACATGCTATATTTTGCTAAGGATCCTATTGAACGGAATCTCCATAAAGGTGTTTATGGAATACCTTGTTCATGTGGGATGAGGTATATTGGTGAGACGGGTCGCTCCTTAAAAGCCAGTGTAGTGTCCCCTCTATCATACCAGCGTGATAGAGAGGATCACCGTGCTCAGTCCGGGCAATTAGCCCCAAAACGTTTGTATTAAAATCATTGATGCAAAGAACTGTATCTATGCATACTATGGAAAAACGACGGTAATCAAATCAATGCTGTTGATCTCTAACACACATTCAAGATTCTGTGACAGCCATGAATTAAAGATCTGTGCAGAATTATACAAGATCATAAGGAAATGCCTAAACTTTTAAAAACACAGCAGAAGCAAATTCGTTTAATACATCCACATACATTCATAACATTCATCAAATGATAATTGCCAATTTACACAAGAGAATACTTATCTCAATAAGGCAGTCCCAAGCAACTGGCTATGCAACTGCAACGTTCCACCCAACCATAGGCCAGTGTGCTCCTCAATCTCTCAGCACCACTGCCACCCCCGAGCTGGGCATGATCTCTACAAGGAACCAGGGAACAGCAGACTCACACATAGCCAAGCATACACCAAAATGAGCCAAGCCAATCTACAATTGGGTTTATCAGGCTACTAGGAGATGGAAAGGAAGAGTTGCTAAGCTAGTGAGCTCCAGCACAGAGCCAGGGATAACCTTGCAAGATCTATCTAGCTTGGCACCCACAATACCTACACACCCAGCACAAGGAAGTATTCTTTTCACTGCTGTGCAGTCCCTCAAGCCATACCTTCCCTATCTAGTGGTCTCAGGGTATGCATAGAAGAGTAACCAAAGCCCTCTTGATCTTTTTGAGAGGTTGTCTCCCCCACTAGGTTTATCAAGCCACTTCTATCCACTACCACTCCAACACTTCAGCTCACAGGCTCAAACCAAGAACAAGGATGCACATAACAGCAGAACCCCACTTGCTAGGCATGAGGAAAATGTTTTCCACAGTGGAATGCATGAGATGGGGTTTCAACTAACCCAGAAAAACATGGGAACCCACAAAAACGAAATGGGAAGTTGGTGAACAACCCAGGAAGCCAAATCCGTTTTTAGAAAAACGTCCTTGGACATTCAGGGGCAAAAACGACCTCCCTACAGTCCTCAAAACGTGGCCCTCCCTCTCCCAGCTGTTATATACTGCAAAAACGACTCCCAGGCATGGAAAAATGCAGTATTTAGATGAAAAACGTAAATGGAAAGAGCCCAGCTAACTACAATTGCGTGAATGAATGAAGACTGCCCATTCCCCATGGCTTTGGGCACCATGGATTTGGGCACCATTTCGTGGGTGGTTTCTTGCCCCACAAGCAAAAACACGATTTTCCAAGTTGATGGCTTGCCCATGCACGAAAATGGCTTGCCCATACTCTTTCATTCCCAAGGCATTAACTACCTTAACCAATTTCTTGGAAAAATTAAATGATTGGGTACATGAGACAAAATGGGTAGTTGGTGGTTTATGGGTTTCCCCATTGACACATGGATTAATACCATTGGCTCAAGGTTTGAATAATTTCCCTCCCTTTTCCTTGTAGAGTCATGCCCCATCTCTTTTGTTGCATTGCATAGCCGGTTGTGGGTTTTTCCATTAAAATTCGTATTTACATGGTGTCTTATTTACATTGTGCCCATCTTGCACAAGAACCATGGGCATCTATTTTTTTAATTGCCGATTCATGAAACGCTAAATCAATGGTGGGGCCTTGGCCTTGAGCTCCTCACCATGATTAATTACAATATTTACATCATTTATGGTTTAATACAAAGGGGGTCAAAATGGGGACATTACAGCCAGGATAAAAGAACACATGGTAGAAATAAAGCACGGGAGAACCAAACAATCCCCTGTAGCTGAACACTATCATGACACTAAACATCATATGTGCTTTGAGGATACATAAGTCCTTGCAACTATCCCTCACCACTACAAAAGGAAAATACGGGAAGCCCTGGAAATTGAGAAATGCAAGAACAATTTTAACCGAGATGACGGTCTAAAATTAAAGGAATCTTGAAAACCTGTAGTCCACATCCTTATGAATAACCCTACGTCTTCAATAAGGAGGCCGACGTGACCCATTATTAGCATTGGAAGCTTTCCATGTATTAATAAACCTCTCCAATAGCTAAAATCGTGAGTCTATTACTCCTGATGATGGACCTGCTTGTGGGTTTGAAACATTCAGTATCTTCAACTCTTCTACTGCAGATCTCCTATTTTATAAATATTAATTAATTTAAATTTAGATTATAAACAAAAATAATGTCAATTCTTTTAAAATTAACTTTATTATATTAGTTAAATGTATTACAACTTTTATTATTCGTAATGTATTACCTTGTAATCCATTATATAATATTCTTATTGAAGATGTGTTTTGAATACTTAATTTTTAATATTTTGAAACTTAGAATATAACTAAAAAAACCTTTATTAAAAATATTGATAACTTAATATTTTAATTAAATATATATATTACAATTTTTATGTTAAAATCTTTAACATTACTGATGCTTATCAATAGTTTGTAACAATATGTTACTTAAAATGTGTTTTGATTACTTAACTTAAATATTTCGAGCACAAGAAAATAACAATTAATTTTTCATTAAAATTTTTATTTATAATTAATTGATATTTGTCTTTTTATTAAAAGTAAACTGAGAGTATGTAATAATTATTAATATTTTAATTAAAAAAATTATAATCTATAATATTTTTTAAACTCATAATTTACATTCTATAAATTTATATGGCTATAAACTTGATAGCTTACTAGTTTTCCTGAACAATGATAAATATAAGAATAAGAGAATAACAAAGTAGGGAAAAATGGATTAATTTGTTGTGTTGACCAAATGGATATCCCATTGTTTGTTATATTATATTAGAATAATTTTAGTAAAAACACTGTTTTATAACAAAATTGTTTTGGATTTCCATACACAAATTACCAATATGGCAAACTTATGTTACTATTATATATATATAGAGCATATGCACAAGAATGTGATTAACTTCCTCGATTTATTTATATACTTAGACATAAAAGGTACTGGAAAAACATAACTAACATCTTAGTGATCATGATGATGATTAACTTCGAGTGAGACCAATTTTGGTCTATTGGGCCGTAAGAAGGTTATTACTTGGTTTTCTTTAAATGTTTGTTCTTATGCTCAAAAAGCTTAAAAAGAAGTCTTCTAAGATCACTATAGTTTTGGCAAGTGAGAAGGTTAGAAAAATGTGTATTGTAGAAAATACTTTGAAACTTATATCTAATGTGGGTGTAAGCAAGACACTCTAAGAGAAAGTGATTTTCATCCTCAACTCTCATAGACTCACAAATATTTCAAACCCTTTCCTCCCATGGAGTTTCGGGAATAGACCAACGCCATGTTTCTCTATGGATCTCATGAGAGTTCATTCTAATCTTGGCTATATTCATTTTCTTCTTTAAACTAGTTACTATCGAGAGATAATTTTGATCTTCCAAATTAGGCTTAATGAGCTCCTTCTAGTATCTTAGTTTTCTCTTAATCACTAAATTTTCCTCGCACCACAATTTCTCTTTAAAAACTTAGAAGAAATAATATTTTTGACACAATCAATATTCTCCAAACTGTCATTTTCATCAATTCCCCAATGGTCTAACCAAGCCATCGTATCTTTACACTAACTCCACTTGAGGCATAATTGGTTTTGACTTGAATTTAATGAAATTTTAGGAAGTCTCTCATTTTCGATGTTATTTATCTTGTGCTTTTATATCGAGTAGCTAGTCATAGCCATGCTATTGATGGGGGAAAGAACCACTTCTAAGAGGAGAATAGGATAAGGTGTGTTGCTTTTAATTTTGAGGTTATAAGTTATAAACTGCTTCTAGATTTGCTCAATCTTTCTCCAAAAAACTCCTGAAATGTTGCACCCCCAATACTTCACAACTGTATAAGATAACGGGGATGACAAGATTTTAAAAGAGAAACTTCTTTTTATCCCACATGACTAGGTTGGATGATCTACAATTATTTTCAAGACCAAAATAAGCTTTTTATCCTCCATTAATCATTTTCTCAATGTTGTGGTTTGAATTGAGCTTGTGATGAATATCAATTCCAAGATACTTGTAAGAAGTCACTTCCTCCAATTTACTTGTAATTGTAATACCATGTTGTAGGATTTCTTGAAGAAGCTAGAACCTTAATTTAACATTATGTCAAGAGGTAGCCCAAAATCAAACCAGACCTAGGAAAAGAATATTGCTACTACTTGTTCATTTGAGATAGTCTTGCTAAAATCGATAAAGGTAACCACATTGGAGAATCTATAGATCATAACAAAGAAGTAGTCATATTTTTCAAATGCCGTGGAAAGGCCATTTGAAAAAAATAGTTTGAAAGACTCCCAAGGACGAGACAAAATCGTTTGAAATAGGCGCCCCTACTTTCTATCTTCAAGTTTTATATGGATTCTCATAGCACACTGTCTAAAAAAATATACCACCTGCAAGCTATCTATGGTCAAAATAAATTATGTTGGAGATGTTGCAGAGTTTTTTTCTTTCCAAAGTGTCTTCTATATGAGGAAGCATGGCATTCTAAAATAAGTTTTAGGTGGTACAAATGGTTGGTCATACATCATTTGTTGAGCTTGTACAACCAAATGTCTTGCTCTGGATAATTTAAGAAGGCTGTTGATTCACTTTAGTACGATGATGTATTGCATATGGGATGGGACAAAAAAAGGTATGAAGCATAGAGTTATTTCTAGTCTTAATAAGAACCACAACACAAATCCAAAATATGTAAAACCTAAGTTCCAAAATATGTAATACCTAAGTTGTAGAATGACTCAACAACCTTGTTTGAATTACTTTTCTTATATTTGATATCCAGCTGGAATTGTTTGGTGTATGAGGCTAATTTAAGAACGGTTGTTAATTTATTTTAGATGAAGAATTTCAAAATATCAATGGGTGATGGTTTATGTGTAAAATCATTTCCTTCCACAATATATACTAACAACACTAGTTCTTCAACCACTAGTTCTTCAAAGCTGGGTTGAGGGTGTAAATTCCTTATCATAAGCATTGTAGTTTAATTTTTCTCCAATCAAGGTCTTCGAATGACATGTCACGGAGGGACTTCCATCTTAAATTACTTCTCATGTGGCATTATAACAAGTGTTAGTTTCAATTTCAAAAGGATATTGTAGATCCACGAGTTGCAATATTAGATTTGAAGAGTAATTTTAAGTTTTTTGAAAATCTCCTTAGTTACAATGGATCATGTGGAAGTATGATGATGTGAAAGTTGATGCTATGGTCACTTCATTTGGAATAAGTGTGGAATGCAATGCCTATAAAAACCGATACCACCAAGGAAATTCTATAATTCCACTAATAAAGTTGGAATTGATTAAGAGGAGAGGACTTGCACTTTGGAAATACCCCAACAAGTTACATATCTCCATATCATAAAGCCATGCTATTAATCAATTATTTGGCCAGAAATGGTTCTTTTTGATTTGATCTATAGTTTTTAAAACCCGCATAAGATCCATGACCATATAAATGTATTGCATATGTTCATCCTAGGTGTCACTAAATGTAGGATTATCATCCAAACTTATCACAACAAACTACTCAAAATATGAATGAAAAATATCATTGTTCAACCTCATAAAGGTGGCAAGGGAATTGGTGCTGTTGAAAGGTATCTATCAACTATTAATTGTGGCCAAACATGGTTTTAATGATCATATTCTAGGTGACCCACTAAAGTTATGTACATCTAGTGACAACTTATAGTTATGTCCAACTTGGTGAAGAATTGTCACCTTTTAGATGGTACCACAAATCATGAATCCAAGTTAAAGGGTACCATTTTTTTACAATGATATTACATATATCATGATAGTCAATTACTATCCACCATTCCTCTAGTTAGTTGTTTGGATAATAAAGGAAGGTGATTTGCATGTGGACGAGCTATGCTGGACTTGGCCATTTTCATAAAGATTCAAAATCTAGCGTTCCATCTATGTGGCTTCTTTGAGTGAAAGGTGATATGCAAGGGCATTTAGGAGAGAGCCACCAAGTATACTATAAATAGGGTGTCCAATGACACAATGAGTAGGGGATATATAATACCCATGGATGTCAAAACAAAATATTTGGCTAAGTTATTTATCTATTTGACACATAAAAATTGTGATTTAGAAGTATTGTGTACTTGAACATATAATATGCTATGATGGATACTACCTTATGCTTAGGTTTTGTGGGCATACCAGAGAAAAGAGAGGTCCTCATATTTATAGGGGAAAATCAAACTGGAATAAATAAATAAAAGAATAAATGAAAGAAAACAAAAATTTACAATTCATAAAATTGGAAAGTCACCCTCTAGAAACATAACTATTGTGAGAGGTGTCACTCTCTAAAAGAATTGCTAAAAATAGAAACACCTCCTATACAAAAAAAAATGAGAAATATAAGGGGTTGTTTAGAGAAAAGAGATTGAACAAAGAGAATTCAACCTCTAAACAACAAACAAAAAAGAAATAAATAAATAATGAACTAAAATTCAAGAGTAAACAAAAAGCAAGAATGAATAGAAATCCGTAATGAGCAACAATGAAGAATTAAAGGTGATATGATAGATGCTTGATATCTAGGTTCACATGATTAAGGTCCAAATTCAGTCATGGTTCAGAAATATCTATGGCCATAGAGTGCGAGCACTAGATGTGTTGACATAGGAGGAATTCCTCTATACCAGTTGGCAACAGGTATCCCTGGGTATTGTTTGAAAGATGTATTTCCTATTGGTGTCGCAAGAGTGTTATCTATTGTTTTTGGTAGGAGTATTGGATGGATGTTTTAGCATAAGCAATACTTGTATAAATGAACCGTGAAGACTTGTAAAACAAACATTGGATAGCTAGTGACTTGATAGATAAATCCATATGTAAATTTATGCTGTGAGTACTTGTACAATGTAATGTGAAATCCAAATGGTCATGAGTCTTGTAGTTGATGAACACTAGGTCTAAGAGTTAAATATATAACAATCCCAAGAAAGACTAAAACTGAACCCTAGAGAGACCAAGACCTAGCTTGGAGGTGACTATGTGAAAATAGAAAGATTAACTATTTTCCATAGTCTATGGAGCCCACCAGTTGTTGTAGAAGAGGATTCAAAGATAGAACATATAAGTATAACGACCTTGGTTCTGTGTATGTATTTTCAACTTACAAATATTCTAGTTTTGAATCTAGGTAATGCATGCTAAGTACTATACTTTAAGCATATTCTTTTATCCTTCATGTGAATTATTGCATAAAAGATTGACAATAGAAAGTGTGTATGAACTAGTGTGTTAAGATATTCATAGACCAAGGATTGTAATGAACATGGATGTGAATAGTAGAATTTGTAGACCTTATTACGATGAATTATAGTATTGTGATCTTAATGCTATAGTAGCAATTCTAGTATTTGTTACATTGAATTACAGTATTGTGGTCTTAATGCTACAATAGTAATTGTAGTATTTGTTAAATTGAATTACAATATTTTTATCTTAATGCTATAGGAGTTATTGTAGTATTTGTTACATTGAATTACAATATTGTGATCTTAATTTTACAATATTAATTGTAGTATTTGTTACATTGAATTATAGTATTGTGATCTTAATGTTATATTAGTAATTGTAGCATTTGTTACATTGAATTACATTATTTTGATCAAAATGTTACAATAGTGATTGTATTGTCTATCACATTGAAATAAAAATACAAATTGAAGAAATGTTGGATTTCCATCCTATAGGATACAAAGTCTTTCATAGCAATTGTATTGTTGTAAATCTACAACAAAATACAAAAAAGGGGATTGAATCCATATTACTTATTAACTATTGTAGTAAGTTACAAATTGTCATTCTATAAATTCTATTGTATGGGGGCATGTAGGGTTCTAGATCCTATGTCTCTATCTATCGTTAATGAGAAAGTAACAAGTTATATTATGTTTTAAGTATAATGATTATGATTCCTTCTAAGTTCTGGTAGCTCTAGTGCCAAGTAGTGCAAGCAAAGAATTCATGAAAGAAGTATGGTAATGCTACATGGTGAGGTTGGAAAAAGAGCCTCCCCTCCACCAAATAAAACCCTACAATATATTTAATATTAAAGATTGAAGAAAATATTGACCATCCCTATCTAGGGAAAAATGATCTATAGTAAGAAGAAATGACTATGGAAGAGTCTTAACAATGTTTTTACCAGTCCATGTGTAAATAATGGAAAATGTCTAAATCTTATTCTACAAGAATGACCTAGGGTCTTGGGGAAGATTGAACCCCTCATCACAATAATATTAATAAATAATCTTGGAAGGGAAAAGAAGTCCACAGTGTCCACATACAAGACAACCAATCTAGATCTGAAGATGGAATGTGTTAATGATTTGTGGATGGTAGTATTGAATGGTTTGAAGAACCAAAATCAAGGAGCCTATCAGGCCATGTCAAAAAATCAAAAAGAGAACTTATTAGCAGACAAAAGGAATAATGCAACAACATTGTGTCTCATTCAACAAGCTATGAATGAGAATATTTGCCTAAAATTGCAGTAGCCAAAACAACCAAAGAGGATTGGGATATTTTAAATATAACTTTTGGTGTAAGGGGGAGTAGTCATGATGAGACATCGATAGTTGTAGAATATGATGATGTTGTTATGGAATCTGCAGAAGCAAAGAAGAATAAAGAAATTGAAAATTGTGACTCCCACAATACAGAGGTAAATGTGGATGAAAATGACAAAGAAGTTGATAGCCTCATTGTTGAAGTAGAGGCTTGTATAGTTGATAAAGATGCAATTGAGATAGTTGTAGGACAACCAGTAAAGGCTAAGGGAGAAACTAAATACAAATAAGAAGAGCTTGTGAAGGCCAAGCCCATGAGGGAAAATTATGTTCATAACAATTCTATTGTTTGTGAATGTGTAAGCACAAAAACAAATCATCCAAAAGCTGAGAAAGAAAATGAAGATGATGAAGACTGTAGTTTTATTGTAGATTTTGAAAAAAAAATAGTTCAAGAAGAATGCATCCAAGATGATGCACAAGTTGAAGAAAATGATAACATTTCTTTTTTTATTTTAATTTGAATCTCATTGAAGAATGGCTTGAAAATCCAAACTATGTTGAAGTGGACTGCATTGTAGTTGCATGTGTTAGAAGTTTAGTAGAAGGCAAAACTAAAGTTGCAACGTTGAACATAAATATGAATAATGAATCAAGTGTTGATGACGACATTGATGTTGAAGAAAAGGATAAGACAAATCAAGTATTATGTATAGAAGCTAACGAAGAGCTAGTAGAGAAAAATGAAAAGAATATATTTAATAATCTAAAAAATGTTTCTAAGTGTGCAAGTGGTGAAATTAACAATCAACCAGCAACAACTGAAGAAAAGAAGGAAGAGCACTCAGCCACAGTGCCAATAAATTATGATGATGAAATAAGGTTTCTTGAAAATTTGCTTGAAAAGCCTAGGTATATCGTGGAAGAAAATATTGTAGCTGAAGTTGAAACATTTATGCGTGTTTATGAGAAGGAAGAACTCAATGTTCAGAACAATTGGATGAACATTTTGAGAAATTGAGCCTCGAAGAAATGAGGTATTATTATCAGCTCATGATATGGAAAGATTCTAATGTGAAAATTGATGTTGAAATGTAAGAAAATTATGTTTATGGTTTATTTGACTCTGATTATGCAAGTATTGCAGTTAAAATTTATAAATCTAATGTTGAAGCATATCAATATGGCATGGAAATAAAGTCTAAAGAACTTGAGAAAATATAGAGAAGGAAGAAAAATGTGAAAATAAAGATAAAGAACTTTAGAAAAATTAACCAATATAATTTCTGGAGTAAAAGGAAAAAGAAATCAAATCATGCAAGGTGCATAGGATAATCTATGCCAATCTGCAACAAATTTTGAAGTATTTTGTGATTGTAATACTGACTAAGACTAAGACCAACATGCATCAAATTTATGAATTTTTTTGAGTCAAAATACCATAGAGGCTTGTTGAAGCATGTAAGTAGGTGTTAGTGTTCATGTAAAATTTGTAATTATTATAGCATACTATGGTAAGAATTAAGGGGGAGTGTCAGAATATGTAATTCCTCTTCCCGTCAATGTCAGAATGGGTAGCTAAAGAGTTGATGTAGTAGATGTAACCTTGTAAGGTCTGAGTAGACTGGTTATACATAGTAGAGCCTCTAGATAAGGCCCGACTTCTCAAGATGAGAAGCATATAAACATGACCTAGTAGTATTAATACATTTGCATGTAAAGCGTTTCTATAGGTGATTGGAGTGAGGTTGATATAGAGAGAGCTTTGCACTCATGATTCTGGTGTTTTGAAAGCTGTAGATCTGTGCACTGATATTTTCTTGAATATTGTTTTTCTCCCCAATTCCAACAAATTCTCCTCTTCCTCCCTCATGAATGTCGTCCCATGCTAGGGTTGCTCCAATCAAGTCCTGCATTATAATGTTAGAGTCAACACTTTTAATAAAGAATCAATTTGATCACATCAAGAAGAAAACCCAAAATATTCAATTAAAGATTTATTTAACTCTGATTCAATCGAAAGAGATTTCCATGGATTGAAATCTTTGACTAGTAGGAATTCGAGGCAGAGAGAGTGAGAAAAACTCTTTGGTTTCCTCCCCCTTGGCAGTGTATCCATGCATTGACCTCCCAAGTGACATGCATGACAAAGAAATCGTTTAACATTCGTTACATTTAAGCAACATAAATGTAAATACATTTTACAATGCAACATAATTCATAGATTTACCTCCCGTTATGGTCTTATCAACACGCTTTGGTCGGAGTATGGGATAACCCATGCATTGGAAGTAACGATGATGTAAAATATATATCATGAATTGAATTGCTAAGAGTTTTGAAATTCATATGTTTACCAAGAGAAGCAATACTAAACCCTTTTACATGAGAGAAAACTAAATGATTTATTGATCTCAGATAACATTACATAAAGAAGCGCCTCCATGTGTACTAATGGAGAGACTAGGCCATTCCCTAAAAATAGCCAAGTGATATGGTTTGCAACGTGATCTTAACTCAATCAAGGTTGGATGCATCGGAAATGAAATACAAACACTAACACCCCCCCATAAGTGAAACATAGGGAGGAAACAAAAAAAAACAAAGATGGGTCAGGAAAACTAGGCATGATGAGGTACCCATGAACAAACTCTCATAATCGTAGAAAAGGAGAAAAAACCATAGGAAAAAAAACTCCTCTTAAAAAGAGAGAACACAACATAAACAAAAGTGATGGTAGGAGGACTCAACATGATCCCCTGAGGACAACTTCCTTCACCCCAAGCATTGATCGGATCTAAAGAAACTGATGTAATTCCAAAGGTTTAGTGAAGATTAAACCCTTCTACATGAGAGAAAACTAAATGATCTATTGATCTAAGACAATATTACATGAAGAAGTGTCTCCATTTGTACTAATGGAGAGACCAATCCATTTACTAGAAATAACCAAGTGATATGGTTGCCAACGTGAGCTTAAGTCACCCAAGGCTGGATGCATTGGATATGAATTACAAACACTGACAAGAGGGACTAAACTCGGTTGGGGCCTAAACCATATCTTCTCTTGGAGCTGAGCCTGAAATAATAATGGATGCACCAAGCAATAAATCGCCTCCTACTTATTTCATGCATGGAGAAAATCTTGGGCTAATGCCCAATATTTTCTCTCCCTACTTTGAAATGTTGCAGTGGAAAAGCCATTGTTTCTTGGAGGATTTAATGCTTGCATTTTTTCTCATCGTTGTTGTTATTTTTCGAGTGGGAAAAAGTATGAGTCGAAACACAAACTTTCCTTCATTGTTACCTATTAGTACATCAAGTGTGGGAAACCCATTGGGATCCTACATGCCTCCCTTGTTTTGTGCGTTTTTAGAATGGAAATCCCGCATGCCTGGAATGCATCACAGGGCTAGTCTCCTTGTCATCGAATTTGTAAGAGCATGTTAGGGATAAGTGATTTCCTTTATAATTTTAATTATAGTTTCTATGTAACATTGAAGGATTGGTTAATTCCCTATTATGGTTCAAATTGTATGTTGCTTAATTGACATTGCATTGCATATAAATATATTCACATTGAATTGTATGTTGTTTAAGTGTCATTTCCTTGAATATAAATATATTTCCATTGAAATTATTGGTAATGGATTAGAGTAATAATATTATGGTATTATAATATTTAGTGGTGAAGTTGCTACTAATATTATTATAGCAAACAAAATGCGTTGTATAGAAACAAGTCCCTTCCTTTATTATTTGTTTTCTATTAGCTAAAGAAACAAGTATTTGGCAAGAAGAGGTAGTTTCTCTCGGCGCACTATATTATATTAGAATGGGATGTTTGGTAACTGTTAAGCATAATAATCAAGAGACTATTCTAGGTTTCCAAATGCAAGCCTATGAGTTGCTACTATTGTCTAGTTGTGCTATAGTAGGATCCTAGAGGAGTTGGGATTCAAGGTGATCTCCAATTTGTGCAAAGAGATATGAGCTTCTTTTGGGGTAGCAGTGCAGATGCTAGGATTGATCTCGAGGTAGAGACACCTAGGCATGAGCAGAGAGAGATGGAGCTGGGCGTGAGGTAGAAAGGCATTAATGGGGCAGCGTGGATGGAGCAACATGAATGACAAGAGACGTAAAGGAAGAGAGGCATGAATGGTGCCGTGTGAATGGAGTTGGGCGTGCTTGGAAGAGAGGCGTGAAGGACGTTGGGCATGAATGGGGCCGCTTGAATGGAGTTGGGCGTGAGTGGAAGAGATGAAGCTGCATGTAGGTGGGAGGATGGAGCAACGTGAAGGTGTGAGGATGGAAGAGATGCAGTTGGGTGGAGATGGGAGGATGGAGAGGAAGGTGGCAGGAGTGTAGAAGCTACATGGATATGGGAGGATGGAGTAGCGTGAAGGTGGGAGGAGTGTAGCATGAAGGCTGGAGTTTGCATCTGCGTGAAGGGTGGAGTAGTAGAGCAGCGTGGAGATTAGAGGATGGAGCAGCGTGGAGATTAAGGTTTGCAAGCTACGTGAGGATGGATAAGTGGGAGCACAAGCAGCTGGAAGAGTGTAATTTGGAAGAGAGTGATCAGGTGAATGCTAGGCATGGATGCTACGTGATGGCCATGTGAATATTGGGCGTGAATGCAAAACCAAGGGGTGGCCCAATTCCTCCATGTTTAGATCTGGAATTGTCCCTACTTCCATGAGAAGATGAGGAGACTCAGATGCCTTGACCACCATAATATACCTTAGGATGCATTCAACCTGGTGTTATTGACAACCTTCACACCAAAAGCTTGAGCCAATCCCTTAAGTTACTTTACTATTGCAATTCTTGCAAGCACTCTACCACATTATTTGATCAGGCTTAATAAAGCTGATGTATACTCTAACATTGAAGTAGGCTGGCTTTCCTTAACCTATAGAAGGCTCAATGGTTTGAGAAAGGAATGCACGTTCATAATACAAGGATCTGGAACCAATCCTTGGAGTTCCACCAGGAAGGGTGGAACCAATAGATTCCATAGATGAGATCTTTCCATCTGTGTCATACCAAGAATGAAGCTTTTGAGCAACTGGGAGATATGGATTTATCATTACAGTACTCCTACATGTTGTAGATAAAGAAAATCATGAGTAATCATTGACCCTGGCACTACGAAATGTGCGGAAAGGTCCCTTGTTGGTGACTTGGACCTTAATAGTCCAGTTCCCTTGATAGGGATTGAGAGAAACTAAGGGGTAAACCCTGCGTGAAATTCCCAATCATGCAGCAGGTGTAGCATTTCCATGTTGCTCATGCACAATCTGTGCAATAGAATTTGAAACAGTTCCATCAATTGCCTTAGCTTTAACTTTAGGTTTTATATCCACCTATTTTCCTTCTTGTTTCACTTTTATTTCACTGATTTCAGCATCAAGCGCAGGTTAAACCACCTCACACTTTATGACTATTAATGCCCTCTATGGATGGTTCCGAATGCAGTTGCAAGTGTACTCAACAATACTAAGGAGCGCCATATTTTGTAGCTTTCTAGAGTTAACTTCTCTAGTCATACTCATTGGAAGCATTTCATTGAGCTTCATCTTTCCATCATTTGCGACAAATGTGAATCTGGTGTTGCTGCTCCCTATGGGCTTGAGATCCACGATCCGCATGACTATATCAGATGGCTGTGAGGAAGAAGGATTTGTGATCATAGCTTCCATGGCACTTGGGGTAATCATTTCCTTATCCATAACTCTTTGTTCCCTACAATCCTGTGCAGAATGGAGTAGGAATAACGACCGATTGGCAGCGGTGCGATTTGATCCGAGGATGTGGGATGTAGGTGCAGTGGGTAATGCAGTTCCTAGGATGAGGTTAATAACATGGTCTATGTGGCGATAGGGGGGGAGTCTAGTAAGGGTTTGGAATAGATCGGAAAAATTTTGGAGGAGAGGAGACATGGATTTTGGGATGGGATGAGGGGTGTTGTTTGGTTGAATGGGGAGGACAACAAAAAGAGATACACACTGCTTGAGATGGATATGAGGAATTTTTTTTTGTGTTGGATTGGGTTTTGGTGGGGCGGTTGTAAGGATATAGGTGTGGCTAAACTTGGTAAGTTTATATTAACGACATTTGGCAGTATAAATGGCATTTCATTGGTCCTGGAAAGGGAGGCCGAGAATTAAGTCAGCAGAATCTAATGGTGGTACATCACAGAGTACAGAGTCTTTAAATTGACCGATGGAAAATGTTACAAGCAATGATGAGAAACTAGTAGATGACGAACATCCTTTTGGACCCATCCTAGATGATATGATTTCAGGTGAGGAGTGGTGGGTAGATGGAGGCATTGCACTAGCTCTTGTGAAACCAAATATTTCTGGCTACCGTTGTCCATGATGAGCAAGGCCAAGGAATTTTTTATTTGGAAATTATGAGTAAAGAGGGGTAGGGTAGATGAGTTGGAATATTCATATGTCATTAAGATCAATGAGGGATCTACTTCAGTAGGATTCTCAATAGAAACCTCATCAATGTCATCTACAGGTTGCGATGAAGTAGCTTCTGTGCATATATTTTTGTTGGTCTTGAGAGATTGTAAAACACGATAATCTGAAGTGTTGTGGGAATTATTCCTTTGGAAGGAACACCACTGTGTATTGGAATTTTGGTTTGTAGGACCAGTGGAGGAAAAGCGAGAAGTATTGGGTGTGGGAGTTTGTGAAGCAGAGGGATTCTGGTTGGGACATGATTGAGGAGTACCACCCCGAGGAGCAATCTTCCTTTCAACTGCCAATGCTCTTTGAAAAGCTTTATCTAATGTAGAATTTTCAAACAACTCAACTTCTCTACAGAACTGAACCAATAAACTAGAATTAAATTTTAGGAAGAATACACCTTTTGGGTCTGGAATGTGTAACAGCAATCGAAGTTTGGAGAAGTATGCAATATAGCCTTATACCCCTTGTGTAGGTAGTTGGTGGAGTTGGTGCCAGCGGATCCATAAATATTGAAGATACCCAAGTGGATAAAAATGATGTCTCAATGCTTCACACATGCAAGCCCAAGTGTTGATTGGTTGAGAAGAAGAAGCCTCTGTTGAGGCGCCAATGTCTATTACCAAGGTGGTATTTTCCTGGTCTGTGTCCCACCAAGTTTGAGCAAGTCCTTCCAACTGTAGCGCTAGAATCTATAGCTTTCTCTCTTCAGTAAGGACAGTGGAAGTACTAAAATAGGTGGAAAGCCTATAGATCCATGAATCCACCGCTTCTCCATTGGTTTGGCTAGCGAACTTAGGGAGCTAGAACTGAGTATCTAATCGGGATGGATTTAGGTTGGTCTATTGTTGCATCCTCATTAACTCATTGAGAACAGATGCGAGGCCTTGGACTGTATTAGAGGCGTTTGAATCAGAATCAGTGGCCAATGGATCTCTTCTAGAAGGCATCTTGTGAAGTATGAAGGATTGGAGGCCAAATTTTGGAGATAGAATTGATTGATGCTCTGTATTGAGTACAGAGGGAACAATGCACTGTGGGGTTGCTATAGGCTTACGAAATAAAGGCTTGTGTTAGGAACCTATGTCAATCCTTCTCTTTACTATGTTAGTATATTGTTGTTGGACGCATATGCTTTGTAAGTCGTCCTGTAGTATTTGTTGATCCGTAGTTTATATTAGCCCATAGTATTGACCCATAGTATTGGACGCATATGCTTTGTAAGCCGTCCCATAGTATTATATGTCCCATGGTTTTGACTCATAGTATTGGGCATAGACTTAGTATATAAGTGTGTGTTGAGGTCATTGAAGGCACCGTGAAGTTAATTGTATTGAGCTTGCTCAAAGGAGGTTGCCCCCTCGAAGTGGCCCGTGATCAATATAAAAGCGATTCTGTTCTATTATTTCTGATATCTCGTGTATTTGCATTAATTAATTATTGCAGGTACATCACATCTGGTATCAGAGCACTTTCCTTGGCACAAGTGGGAAATTTTTTTTCTTTTTTTGGGCGGCGACTTTCAGATCAATTTCTGAAACTTTTTGCACAAAATCAGAAGAAACTGATTGCATATCTGAATTCCTCTTTAAAAAATACACAGTTTCAAAAAAAAAATTCATCTCATTTGGAGTTCTAAAAGTGGAGATATCGCGGATTTAAAATCAGCAATTTTTCAGAATTTCGGTAACGGCCGCGGAAATTGCGGCGAGAAAATCTTTTGACCAAGTGCCCAGATTTCTATTCTGCTTTCATGGGTAGAAGCAGAGTGGTTGTTCCAGTTCTAGAAACATGCTATAATAGCGATTCTGAGCAATATAGATCCGGTTTTTGAACATTGGGTGGAATTTCTGCCCAAATTTTTTCTGTTGCAGGTTCGGATCTGGGAATAATCCCTATCCGCTTAACTGTGGGAAGTACTTGGGCATACGCCCTAAAACTCATTGTGAGGAGTACCACAGGAACCCCGAAGTAGCTGGCCATTGAGAGGACCTGCCAAGCGAAAAGGGCAACAACCCCTACCTGATTGACTAGTTCCCACCCGTGAGGTAAACCAAGAGCTGTCGTTTGTGGCCAAGCGGTTATCAGTTTTACCTGAGCCGTGGAGTGAGGGGTACTGCCCCAATACACAAGCCGTCAGACAGCATTGGTGGCCGAGTGAAACACCTGAACTGTTAGGAAGCCGTTCATACTTGGGGTCCATATCTATTTAACTGTTGCTGATCACTTCCGCTCTAGATCCAGCCGTTCAAATCTATTCTGAAAGTTGTTCCAGATCTAGTCACCGTTTCAGATCCAGCCATCTTCAATCCCTTCCGTGTCGCTGTAGATCCATCTGTTGCGGATCCCTTCCGCGCCGCTGTTGCCGATCCATTTCTAAAAAAAAAAAAAAAAAAAAAAAAACTAGTTATGGTTGTAAGCCGTGCAGGAGCACACACCATGGAGGAAGCACTTGCAGCCATCCAAACCAAACTCCAAGATTTGGATGAAAAATTTCTCAGCCTCCATCTTCAGCATTCAGCCATGAACAACACTAGACAGCCAAAAACTTTTGCAGCCACCGGGTTCTCTTCTTCCAGCAGTTTTCGTAGGCCGAAGCTTGATTTTCCTCGCTTCAATGGTACGGATCCGACTGGATGGATATACCGAGCAGAACAATATTTCAGTCTGCATAATACTTTTGATGTTCAGAAAGTTCCACTTGCATCCTTTCATTTGGAACAGGAAGCCCTTCAATGGTACCGTTGGTACATCAAAGCTCATCCCGAGCCACACTGGACAGATTTTTGCCAACTCCTTTTGTCACGATTTGGTCCTAGTTCTTTTGACGACTTCACAGGAGCACTCACTAAACTTCACCAAACTGGCACAGTGAGAGAGTATCAGACGGAATTTGAGAAACTAGCCAATCACACAGAATGATTGTCCGATGAATTCTACAAGAGTTGTTTTATCAGTGGTCTCAAGGATGAAATCCGCTCAGAGGTCAAAATGTTTTGTCCCCACACAATGATGGAAGTCCTAGGGTTGGCTAAGCTGGCTGAGGACAAGATCGCAGCTCAACAATGCTCCAAACCCACCTTTGTTCCCTTAAGAAATATGGGTTCCCAACGACCTCCCATCACGCCTTCTCCTCAACCAACTCCTATCAAACATTTGTCTGAAATAGAAATGCAGGCACGCCGAGAAAAAGGGCTTTGCTATAATTGTGATGAGAAATTCACTCGGGGACATCGATGTGTTCAACAAAAGCTCTATCTCTTGGATGTGGATTCTCCGCCTGCCTTAGAACTTGGTGAAGGAGCTACAGATACAGTAGATGATCAGGTCGACATTCAACACCCACCTGTTGACACCCCATCTCAAGACGACCCACCCAAGATCTCTCTCCATGCTGTAATCGGTGCCACTATCCCACAAACAATGCGGGTCAGGGGATACTTCAAGAAGCTCCCTCTCACCATACTCATTGATTCTAGTAGCACTCATAACTTCATTGACCCTCGGATTGCCAAACAGGCTGATTGTTTTGTCCATCCTTGCTCCAACTTTGAAGTCATGGTTGCCAATGGGAGCACCTTACCTTGCAAGGGAAAGTTTCACAATGTGCGTATCTCTATGGAAGATTATATCCTACGCTCGGACATGTTTGCCTTGTCCGTAGGCGAATGAGATGTGGTTTTGGGCGTTCAATGGTTATGCACACTTGGCCCCATCTTATGGGATTTTGCTGAACTTTGGATGTAGTTTAAAGTCAATGGGGCACAACACAAATTTATGGGCTTACAACCAAGGTCTCTCTGCATCATCAGTTCACATCGCCTGGAAAAAATCCTTAAGAAGAATTCACATGGTGTCATCGCTCATCTCAATTCCATTCAGCTGCACCCATCAATAGTCTCCACTACTTCCTTGGATATATATGCAGGTATCTTTGTTGAACCAATGCGCTTGCTGCCTTCAAGAGACCTTTCCGATAAGAATTTAGCCACATCTACCTCTCAGCAGGAAATGATGGCTATTTTGCATGCTGTACAGAAGTGGCAGCCATACCTATTAGGGAATTATTTCTGCATCAAGACTGATCTCCAGAGTTTGGAAAATTTTCTGGAACAATGGGTCTCCTCCCCAACACACTTGAAATGGGTTATCCAACTCATGGGTTATCCCTATGTGATCACTTACAAGAAGAGTAAGGACAATATGATGGAAGATGCTCCTTCTCGCACAATTGATGACCCAGTTTCTCTTACAGCTCTTTCTCTGCTTGTTCCAAATTGGTTGCAATATGTTCAACAAGGCTCTCTCTTCTATGAACTCCATGCTTCTTCATCAACAGGGCACTCTGGGTTCTACACAATGTCTGACCGGGAACAACATAACTTCTTTTGGCAGGGACTAAAAATGACAATTCAACAAATGGTGACTGACAATGATACTTTCCAAGTCAACAAGGGTGAAACGACACTCCATTCGGGATTTCTCAAACCCTTTCCCATCCCTACACAGCTTTGGCCAACTCTTTCTATGGATTTCCTAGCAGCACTCTGGTGGTACAATACCACATCTCAAAGGACACCATATGAAGCAGTCTATGGAAAACCACCGCCAGTTCTTCTTCCATACACCCTTAGCAACTCTCCAGTTCAGGAAATTGACTCGGTTCTTCGCACCCGCGATCAGATTCTTCTCATTCTATAGGACAATCTTCACCTGGCCAGAATTCGCCTGGAACAATAAGCCAATCAGCACCGTTCTGAGCGCATTTTCCACGCAGCTGACAGGGGTCTTCTTCATCTACAGCCTTCCAAGCAATCCTCCTTGACACTCCAAAGGCGTCAGTGGCCCGAAATGCAACCTGAGGATGCTACTGGGGAACCACTCCTTCCAATTCTGCAGCAATTTCTCCAACCAATGCTTTGAGGACAAAGCTTTTTCTAAGGGAGAGGGGATGTTAGGAACCTATGTCAATCCTTCTCTTTACTATGTTAGTATATTGTTGTTGGACGCATATGCTTTGTAAGTCGTCCTGTAGTATTTGTTGATCCGTAGTTTATATTAGCCCATAGTATTGACCCATAGTATTGGACGCATATGCTTTGTAAGCCGTCCCGTAGTATTATATGTCCCATGGTTTTGACTCATAGTATTGGGCATAGACTTAGTATATAAGTGTGCGTTGAGGTCATTGAAGGCACCGTGAAGTTAATTGTATTGAGCTTGCTCAAAGGAGGTTGCCCCCTCGAAGTGGCCCGTGATCAATATAAAAGCGATTCTGTTCTATTATTTCTGATATCTCGTGTATTTGCATTAATTAATTATTGCAGGTACATCACAGCTTGGCTAGAGGGAGAGATCTGTGGGCATGAATACCTGTGAATCTCCTCTCTTATAGTGGAGATTTGTGAGTGCCTTGGGAAAGATCTTTGAATCCACCATCAACTGTAGGAAATCCTAAGAAGGGTGTGAGATCTATTAGAAATCATGAAAACTCGAAAAAAAAAAAAAAAAGATGTTAAGAAAACCCTTAGTGCATATCTTGCTTCTCCTTCGGATCTTGCAGCTCTGATACCAATTGATCTCCAATTCATGTAAGGATATATGAGCTTCTTTTGGGGTAGCATTGCAGATGCTAGGACTGAGCTTGAGGTAGAGAGAATTGGGCGTGAGATAGAAAGGCGTTAATGGGGTAGTGTATATGGAATAACCTGAATAAGGAGAGACATGAAGGAAGAGAGGTGTGAATGGAGCAATGTAAATGGAGCTTGTCGTGATTAGAAGAGAGGTGTGAATGAGGTGAGAAGCGTGAAGGAATCTGGACATGAATGGGGCCGCTTGAATGGAGTTAGGTGTGAATGGAAGAGATGAAGTTGCATGTAGTTGGGAGGATGGAGCAACGTGAAGGTGGGAGGAGTTGCAGTTGCGTAGATATGGGAGGATGGAGCAGAAGGTGGGAGGAGTGTAGCAGCTGCGTGGAGATGGGAGCATGGAGCAGCGTGAAGGTGGGAGGAGTGTAGCGTGAAGGCTGAAGGAGTGGGAAGCGTAAAGGCTGGAGTTTGCAGCTGCGTGAACAGTGGAGTAGTGGAGCAGCGTGAAGATTGGGGTTTGCAGGTACATGAGGCTGGAGGAGTGGGCGCACAAGCAGCTGGAAGAGTGGCAATTGGAAGAGAGCGTTGAGATGAATGCTGGGCGTGGATGCTGTGTGAGGGAAGCATGAAGATTGGGCATGAATGCAGAACGAAGGGGTGGCCCAGAAAGAGTCCTCAATTTGAACAACACAACTGAATTTGAACAATGGAAATTACAACACCTATCTTCCTTTTAAATAGAATTGTAGTAAAGGCACTGAAGCAATTGTTGATATTCAGGAAGGTTTTTGGGAAATTAAGATTATGGGGCTCTGAGACAAGACATTGAAGTGTGACTCCTGAATTGGATTTACTAAAGTTGGGTATGATTTAGGGATGGACAACCAAGAATGACACTTCATTTTAGTGTATACATTTGTCAAAGTAAGTATAGTAAATAAAATCATTTTAATGTATACTTCTGAAAAACGAATTTAAGGGTCCCTTATCCATTTCGGTAAATTTTTCATTTTATAGATGAGTCGAGAGTATCAAGTCCCTCATTGTCGCTGATTGGCGATGGCCAATGTGTTGTACTCTGAGTGACCAATATGGGAAGATGCAAATATTTATTACTAATATTTGAATTTGGTGTTAATATCTTAATATTAGAATTTGGTGTTTTGACTTCGAGTGATTAATATTTTAGAATTTTGGGTGGATTACCATCTATTTTTTCTTAGATTGGAGGATGGGACAAGTTTATTATCCAAATTAATTTTATGTAAGTCATTCAAAATTTGAAATAAACAATTATAAAAAAAAGATAAAAAATAACTAGTAATTGATGCATGGATAAGTAGTGAAGGACAACCATTTAATTAAAGAAGGTAACACTTAGCAGAGACATAGATAATATGAGAACAAGTAACTGAGACATAGATAATATAAGAAAGGTAACAGATAACATGCTCATGACACTTGACTACCTGCCACAAGTTAAATAGCTATACTAGTATAAAAAGGTGATTAGATTAGCTCGACTCATTGGCTTTATTTTTCCAGGGACATCAAAAAGTCGATTAGCTCGACTGATTTAGGGTACAAGGTCCTTGCACTTATCGAGCAGAGTCAGCATCGAACCAGTGAGCGATATTTGGTTCCGATATAGGATAATGATATGTTCGCTCCACTCTCCCTTATCTCTTGTTGCTGTGATTCCTTACGTACGATGATCTGACGAGGTTGAAGTTGGATGGTTCATATTTTATCAGGTCCACTCATCTCAGCTTTTTAAGAACGCACAGCCATAGGTATGACAGAATACTATAAACTTCGAAATTCCGTCGAGTGTGCATTGTATTTGCCTTGGAAAATGAAAAGATTAGGTTTGTGAGCTGGCATACAATAATAGTTACAAACACTATTGATGACAATGATTCACAACAAAACAACAAAAGACAGCATGATTTAGTTAAGTACAAGAGAAGTGTGTGGCGGGCCGGCGGCCTGGTGATTGCGTCCCATATCAATCCGTCTTTTCTTTTATATCATGTGCATATTGTAGGGAAGCTTCCAAAATAAATTAAAGTGGAAGAATAATGGAACATGGTTATTTGCAATTGGATTTCGATGGTCACAACTGAACCGAAATATGATTCATCAGGATTTGAATTGAATATAAAAAAATCACGGTCCCTCGCAATTACTCTTTCGACTGTAACATTCCAGTATCTTTGCCTTGTCAAGCCTTTAATAATGACCTAGAAAGAGAATAGAGAAAGAAACCGCCTGGAATGTCTACTAGTTCAAAAATAAATTATATTCTCGAAGTACATTGAAAATGGATGAACTAGTAGGACCAGGTCCACATATCACCTCCAACACTTTGTATGGAGTCAAAATGTTATACTTTCCTATTTGAAGATATTTTTGTCCTGCTTGAGAAAGAAACAAATCCAAAGTGACATAGTTCGACGTAGGTTGATGGGATGGCAAGAAATTTTTTCACTAGTAAGTATATTAAGATTGGATTAAACATTTTATATTGGATTTTTGTTCTTTGGTTCAATTCGTGAGCATGTAAGGTTTAGGGGTTCGTAGGGGTAACTCATTCCTTCCGATAACTTCTTGTGGGCTCTAAACCATAATTCAAAATGTAGAATATTTAACCTTAGAAGAATACAAATTTTAAAAATCAAAATTTAATAAAAACTTTTGAATGGAAACTCTATATATAATATATATAGCAATATTTTATTTCATAGTTATTAATAATATTAAAATTTTATGTTTGATTTAAAATATTTAGTATAATATATTTACATCTATAGGTTTTTAGAATTTGGGGTGCACTGCTTTTCCTAGATTAAAAGAGGATGGAACAAGTGGATTGTCTAGATTGATTTTATGGGTGTCGTTTAAAATTTGAAATAAACAATTATATAAAAAAGAAATATAAAAAAATAACTGTAGTTGATGCATGGATAACACGTAGTGATAGAAAACTCATTTAACTAAAGAAGGTGGCAAGTTGCTAAGATATAAACAACATGTGATTATAGCTAAGCATAGAAAACAAGTAACATATAACTTTTTCATGAAACTTAACTCGTGACCTTTTTTTTTCCATAGAAAAAAAATCCTATTTTATTTTCATATGAAAGAAAAAATACATACTTGAGGTGTCTCTACACTTCATAGATTACATTCATCTAGTTTTCTGCAATATACTCTTCACATTTTCTATTACATCATCGTGTTTTCCATTTTTGGATTTAAATTCTCAGATTACATTGATCTAGTTTTCTGCAGTACATTCTTCACAATTTCTATTACATCATAGTGTTTTCTATTTTTGGATTTAAAAAGATTCTTTAAAAACAAAAAAGTGAAATATTTTACTCCTCAAAATAGAGAGCAACCTTCAAAATTTACTTTTGATATGCCCATTCTTATCCTTGTGATCATTAATTTGCCTATGTTTATCTTGAGCCCCTCCTTTGATAATCTATCAACTTGTTCATTTAGTTCTCAAAATATGACAGATCTGGAATGAATTGAAAGCTCATGTTAGCTCTCTAAGCTTTGAACTAATTCCTTACAAATTTAAATTCAAAATTTTCTTTTTCCCACTCATGAAATGACTCCATAATGCAGAATCCCCATATACTTGTAGTTCCTGAATACCTTCTTCACCATCCAGATAAAGAAGAATCTCGACCTCCTGCTATATTATTTGTCCCCTTACCAAAATTAGCTTTGGAATTTATAGTATGATGTTCAGAGATTTTCAAAATTCCCTCCAATCCACAAACATTGTTTTCACATTCTCCATCAAACCATCCCCTACACCCATTTTCTTCTGATTCTAATTCTTTTATTATTCTCACCCTTGTCCGATGCTCCTTTTCTTTGAAAGATGACTGCATTGCCATTAGTCTTGTTGTTACTTGAAAAGATGGTATTTGCTTATCCTCGAAAACACTGTAGTTTCACGCAATCTATATTCCCATAGAGCTACAAAAGGAACATATTTAATAGCTTTCAACTCATTTTTCTTAAACCACTACTCCAAACAATCAACTATTGTTGTTGCTTCCCAAATATTTTCTAATTGGAGACCCTCACCAATACTATTCCAAACTTGTCTTGAGTATGAACAACTTAGAAAAACATGGTTTATGTTTTATTCCTCCATCAAGCATAGAGTACAAATGCTAGGCTTAGATATATTTATTTTATAATATTATCCCATGTAAGTGTCTTCCCTCTCAAGGTCAACCACATGAAAAGTTTACATTTTGATGTAGGGGAATCCAAGCCCAAGGGAAACAGTCGGGCATGGCCGACAAAATACTCCCAGAGGACGGTCAACGATCTCTCGGATAAAGGGCGATAGTCAATAGAAGGTAGTGTATGTTTTATTCCTCCATGAAGCATAGAGTACAAATGCTAGGCTTAGATATAATTATTTTATAATATTATCCCATGTAAGTGTCTTCCCTCTCAAGGTCAACCACATGAAAAGTTTACATTTTGATGTAGGGGAATCCAAGCCCAAGGGAAACAGTCGGGGATGACCGACAAAATACTCCCAAAGGACGGTCAACAATCTCTCGGATAAAGGGCGATAGTCGATAGAAGATAGTGAATCGTGGGGTTTTCAACCAACTAAGGTTGATGGCCGATAACCAGACAAAGTAATGAAATGGTCGGAGTTTACATCGACCAGACAAAGAAAGCAGTCGAGGATCGACAACATACAGTCAATGAGGATTGGTTGAGATGGAGGCCACGGAAAGTGACAAAATGAGTCACTTGTAGAGGATGAATTCCTTCTAGAAGAAGAGAGGGGCAATTGACCCAGATGGTCAATGAACGGCCAAGAGTAGACTTTCGTCGAAGAACCAAGTTGTATCAAAGTCGAGACTAGCAAGAGGACTAGGTGAGTCAGTGACGACACCGACATAACGTATGCCGACTACATCAAAGTGGTCGAAGGATGAAGACGACAAAGACCAAAAGAGATCGGAGGGATCGATGGCTGAGTCACTGGGCTGGTTCGATGCAAGAATATCAACCAGTGAAATGATTGAGTGCTTGAGAGGAAGGAGCCGATGTAGCATGGCGACGATTGAGTTATAGTCAAAGACGAGAGCAGCTACGGTTGGGAAAGAAAGAAGTGACGTCCAGTCGTTGGATCAAATGCAACTGAAGGAGAGGAAACTGAAACTGAAGTCACTGAAGAAGTGTTGAACAAAGGATCGACATAGTGGGTTGAGTGTAATTTGACCACTCAGAGTATAGTTGGTCGACGAAGTACCAACTGATCCTAGGAGGATGAGTCGAAGATGATCGAGAAAAGAAGGTCGACCAAGGGGATTTCCAATGATCACTAGTGCGAGGGAGACTGGAACACGAATCTAGGTAGTCGAGCAGGAAGCTGTTGAATTAGGGTCGACAGGAATGAAAGTCAAAGGAGTCGAATGTCGAACATCGGCATCGACAAAAGCCGAAAAGGCCAACTGAAGGGGGGATGGGGTGGACTGGTAGCCGTAGAGACTAAGTGAATTCGACAAGTTAAGTCAAGGACTCACAAAGCACAGAATGGTCGACATAGCATGGAGGACAGTGATAAGACCGACCAATGTGGAAAAGTCAAAGAGGTGCAAAATTCAAGGAAACATACCTACAGTCATTGTGGGTTGTTGAGGAAGTTAATGGAAGTTAAGAAGGTGTTTCAGACCAGTTTATGTGTCTCCACAAGAAGAGGTTGTGCAAGTCAAAGACGAGAGCAGCTACGGTTGGGAAAGAAAGAAGTGACGTCCAGTCATTGGATCAAATGCAACTAAAGGAGAGGCAACTGAAACTGAAGTCACTGAAGAAGTGTCGAACAAAGGATCGACATAGTGGGCTAATTGTAATTTGACCACTCAGAGTATAGTTGGTCGATGGAGTACCAACTAATACTAGGAGGATGAGTCGAAGATGATCGAGAAAAGAAGGTCGACCAAGGGGATTTCCAATGACCACTAGTGCGAGGGAGACTGGAACATGAAGCTAGGTAGTCGAGCAGGAAGCTGTTGAATTAGGGTCGACAGGAACGAAAGTCAAAGGAGTCGAATGTCGAACATCGGCATCGACAAAAGCGGAAAAGGCCAACTGAAGGGGGGATGGGGCGGACTGGTAGCCGTAGAGACTAAGTGAATTCGACAAGTTAAGTCAAGGACTCACAAAGCACAGAATGGTCGACATAGCATAGAGGACAGTGATAAGACCGACCACTGTGGAAAAGTCAAAGAGGTGCAAAATTCAAGGAAACATACCTACAGTCATTGTGGGTTGTTGAGGAAGTTAATGGCAGTTAAGAAGGTGTTTGAGACCAGTTTAGGTTGTTGAGATATTGTAACTTCAAAGAATATTATATTTGTACTTTATTATTCCGGAGATGATTCATTCCTCCGTGAAGATCTTATTGTATATCCGGAGATGTTTATTCCTCCGTCGGAATGTGGTAACTTGGGTTATTAGACTTCCCTGGTGGGGGTCAGCCCTGTATGTGTTATGTGGGTCAAAGGGTTATTAGACCACCCTAGAGGGGTCGGCCCAGTCAGTTGTAGTGGGGTATTTAACCCATTGGTTAAATACGATCCTACATGTTTTGTGTAAAAGACAAGTCGGAGTAGTGTATAAATAGAGGAGGTGTATTCCTCATTTGACACACACACTCACTCACTTGAGAGAGGCGCACTTGTGGAGGAGACGTCTGCTATGGTGGAGGAGGAGATCATGTCTTTGGTTTGCATCTTTGTATATTGTTGGTCATCTATATTGAGGAAGCTTTGCTGGGTTTTCTACCCCATGAGGGTTTCCCAGGATAAATTTGTGTCTCTTGTGTTTATGCTGTGCTTGTTGTTTCTTCAGTGATCCTGTATATGCTATTATTGTGAAATGGAATGTAATGCTGCTATTTTCTCTATTAGAATATTAAATCTTAACATGGTATCAGAGCTAACCTGAAGGAAGGCAAGGTATGGCACTTACGACACTTGCTTTACTTACGACAATTTGAAGGTTAGTGTTTTATATAGAAAAAAATAGTCATCATAGAACTTTCACCATAAATCCATTTTGGCGAAGGTTCAGGATCTGAAACCTTTATAGGTCGTAGATAACATCTCCAGGTATCTTGTGTCCAAAGGGCACCCTCAGATTCGTTGTACTTTGTAAGTTATGATCAGTACAAGTTAGGGTTTCTTCCTCTTCCAGATCTCAGTCAAAATCAGGTGACCTAGGAAAAAAGGTCATAACTTGGGCTAGGAAGCTCCAAATGAAATTTCGTAAAACGTGACAGGTAGTACACAGACTTTACTATCTCAAAAAACGTTTTCAGAGGCCTAAGATGAACAAGTGACACGTGGAACTCCGTACAAGTTTGCTCTCCTATTTTATCCCATAAATAGGTCATGTTGCGACACTTGGCATAACTTGGGCTAGGAAGCTCTAAATGAAATTTAATAAAAAGTGAAAGGTAGTACACAGACTGTACTATCTCAGGAAACTTTTTCAGAGGTCGAAGCGGAACCAGTGACACGTGGAACTCCGTACAAGTTCGCTCTCCTGTTTTATCCCATAAACAGGTCACGTTGCGACACTTGGCATAACTCTCTCTCAGAAAATCCAATTGAGGTCAGACCTGTCGGGATGGAAAGATGACAGGTCAGGATACCATAGAAAAAGTTTTCAAACCTTGTGGAGTGACAATTTCAGAGTTACAGTAGAAAAAACCAGGTACATATTTCTGTCAAACCAGAATTATTTTTGGAGCACCTTCATTCATGGCTTCCAGAATTTAGGGTTTCAGGGAAAGTTAGAATTTTTGGAATCGGAATCCACGGCTTAATGCTACTCAGGAAAATCGAAATTTAGAGACCAAGATTGATTTTTTTGGTTGGGTAGAAGACCGGACTTGATCAAACCCCAGTTCAGGATTTTGATCGGAAAGATGGAAAATTAGGGCTTCAGCAAAAGTTGGAATTTTTAAAGTCTGTGACCACGGCTGGAAGCTCCTCAAGAAAATAAGAGTTTAGAACCTTGGATCGAACCTTTTCATTGGGCAGAAAGGTGGGCATCATCAAACCCTAGTTCGGGATCTTGTCGAGAAGATCCAGAAGTTTCGAAGGAAATTTTGAGGGGTCAAATTTTGAAGATTTCAAAATTGAAGTATGCTAGTTTTGATCAGCTCAGCAAGTCACATCCTTCCATCCATTCAGAAGTGTGAAAGTCAAAGATTGAATTTTTAGGGTTTCTCTAGCAAACCCTAATCAAGCTCCAGATCAAGTTTCAGGGGGAGTCGAGGCTAAGGCCTTACATAAGAAGACTACATGAAGTCTCGATAGGTATGACTTAAGGAGGTTCAGGTATGTCTTGAAATCTGATTCTTGATTAAGTTCATAATGTGTTTGTCTTCATGTTATTTATTAGTACAATCTTGATTAATGTTAGAATTGTCTTATCATCCTAGTAACAGTATGAATGCATGTGAATGATCGAAGACATTCATTGATTAGGGATATATGATTGTACTAATGCATTATGGTGTTGTGTGAGGTTGATGTTGTCTGCTAACAAGATACATGTACATCACAAAAGACGAATCAAGTTCCATGACCATGACATCATGAAGACAAAGACTCATCCATAATCTTTGTTCTACTTACGAGGTATGTATGACTTTGTTATATTATGCTTAACCTATGAGTCATGCAGATTCTAGCTCAGGATCTCTAAATCATTGAAGAGATTGTTTAGGTATGTTGTCCATAACTAAGCAGGTATACTAATCCAGGTATGTTTTTCCTATGTCATGTTAGAATCTTACCTTGTGTTAGGATCCCTTATATAAGTATACTTGGTATGCTTATTCATAAAGTTAGTAATCAAGGGTTTATGCATATTATGTCTCTTATCTTGGTTGATGATTTAACTAACTAGATCAAACAAGAATATGCATGAGTAAAAGAAGACTTCCCTGAAACCTTGAATATTATCTATAATCATGACTATACATATTCAAGATTATTTAGAACTATAATGTTTTGATAACATTAAGAATATACTAATGAATGTATGTTTGTGTATGAGATCATGAGGATGACACTAGTGCACACTTAAGCATGCACAGTGGTACAAAATGAATAGAAGTTCAAAAGACATATAGAAGATCAAGCGGGAGGCAACCACACAAACATAAAATATAAGTATTTGAGTTGTTATTTCAAATAGTAAATGCTATTGCTTGTATGCATATTTGTATTCCTAGAATATATCATGCAGAGTGTAAACATTCATAGTGCATTGAAAAATATACTACTAATATGCATATGATTGGTAAGTTGGACAAACATTCCATTGTTGCTTGTCTAGAATGAAACCTCTTTGCTGGCATGCTGAGAGCTGTGCACACTCTCGATAGTATGTTCTGGTAGAGATGGAAGGCATCTGGATAGCCACTGTATGCATACAGGATATGGAAAAGTGTTGTGCCAAAGTATTGGTCAAAGATATTTCCATAACTATGTAAATGATATCTGTATGCATAATAGGTTATCATGTCAACATGATTTCATGATTATGAAGTAATACTAATCATGTACTTAATTTTGACATGTAGGAAAGATCATGAAGAATGATGAACACCGAACAGGTGATGGATGTTCAACAAGAAGATTTACAAATCAAACAAAATATAGAAGGCTCATTGCTAGAAGATTCTCTTAGAAAGAGGAAGAGAATCATGACAAGATGTTTGATCCAAGTGGATATATAAGACCATTCTCTTAATGGTGTAATTAAAGAAGAAGTGTGAATCAGGTTTTGTATGGGTACCCAGGATTCGTAGTCAATTGATGAGCTTAATGATCATCATGGGTGATGTGGATCTCAACCTTTGCTACAAGGTTGAATATGGCTTCTATACACATATGACATGGATGCAAGAAGGAACTCACCACAGAGTTTGAATGATTTTGAGGCTCATATTAGTAGACCCATCTGACGAGAGATGGCACAGATAGATATGCAGAAGATCACTCAATGCAGAGTGTGAATAATGGACAATTGACAGCTTCATGAAAAATCTTGGGCTTTACCAGAAGTAAAGCTGATCGTAACCTTTACCTTAAGGTTGTGGATGATGAACCTATCATACCATTATTGTATGACGATGATCTCTTTCTGACAAGGAATGAGAAACAGATCATGAAAATGGCTGCATAAATGAAAATGAAAGATCTCGGATTAATGCACTACTTCTTAGGTCTAGAAGTATGGCAAGATCCAAAAGGAATCTTTTAAATCAAGGTAAGTATGTTTTGAAGTTTCTAAAAAGATTTGATATGTTGGAGTGTAAAGCCATGGCCACTCCCATGGACTCCAACTTGAAGTTATTATTTAATGACTCATCGTATTTAGTGGACCTAACCCTATATAGACAAATCATTGGGTCATTGATGTATTTAACAAATACTAGGCCAGATATATGCTTTGCTGTAAATACCCTAAGTCAGTATCTAGTAGAACCTAGAAAGGTTCACTTAATAGCTACAAATCATGTAGTGAGGTACCTAAAAGGTACATTAGATTTTGGTCTATATTATCTTGGAGGTCATGAACTCCGATTACATGGTTACTCAGATTCTGATTGGGCAGGAAGTGTCTCAGACAGAAAGAGTACATCAGGTGGATGTTATAGTCTTGAATCTGCCATGATCTCATGGTTCAGCAAGAAACAATCTAGTGTGGCTCTCAGTAGTGCTGAAGCAGAATATATAGCTGTCTGCTCTGCCAACTGTGAAGCAGTGTGGCTTCAGAAGCTATTATATGGAGTGTTTGACTTAGAAATGGATCCCACTGTGATTATGTGTGACAATCAAAGCTACATCAAGATGATATAAAATCTTGTATTCCATGATAAGTCAAAACACATAGAGATCCGATACTTTTATATACGAGATATGGTGCAGAGAGGATCTATCAAGCTCGAGTATGTGAGCACTGAGGATCAATTTGCTGATATCTTGACCAAACCTCTATCTCGAGTGAAATTTGAATACTTCCGAGACAAGCTTGGTGTAGTTCAAAAGGACCCTCCTCGAAAGGGGGAGTAGTATGATCTCTGATGGCAAGTTTGTCTCATCAATGATGAGGTTACCTAATTACTACACTTAGTTACTTAGAAATATATAGATTTAGGACTCTTATAATTAGAATACATGCTTTTGATGTTAGATGTATTGGTGAGAATACATGCTTTTGATGATAGATGTATTGGTGAGTATACATGCTTTTGATGATAGATGTATTGGTCAGAATACATGCTTTTGATGATAGATGTATTGGTGACAATACATGCTTTTGATGATAGATGTATTGGTGAGAATACATGCTTTTGATGATAGATGTATTGGTGAGAATACATGCTGTTGATGATACATGTGTGTACTTGTATAATAAAGGATACTTGTACTTGTATTGATAAGAATACATGTAGGGATTGCATCATCCTTGAACATATGTTCTAAAGTGAGCCGTAGACAGGTGTCTCTGAGAAAGAAGAGGGATTGTATCATCCTTGAACACATGTTCTAAAGTGAGCCGTAGACAGGTGTCTTCGAGAAAGAAGAGGGATTGTATCATCCTTGAACACATGTTCTAAAGTGAGCGGTAGACAGGTGTCTCCGAGAAAGAAGAGGGATTATATCATCCTTGAACACATGTTCTAAAGTGAGCCCTAGACATGATGTCTCTGATAAAGAAGTCCTGAATGAATAGGTAGGGGATTGTATCTTCCCCGGACTAAGGTCCCAGAATTGAGCCATAGACATGATGTCTCCGATAATGAAGTCCTGAATGAACAGGTAGGGGATTGTATCTTCCCCGGACTGAGGTCCCAGAATTGAGCCATAGACATGATGTCTCTGATAATGAAGTCCTGAATGAACAGGTAGGGGATTGTATCTTCCCCGGACTGAGGTCCCAGAATTGAGCCGTAGACATGATGTCTCTGATAATGAAGTCCTGAATGAACAGGTAGGGGATTGTATCTTCCCCGGACTGAGGTCCCAGAATTGAGCCGTGGACATGATGTCTCCGATAATGAAGTCCTGAATGAATAGGTAGGGGATTGTATCTTCCCCGGACTGAGGTCCCAGAACTGAGCCATAGACTAGGTCTCCGATAATGAAGTCCTGAATGAATAGGTAGGGGATTGTATCTTCCCCAGACTGAGGTCCCAGAATTGAGCCGTCGACTGGGTCTCTGATAATTAAGTCCTGAATGAACAGGTAGGGGACTGTATCTTCCCCGGACTAAGGTCCCAGAATTGAGCCGTAGACTGGGTCTCTGATAATAAAGTCCTGAATGAACAGGTAGGGGATTGTATCTTCCCCGGACTTTAGTCCCAGAATTGATTCGTAGACTATGTCTCCAAAAACTAAAGATAGGATTACATCATCCATGAACTGGGTTCAAAATGTACGTGATGGGATTGCATCATCCCTAGACATGAGACTTGTCTTAAAGTGATAAGGACTGATCATCCTGGAACTTGATCGGATTGTATCATCCATGGACCTATGTCCTAAAGAGAGTAGGATTGATCATCCTGTAATATGATCGTGTGTATTGCAGAGTATGCTGTAGATCGATCCTGATGATCGTGTGATGACAATGCTGATGATCGTGTGATGACGATGCTGATGATCGTTGGATGACGATGCTTATGATCGTGTGATAATGATGTTGATGATCGTGTGATGACGATGCTGATGATCGTTGGATGACAATGCTTATGATCGTGTGATGACGATGCTGATGATCGTGTGATGACGTTGATGATCGTGTGATGACGATACTGATGATCGTGTGATGACGATGCTGATGATCGTGTGATGACGATGCTGATGATCGTTGGATGACGATGCTTATGATCGTGTGATGATGATGCTGATGATCGTGTGATGATGATGCTGATGATGGTGTGATGACGATGCTGATGATCGTGTGATGACAATGCTGATGATCATGTGATGACGATGCTGATGATCGTGTGATGATGATACTGATGATGTTGATGTTCCAGTAACTGCTTAAGTTACTGATGATGTTGAGAAAGCTTCCAATGATTTATAGATGTATCATGTATGATGTTGATGACTCCTTGCTCATGCAGATGCTGTTATAATATCCTTCTCGTTAAGGGGGAGTGTTGAGATATTGTAACTTCAAAGAATATTATATTTGTACTTTATTATTCCGGAGATGATTCATTCCTCCATGAAGATCTTATTGTATATCCGGAGATGTTTATTCCTCCGTCGGAATGTGGTAACTTGGGTTATTAGACTTCCCTAGTGGGGGTCGACCCTGTATGTGTTATGTGGGTCAAAGGGTTATTAGACCACCCTAGAGGGGTCGGCCCAGTCAGTTGTAGTGGGGTATTTAACCCATTGGTTAAATACGAGCCTACATGTTTTGTGTAAAAGACAAGTCGGAGTAGTGTATAAATAGAGGAGGTGTATTCCTCATTTGACACACACATTCACTCACTTGAGAGAGGCACACTTGTGGAGAAGAGGTCTGCTATGGTGGAGGAGGAGATCATGTCTTTGGTTTGCATCTTTGTATATTGCTGGTCATCTATATTGAGGAAGCTTTGCTGGGTTTTCTACCCCATGAGGGTTTCCCAGGATAAATCTGTGTCTCTTGTGTTTATGTTGTGCTTGTTGTTTCTTTAGTGATCCTGTATATGCTATTATTGTGAAATGGAATGTAATGCTGCTATTTTCTGTCTTAGCATATTAAATCTTAACACTGATCCTAGGAGGATGAGTCGAAGATGATCGAGAAAAGAAGGTCGCCCAAGGGGATTTCCAATGACCACTAGTGCGAGGGACGCTGGAACACGAAGCTAGGTAGTCGAGCAGGAAGATGTTGAATTAGGGTCGATAGGAACGAAAGTCAAAGGAGTCGAATGTCGAACATCGACATCGACAAAAGTGGAAAAGGCCAATTGAAGGTGGGATGGGGCGGACTGGTAGCCGTAGAGACTAAGTGAATTCGACAAGTTAAGTCAAGGACTCACAAAGCATAGAATGGTTGACATAGCATAGAGGACAATGATAAGACCGACCACTGTGGAAAAGTCAAAGAGGTGCAAAATTCAAGGAAACATACCTACAGTCATTGTGGGTTGTTGAGGAAGTTAATGGCAGTTAAGAAGGTGTTTGAGACTAGTTTAGGTGTCTCCACAGGAAGAGGTTGTGCATTACGGTCAAGGGGCACTGAAAAATGTTGGATCCATCGGATTAGAAGTCGAGCGGTAGATAGAGAAGGACATCTTGGGGAAGCTAGTAGGAGTGGAACTTGAGAACAACAACAGAGCAAGGTAGAATACTGGTGCGGAGGCATAGAGGAAGGGATCGATCAATCAATCATTCTTTCATTCAATAGAGGATCAGAAGAAGGAGAGGATCACGCATAGGGAGAAACACATTGAGTAAAACAGATATTTACTTATGTATATTGTAACAGGCTAAGGTCGACTTGTTCATTGCTTTGTATGTAACATTGTAATCAGTTCAAGTAATAGAAGCCAACTTCTTGGCATTCCAGTTCACGTTTAGTCTATGTGAGAGTTTGTGTGATTGACTGTGTATTATAGTTAAGTAAGAGGGTTCGACCAACCCACTCTTACGTCACATTTTTTGGTGTTATATCCTTCCAAACTGCCTCCCACCACCATAGTTTATTTTTGTCTGAATTTCCCATAATAGTTTGTATGCCAACTTCACTAAGTATCTTCCTCCTTCCTTATTTCCTGTTCATATTAAAGTATCTAAATCTATGTTTAGCTTGATAAAACCTCTATACGTTTATGCCTTACATTTATTCCATTCATTTTCCAAGTCCCCTTCTAATAGTAGAGAGTTCGTTGATCTCCATCCCTAGCAATAACCTTTGTCTATATCTATATAATTGCCACCTCACTAATATAATATATACCTTGTTCATTTACCATGTTGATCATCTCATGTGAGAGGATAATTTGATTACTGCATCCCATCATCCCAAGTATTAACTTTGAGTGATTGCCCGGTTTCCAAGCTAATAAATCTCCAATCGCTAGAAATGAAGATAGTGTGGCCTTCCAAAACATGGAACCACCTGTGAATATTTTATTTGGATTTCTTATCAAAGCTATAAAGACATATCCTTTAAGATACTTAGTGTGAATTATTGATTTCCATTTTCCTTCTTTTGTGATTAAAGACCAGACTGATTTTGTAGTTGAAGAGATACCAAACTTGTTTATCTCCTTCAAACCTCATCCTCCTTATTCTTTTTTCTTAGCTATAATATTCCATGCAACCCAGTAAATACATGTATCAGCTTTCCCCCTCCACAAAAAATTAAAAAAAATATTCCTCAACTTGTTAAGAACTACTTTTAGGGTGTATGCTATTATAATCCAATAGACTGGAATAGCATTTAATACTATTTGTATCAGTGTTACCTTCCCATCTCTTGAAAGAAATCTATTACATCAAAAACTGATATGACTCTCTCCTTTTGAAATCATCCATTCTCAGTCTAAATTGCTATAATTATTTGGATTCAAATAAAACCCCAAATATTTAAAACCTTTTGTTGATTATTTATGGTCCATCAACATTTTATCTTGAAAAGTATGAAGTTGTTGGTATTCTATAACAAAATGATAACAAGTTGATTTATCAAAGTTTATCTCCATACATATCGCTAAGCAAAACCATCTAGTATTTATTTGATGTTGGAGTCTTCCTTTGCATTGTCACCAAGGAACGGTAAGGCACCATCGAAAAAAAGGACATGAGTTACACTTACCTCAAGACCAAATCTAAATCCATGAATCCTATTGAGTGATTTAGCAATCTGAGGTGATTTGTCAAGTCCTTCCATCACTATCAAGAACAAGTATGGTGACAAGGGAAAAGGTACCTTAAACCTCTTGAATATTTGAAAAAAAATTATGTCGCTCCATTAATTACTAGAGCAAAATTAACTGTAGGTATGCACGTCCAAATCCAATTCACCATCCCCACTAACATGCCTATCTAAATTAGAAACAATGTTATATAAATCCAATTGGTACGATCATAAACCTTTGAAACATCTAATTTAATAACCTTTGCAAGATTCTCTTTAACCTTGATTGTATGGATACTTTCCTACGTTAGCCCCACTACTTCATGAATATGCCTACCATCCAAAAAACCCAATGGTTATGCTGATATATTTGTTGAAAAGACTGGCTTTAGTATTTTAGCTATTATCTTCGAAATGATTTTATAATTTGCATTACCTAATGATATTGGCCTGAAATCCATGAAAGATGTTGGGAAATAAACTTTTGGTATAAGAACTAAGAAGGTAGTGTTAAAACTGGATGGCATCCTTCCTAAAATTCTAATGTATTCAATAAACCTTAGTAGATCCACTCCCAATAACTCAGAAAAACCTAGGGAAAACTCAGAAGTCCAGCCATCCAGGCCTGGACTTTTTTCCTTTTTTCCTTTTTATCTTTACCCAAAGTAAATTCCAGTTCCTCTAGAGAAATTGGTACACAAATATTGTCATTTTCATTTTCATTTATCCGTCTTGGAAAATAAGAGCAGGTTTTAACTATCTTTGCTAAATTATCACTTTCGGGTTTAATATAAATGCTGCTGGGTGAAAACGTGAACTTGGGAAACACTTTTATGGCAACGGAGTGAAAAAAAACTACTGTGCAAGGATGATCACATGAAAAAATTCAACCTCAAACTCTAGGCCGAGAGTTTGTGAGAGTTCAAACTCTCGGCCAAGAGTTTAATAAAACTCTATGCCAAGAGTTTGAACTAATCCACGCATTGTATTTTTCCAAAAAATCTCGGATGAGAGTTTGAACTAAACTCTCGGTCGAGAGTTTGGAAGATATTTTTTCGGCCAAGAGTTCATGGTCAACAAAACCTGCAAAAATATCTAGCATCTTTCTGGAACCTTCAACTTCAACAAGCCCAAACCCCTGCAAAATTTAAATATTATTTGTCAGACTTGGTAGCAATGGATTCATATTTGAATCTAGTTTCCAATGATATAATAATTGTTTCATTTCGATTTAAATTTTTATTTATTAATAATTTTCTTCTAGACCTTATCCCTTAAGAATTTTATTACTCTGAAAATCACCCGAAATGAAAATTCAATATCATAAGAAAGACAACACCAAAAAATTTGAAATCTTCACAGAGATCTATCTTGCCCCATCCTCTTCAAAAGTGTACTTTTAGTTTTTTCTATAAGAGTCACACTAAAAATAAAATTGAAGCTTACCAACATGTGTTGATAAGGCACTATTTTATGAACATATGCTATTTTGATAAATCATAAAAATAGTTCTCAAGTTCAAAAAACCTCAAAATATGGTCCATGCACAAGTGCACTATGTGTAGATTATGATCATACGTGTTTAACCTAAAATGAATAACCATCTGTCAAAAAACTAGTGCTTAGGCTGGTCACTCATTATCCATACCTAGAATTTTCAAGTATATGCCGTTGGTGAGCACCAAATTTGTCCCTAGGATATGTCCATAACAAAATTAAAAAAATACGAGTAGAAAGCTAATTCAATTCTCTAAAACATTTGTGTTTACTTCAAGTTGAAATTCCTAAGGGAGATATGGCGGCCCTCACACGAAGTTGAGGGACCTTTTAGATGCAATTGGGTAAATACGAAACATGCGAGAATTGTGTAAATTAACAATGCTCGCACGTTATGTAAAACTAGGAATGGCGGGTTCCGAACCTGCCATGTCATTTAACATGTAGGATAGGATTACAAAACACACAAGCGTTATGGTGATACATAATTCCCACGCGTTATTTATCACCATAATGCTCACACATTTTGTTTAATATAACAAAAAAAAAAAAAACAAACGGAACGAGCCATAGAATGACGACAGTGGCTCAGATCGACAAACCGTCAACTCTGTCGGATTTAGGACATCGAGATAGTGCTAGGGGTGCCCCTCTCCATCGGTCCCATGCCCAGCCAGTTGATCGAGCCTACTTGTAGATCATCGATATCTCGGTCCAAAATTTATGTGATTTTAAACAAGGGAACATGAGCACCTTTGAACTAGGAAGAGGTAAAATGAGCTAGGTTGAGGGCAATAAATGTTGTATTTGTATGATGTTCCAAGGATTTTGTAATGCGACAAGGTTTTTCTCTTTGCTTCGAACATGGAAGCCATTAACTAATTAACGCCGACGTTAAATGTAGGGTAAGCATCCCTATAATGCCATAAAGGAAAGAATTCATCATTTAAAGCATCAACATACCGGATGTTCAGCCATGGTCCAAGTGGCTTGCGTATGCATCTAGAGTTTAATTTTAATCATTCATGTCACGTCCAATTGAATTTTAATGGGTCCAATTGAATTTCAACTGGTCAATCCAAGCCACATTCGTCATTCTATGGCTCGTTCTATACCCCTACGTCCTGAGAAGGTTGAAGCTGTAAAGCAACAGCTCTCTAGTATTCATCCTAAAGCTCTTTTGTTTATGTCTAAGATAAAGAAGCTCTCAGTTCGTGAGTTGGAACATATCGATCTTAATAGGATTTATACAATATCTGTTTTACAAGAAACTAACCTTAGAACTTCTCATAGCAATGACAATAAATCCTTCATTTTGCATTTGTTAGCAGAAGAAGATCAATTTTCGACAAAACAATGTAGTTATTACATGTGGAGGCAATGGTTTCCCGTGGAAAACGAGTGTAGGGTTGAGCAGAGAAAAGTTGTTGGGAAATGGGCTATTATATTAGCTTTTTCGATGGGCGAGTAGCTTACAGAAGAAAATATGGCGGTTGCAGGTATCTATGGTTTTCTTCTAACGGAAATTGTATCAGGATTTCCATTTATAATATAGGCAGATTTTTTACTAGTTTTGTCAAGAGAAAGTATCATTTTCAATAACAAGTGGAACCGGGGAATCGTTCATTATGTTGCATTATCCTTTTGTTCAACATTTCTTGCTCTGATAAGTGGTAATTCACCTCTATCTTCAAAACGTTTATGTAAACCAATAGAAGCTCGGACAATACTCCCTACTTTTAAATGCATTCTGGAGAAAGCAAGAGGACAAGTTCATCAAAGGCACTTCATTCATCTATATTCTCGTAATGTACACATAGTCCATCCTTATCTTGATAAACAAGAGTTTTATAATAGCTTGAAGTTTTTGGGTGTGGTTATCTCCCTCTATTCGGTTGGCTGATTGGTTGACAAGCTTTCCTGAAAATCTGTACGTTGAACTTCTTTGTTTTATTGCTGAAAATTGGAAGGGATTTCCAAGTCACCTGCAAAACGCTCCTTTGCTGAGTGGTTGAATCAGTATCCTAAAATTATAGATCTTTCTATCTCAAAGTTTGTTGAGCGGCTCCTA
>BSBM01000007.1:7882500-8065000 GCA_027924585.1 Larix kaempferi
TGTTAATATGTCCAATTGTTCATATGTATATCATATCTTCTTAATGACCGAATGAATGGGAATAGGTGGTAGCAGATTGTACAGTTGGAATGAATCATTATGGCCATTCATCCATCATCAAAAGTGATTTAGTTATATTTTTGTTTTCGATGACAGAGTAGATTTCAATGATGAGTTTGTCTTCTTGTGTGAAGCTTCCATGCTTGAGATCAAGACACTGGTATTTTATCCATTGAAGCCTACATCCCTTTCCACATTTTAGAATCCCTATAATATTAAAATCGAGCAAACGTTATATCTAATATTTGAATTCAATTTGCAAGTAGTTATTAATTCCATTGAAAAGAAAAGGTTCTGCAAGAAACCTACAGCATTGGGAAAGGAACGCCCGGAGTGAAGCCTTAGTTATGGGCTTGAATGTGAGCTATGAGGTGGTGGTCTTCTTTTTAGTTTCTTGGTATGAGACTTCTTGTAGCTAGGATATTTCCCCATCTTCATCGTAGAAGGGAAGAGTGAAGTTACATCTCGTGAACACATGGAAAACATGCAAGATTACACATGTAGCGAGCTACAGGAATTCACATGCAAGCAGCTATAACGAAGCCAGAATGAGACTAACAATTTATGTTTATAAATTAATGCAATATTGGAGATAGCATTAACATAAATTCACTAACACAACAGACTTCAGAAATTCACCAAGAATAGATCTGGTCGTGGGTGAAGGTTGAGAAGGACGCCACGTCGGGGAAAGAGGGAGCATGCAAGAAATCCACGCACACGAAGAAGGAAAATCAATTGAGTCCCAGATAGCATAGAAGAACTAAAAATTAATTATCTCTTTTTTAAGGAAATGTTGACGTTGTAAGGAAAAAAGTGCATCTGTTGAATTAAACAGGATCCCAAGAGAAGCCATGCCCTAGAACAAGGTAAGATCGGTGGAGGAATACACGATACGTTAGAGAAGACCGCCACCATAATCCGATCGTGACATGATATCTGAGGTGAGGAGAAAGAGGTGAGAAGCAAATCCATGTGCAAACTCTCCATGGAAACATGAAGCCGAATGTGATAAGGACTTCGAAATGTTATCCTCCATGTGAGAGGAGGTCGTACTGTTGTACTATGTTTTTTTCAGTTGTGAAAACAAACTAACAAATATAATAATTTGTAAAAGAGAACAAATTCGTCATATTAAAACGGAGATTTGAGGTTTTTTTAAATTTCTTGTTTAAGTTATGAAAAGGTTTTCATGAAAGTTTATGCCAATTCTTTAATTGGATTGTGAACGTATTTAAAAATGGGGGTTTTCAATTTAAAAATGGTTTATTTTAAAAGTATTTGTATTGATATGATAATAGCATGGTTAAACACAACCCCATTTGAGGCTTTTTTTTTGTCATGATTAACAAAAGGAGAGGTTTATCAAATGTATGTGAGGTCGTGTGAGCAAAGAAGCTCCTATTATAAAAAAAAAATTGATGCTTTGTTTAGTTATGGTCGTTGAAACCTAGAAAGGGAAAGCAGAAATTAGTTGAAGCACAAGGACTAGTAAAGGATGTTTGATCTGTGTGTTTAATTTCAGCTTGGATTTGTTTATGAAATAATTAGCAATGATCTTCATTGCATGTTAATGCATGTGAATAATATAATAAATCTACAAAATTCTATAGATAACCATGCTCATACATGTAAAGATTGAATATTTTAGTAATCTTTCTATGCAATGTAATCACCATATAAACAAGTAGTTCTACAACATGTTGATCAAGGAGTAAATAATAAAAATGTTTTTTGCATGTTGAATATATAATTTCTATGTTGTTTTGTTTATGCGGGTCTAAGTTTGTCTTTCATAATCTTCATTTGGTATTGGAGTAGGTGTTTTTCTTTGGGTTAAATTCATCATATCAAGTTCTAACTCTCTGCCCATTCCATACTTCGATAGAAGTGATTATGATTATTGGTTGATCAATATGATACTCTTTTGATAGGAAAATATTTGTGGAAGATTGTAAAAACAGCGTATGAAGAGCCACTTGATTGGAACACCCTAACAACCAATGATAGCACATCTAAGAGAGAGACTAAGAAGAATAATTGCGAGGCTTTATTTCATATTCAAGTAGCTCTAGATAAGAGACTATTTCCAAGAATGGCAAGAGCAAAGTGAGTTGAGGATTCCTTTAAGACTCTACAACACCTCTACAAGAAGCTTACCGAGGTAGTGATCAAGTTAAAGTTGTCATGTTGCAGATATTGAGGATAGGATTTTAGAATTTGAAGATGCAAGAAGCTGAGAAAGTGAGTGATTACTCTGTAAGGGTAAATCATGTGGTCAATAACATGGGTACTCTAGGAGAAATTATGCACAAACAAGCTGTGATTAAAATGGTGTTGGGGTCTCTAACACCAATATGGAACCATGTTGCTATAGTCACTGAAGAAAGCAAGGATTTGAATACCCTTCAGTTTGATCATCTAGGTGTATATCTTATGTATCATGAAGATAGAGTGAGATATTGAATTGTAGAAAGTGGTGAGAAGGATTTTTTCACAAACGCACAGATTACGAAGAATGAAGATGCCAAATCTAGCTCCAAAAGCAATCAATCCCATGATAGAGGTCAAAATCATAATTTGGTAAGAGGAGATAGAGGATGAAGAGGTGGTTTTAGAGGAAGAGGTAGAGGTATATTTGAAACGAGAAACATCCATTGTCATAGGTATGGTCATTTTGAAAGGGACTTCACATTAAAAGAATAAGAAGTGTTAATTATGCTCAAGAGGGTCATGATCCTTCTCCAAATAATTTATTTTTATCTTATGCCAAAACTGAAAATTGTTAAAAATGTTTGGTAATTAGATTCAAGAATTTCTAACAATAGGAAAGGAAATCACAAGCTATTTTCTACAATGGATGAAATTTTCAAATCTACAATCAAACTTGGTGATGAAAAAACATTAGAGATTTTTGCAAAAAGAGTTATAGAATTCCATACTAAAGAAGGTATGGAAAGTGTTAAAGATGTTTATTAAAGTTCACGGTTAATACATAATTTATTAAGTGTTGGGAAGACATGTGAAATGAATTGCATAGTAGTGTTTGATGATAGACAATGCACAATTTATGATATGAGTTAAGGAAATATGGTGGTTACATTTGTGCATATGTCAAAAAATCAGATGTTCTCGTTGATGTTTGGAAAACATAGCGCCATTCTTGCTAATATGGCATATGAAGACCAAAATTGGTTGTGGCATCTTAGAATTGTGCATTTGATTTCTCATATTTTGAAGCTTCTATCATCAAAAGAATTAGTTTATGTTTTTCCTAAGGTTGAAGAGAACAAGGAGGTTTGTGAAGGATGCGCTAAAGGAAAACATGAAAGAGAGAAATTTTGTAAAGGAAAGGCATGGAGGGTCCATTATCCACTTTAGCTAGTTAATTTTGGTATTTTTGTTTCTATGCAGATAAAAAGTTTGGGTAAGTCATCATAGTTTATTACTTTTAATAATGATTACTCACGAAAATATTGGGTTTATTTTTTGAAGAGAAAGGGATAAGTGTTTTATACATTCAAGAGGTTTAAAACCCTTGTGGAAAATGAAAGTGGTTACAAAATAAAGTTTTTAAGGACTCACCATGGGGGGTAATTTTGTTCAAGAGCTTTTTAGAATTTTTGTGATATGAATGGCATTAAAATACAACTCACCACTCCTTACACTCGTCAACAAAATGGGGTAGCTAAAAGGAAGAGCAGTACAATGGTGGAAATGTAAAGGAGTATGTTATAGACTAAGGAACTAAGCAATTATTTTTGGGGTGATGCATTTGATAAAATAGTTTACATTTTGAACCGAAGTCCTACAAGTGCACTTGACATGATGAGTCCTTATGAAGCCTAGTATTAGAAAAATACTAATGTTAATCATTTAATTTTTTTTGGTTGTTTAGCCTATGTTCATGTAGTTGATCAAAAGAGACAAAATTTAGGTCCAAAAAGTGAATCATGGATTTTTTATGGATATAGTGAGAAAAGGAAGGATTATAGGTTGTACAATCCTCTCACCAACAACATTTTTTTGTCAACAAATGTGATTTTTTATGACGGGAGAGTTTATGGTCATCAAAAAGACCATGTCGATATGTCAAAATCTATTTTGAATGGTGCCATTATTGATGATATTAATCATGAGTATCCCACTAACATTTCAGTTCCAAATTATACAAATCCACCGAGTAGCCCATCATCTAGTTCTCCATATTTAAGTCTAAGTCCTGCAAGCAAGGTAAGTAACATAAATGACATATATAAAAAAAGTGCAACTCTAGCACATGAAGAAAATCCAAGAGGTGAGACTGTAAATTTTTCTTTATTTTCACAAGATGATTTTGAACCACCATGTTTTGAAGAAGCGTATACTAATGAGGTTTGGGTGCAATATATGCAACAAGAGATAGATTCCATTCATAGGAATGGTACTTGGGAGCTTAAAAATCTTCCACATGACAAGAAAAAAATTGCTACTAAATGGGTGTACAAAACAAAGCATAACATTGACGGGACTGTTAAAAGACACAAAGCATGATTAGTTGCTAAGGGATTCACACATATCTATGGGATTGATTATGAAGAGACAGTTGCACCAATAAAAAGACAAGAGTCTATCAGAATTTTAATTTCATTGGCAGCTCAAAAGAAAAGGAGCATTCATTGCATAGATGTGAAAAGTCCCTTCCTGAATGGGTATTTAGAAGAGGAAATAATGGTGGAATAGCCACATGGTTTTGGAGTGAAAGGAAAAAAACATCAAGTCTACAAGTTGAAGAAGGATTTGTATGGCCTAAAGAAAGCACCAATAGCTTGGTATGCTAGGATTTATGGATATTTTCAAGAGAGTTGCTTCAAGGGAAGTAAGAGTGAACATACGTTTTACTACAAACAAGAAGGTAATGATATTCTTATTACCAATTTATATATTGATGATTTGTTGTATATGGGTAGTAATTTTGAAAGGGACTTCATAGGTATGGTCATTTTGAAAGGGACTTCACATTAAAAGAAAAAGAAGTGTTAATTATGCTCAAGAGGGTGATGATCCTTCTCCAAATAATTCAAGATCAATAGGTCTTTGATACTGTTGAGGTTAAGGATTCAACTTCTCGAGAGTTTAGCACTCCTTTCAACCCTCCCCTAACTGGACCAAAAGATCTGTTACTCATAACGAAAGTTCGAAGGCAAGACTAGGGAGGATCACGATGATCATGTGACTACTTTTCATCTCTGGTGCTCTTCTAATTCGTTGAATGATGATTCCATTAGATTGAGGCTCTTTCAGAGAACCTTGACTAGTGGTGCAACTAAATGGTACATTGAACTACCCGCAGCTGCTTATGGCACCTTTTGGGATCTAGCTACTGTTTTTCTGAACCACTTCCAACTTCCTCTCCGGTATGATGCCGGTATAGATCTTTTGTCAACCTTTTGATAGAACAAAGCCACTCACTTATCTGACCATATTCAGGAGAGGCGAAGGAGGAAGAGGCTCATTAAAGTAGACATCCCACCAGAATTCTTATTAGGGTGGTATCTTAAATCATTCATTCCTTACATTTCTAAGGAAGTGGCAACTTTTGGGGTGTCCTCCGAAGAGGAAGCTATCCTTAGAACCCAGCAGCTTGATCTAGTATATGCTCAGTCTAGGATCTTATATGAGATTATTCCCAATGCACCGAGATCTAACACAGATCTAGGTAAACCTAAGGCTAGACCACATGCTGATTGCATAGTGGGTTTAGTAGATTCTGCAGCGTTTGATGCTTTAACTAAGCAGGTTCAAGCCTTGTCTGTCAAACAGTCTGTTGCAGAAGCAACTTCAGTTGCATCCTCCCCTTCGAAAACAAAATCTATACAACAAGTGCAGATGAATCAAAAGGGCCCTTGGCAGGCCAACAACAAAAAGAAGGGCAAGAAAGGGGAGGGAAACCACCAAAATCCCAAAAATACTAAAATGTCGAGCAGGGAAAAAAGGAGAAAATGAAAGTGAAGTTTCCTTGCAAACTATGCAAAGAGGATCACCATACCCATCAATGCGCTCTGATGGAAGAAGCCTCGACGCTGCTCCATGAAAAGAAACCAGCTGTCTTAAAAGACCCATTTCCTCACGGGCAAGGTTCAACTTGTGGAAACTCTAGTGCTGGGGCCACTCATCATGCCTCATCTGCTGATAAATTGTTTATTAATATGGTTAATTCAGATGCTCTTTTACAAACTCGAGCTAGAAACTATACCCTGGATCTGTAGCAGAAGGATGTTCCCGAGTCATCTACCCCTCTCCGCATCGAGATACCGGTGGATTTGTTGCTGAAGATCCCGAAAGGTGTCTTCAAACGAGCTGTGCACAACAACAATGCATGGGCTGCCCCCAACTATAATGTTGTGGAGGATTTAGCCCAAACCCCCTGTGCCATGTCCACTTTAGAAGTACTGCAGAGTTGTCCATTTCAACACAGTGCACTTCTTGCAGCGATTGAGAGCGTAGACTCATCCAATATGCTTGCCCATTTTGATATGAGTAATATCAAGTTCTGGTTGTCGTACCACGTCGCTCTCCAAATAGAGGTAGTCCATGGTCCCAAGACCATTGGACGAGCTATTGTACATGAGGGCACCTTTACGTGCATAATGTCCATTTCTTGCTGGAAGGATTTGGGCGAACCCGAGTTAGCCCCCTCGAACATGGTACTTATTCCTTTGATGAAAGATCTTTCCGTCCATGCGGAGTCTTACCATCATTTGACGTTGAACTTGCAGGCAAACTAGTATCTGTAGAGGTTGATGTTCTGGAAGCTCCACTTGACTATAACTTGTTGTTAGGTAGGAGATGGACATATACAATGCAAGGAGTGCCATCATCTGTTTTCCTAGTTATAATGTTCCCTCATGAAGGAAAGATCGCCATAGTCGACCTGTAACATCCTGCTTATTATCCCATTTCTTTTTATTAAGAATGTAATTATGTAGTCATTCTGGTAAGGAGCTCAAGGAAAAGGCCTCACCATTAAACTATGTAAGCTTTGTTATTTACTTATTCTTTCTAAGCTGTAAATTGTAGTACTTAGGAGAGTACACAATGGTGACACAACTAAACGATGGGAAACTGAACCTATTTTGGAGGATTTTACAGAAGATTAGCACCACGTCGTTGAAGAATTTGGTGTCACCAGAACCAAAATAGCTGCCATGATAATAGGTTCAAAATTATATCAATGAGTAGATAAATATGAATCATTCTTTAATAGATCGCTACGCTATTCTAGTGTATTGGATCGTTGAAAATAGTAAAGGCTTCCCTAAAAGAACTGACACCAAATCACCGAGATCTCATTTATGATGAAGTCCGTTGCAATTTTAAGCAAAGCAAGAAACAAAAAAATCGGTTGATGGTTTACCAACTCATTAAAACGTCAAGGATAGTGGAACCATGCATTAAAAGGAATACTAAGTTCTTTTATGATCACGATTCCTTTTTGTCTATATTAACAAGCATATTTCACCACATGGATTATTCTTGTTGCAAAAGTTTCGCTCCCTCATTACCAATAGCCCATTACGTGGCGAAGAAAGGGATTACCACCGGGTCTCAATGATCGATTCAGAAGATTGCGCAGGGATTTCTTAGTCATTCACCTAGTTTTGTTATGATAGATAACTTTAATGCGCGTAGTGCAGGCGAACGGTTGCACAAATTAGGGCGCGGAAGGAGAGGAGTTTTCTCTCTTGGATCGGCGCTTAAGAAGGAGATCAGTTTCTGTCTTGGGGGGGGCTCACAATAAGAAGATTTTTTTCGTCTCTTAGATGGGGGGAAATTTGCGCAGATGGCATGGGCACAGTAAGTTTGGTATTGATCTTGATCTCTGCGATGGGAGCAGAAGAGATCGCCATTTCGGTAGAGGGAGGAGAGAGAGCTTGCGATTTGAGGATGAATGGTTTAGTTGTTTGACCAAACAACGGGTAATCCTTTCAGAATATTTTGACAGAGCGAGCGCAGAGTGATATCGTTCAGGAGAGCCTCATCCAGTAATGAGATGGAATGTGACCCTTGTATCACGGTTTCCTCTGTTTTGTATTCGCCCTTGCAAAGGTAACCTCTGCCCAGTTTTGTGAACGTTGTAATCCTGATTTTTTTGCACTTTAGTAAAATCTATAGCTACCTGCGTGTTAGTGAGGTATGCATTAAGTGCTTAAATTATTAATTATTGAACAAATTGCGCTATTGACAAAATCGTCATATAATTAAGGTGATCTTCGCATAAGTAAGTTACTCACTGCTGTTCATAATTCTCTTCCTAACTCTGATAAATCCGTAGACTATTTTTTCTTCTATTTGAGTTAAAATCTCTGCATAAAACGCCACGTTGTCTTATATATATATATATATATATTGTGCAATAATCCGGTAGTATTGAACCTTTATCTCTGCATGATCATTTTCCTTGGGTGGTCTTAAATCCTCCATTTACCTGATCGTGGAAGGCGAGACATCGAATCCCTGTAGGTGCGGTTATGTCGCTTAAACGCTGCATAGAGGCTAGCGCAACCCCTGCAAGTATTATTTCTTTGCTTAAAACCACACGAAGATTAATTTGATCCCTGGATCTTATCTGTATTGCAAAAACGTTGTCGCATTCTTAAGTTTGAATCTCAGAGTTAGATCTTCCTTGCTTTGATAAACATTACTATGGGTTGTCTAGTTGTGATCTGCGTAGAGAGACATTGGGGTATTTGACGGATGAAATAGTTTAAGAAATGGCTTAGAGCACGTCCCATTTTTTCCATGGTTTATTATATATTTAAAATTCTCGTGTAGGTTCCTTTAAACCCTTGATCACCTGTTGTGGCCGAGATTATATATTAGGGTTTGAGATCTTCGAGATCCATTTATTTATTTTGTAAGTAAATAATTTTGGAATGGATGTAGGCATTGTAGTAATCAGAATCATTAATTAAGGTTAAATCCTATTTCTTGTATTTAAAATATTGTGGCTGTTTGTTGGAGTTCATTTCACAAGCTGTAGGTTTGATTTTTGTCAAAAGAAAATTTCCTACCGAATCACCTTCTTACTCATTGTTGCCAGAAATTGATCTTTACATGTAATTGTTGGAAAAACAATCTCGATGAGAAAGGCTGCAAAGTAGTGGAAAGTGATTTTGGCAACAATTGGGTTGTACGATGTAAATTCTACTTGATAATTAATACAAGATGCGACTCTCCTTTGGTGGATGTAGCCCATTATGGAATGGGTGAACCACGTACATTTTGTCTTCCCGTGTGTATAATTTTTTATTCTTATGTTTATGTCTTATTATTTATATCTTGTCAACAACTCTTGAGTAATTGTTATTCACAGAATGTGTATGGAAATAATGTTGTGAAAGCATTTTGTTATCATAGCATGGAGCTGCAAAGTTGATTTATATATATAATGGACTCAAGGGAGACCCAAGGAGCTGCAATGGTAATACTTAATAACATAAGAAAATTCATTTTTATAAAAATGTCAAGTGTATGCATAAGGATTAATTACATGTTGGTTGTTTTCTTATAATGTTTTATTATGAATATCTTTAAGGGAAGAAATTTTTAATTTCACCAAAATTACTAACTCGCAAATCTTGGAGATGTTACAGATGGTATCAGAGCATTAGGTTACAACACTAGGGCCTAATGAGCTCAACATGCGATAAGTGAGTATGAAGGTTGTTAAGTTTACTAATCAATCGTTTTCGTTTCATTTTGGATGCATGGATTGTTGGTTGTTGCATGGTGCGAAAGAGAGCGGGGTTCCCTATCCTGCTAGTGTTGCACATAAGAAATGCTCAAAACTACAAGTATGAGATTCAAAGTACTATCTTGTTTTCATCGAGGCGATAGCTCGGCAACCTTGAATCCGTCGACTACTATGGAAAACAACGATAAGTTCTTCTTCTCTGTATTTTCTCTGGATAGAGCATTTTGAGGTTTTTCACTTACATTCCTTCGTATGGTATAATTGTTGTTCAATTCTTTATGATCAATAAATGTCCGACAGGGCAGAGAAATTGTATAGCTCTATTTCATGTCAAATGGTTAAATTTGGAACGTTGTCAACAAAGGGATGAGCACCCAAAACTTTAGAATCTTTGTAGAAACATAGAATGATATCCACTGCTTACACACGGTTGTATGTTTTGGAAATGTTAACGCTGTATGATCGGCAAATACCTCGATAAGGCAGAGTTGTGTAGATCTCCTTTTGTAATCCTTACATTGGTTAGAATTGATCTTTGTCACTATTTGAATAGCGCCCGAAGAATTAAGAACTCGTCGAAACAGATTTGGTATCTACAACTTTGTTCAGTGTAGACTCTACTGTAAAAAGGATTAAGCGTTTTGAAGTCGTAAGATTTCAGTAGGATTAAAGATGTGGGTTTCATTTTAGACTTGGCCTTTGTTAAATTAGACCCTTGGCAGTGTGAAATCGTATTGGGTTGCTTGTAAAAAACGTCTGAGATGTCTACTTATAGGAATAAAATTTCCAGACTGAAATCATTTTCAAGTTTTGCTTATTGAAGCCGTCGAAGTTCGTACTGATTGTAATCGTATTAAAGTAAGTCTAGTGGTGCGAATGACACATTGTAACATTTGTTCACCTGTGAGGATATCTAGGTTTTGAACCGCACTTGATTCCATTATATTAGAGAGCATCATTCCTGAAAACAGAAAGAACGATGTAGACGAAGAGGTTGAATTGAATGGGAAATTTTGAGAACTCTGGTGTGTTTCTTGATCCTCCTCCTCAAGGCCTGAGAATGAAGCTTTGTTCAACAGGATTTGTTGGATCTAAGTTGAGAATACCTTTGGGGCCAATTGGTATAAAGAGGGGACTGGGCCTTCGGCCGACTTAACTCTCCCAGCAGGGAAAAGTTTCTTTGCAAGTTCTCAATTGCTGGCTAGAGGAAAGAAGCCCAAACTATCAATCAAATTCTTCTCTGCTAGTTTCATAGTATGTAAAAAATAGGGTTAAAATATACTTCGAATCATGCGATAATAGGCATCTTTAAGTTTATACAATGGTCTGCACTGTAAAACAATTATAGATCGCTGTCATGATGAGGCGTCATCGACAGTTTTCCAAGCTAATTTAAGATCATGTGAATTTTCAGATAATCTCTTTGATGACCTAGATTGAGTGTTCAATGCAACTGTTAGTTTCAGTTAGGGTCACAATTTTAAACCAGCGAAGTTCTTTAACCACGCCATATGACTGTGTGTTTATCGCTCATTTCTTTATTTGGTTGTTATATAAAGTGTAGTATTTTATGTAGTATTGTAATAATATGGTTTAGGACTTTATAGTAAACTGAGTTAGAATTTAATTGACTTTATATGGAATTTTCTGGTCGCTGTGTAATTTAGATATGTTTCTGAGTTTTAAATCATTTCCTCTCTTCTATAACCTTTCAAAGAAGGGAAGCATAAAATACCTCCTAGCACACATAGAAGTTAAGTGTTTATGTTAAAAGATAATAAAAACATAGACTTCGTTAAGATTTAAATATGAAACTTTATACCTTTGCATACTATTTGAAATTGGTAAGAGGAACACATAGAGATATAAATAGGTTATCCTTACATTATGCTAGGATGAAGGTTTTGTAAGATATCTATATGTGGGTTCATGTTTACATATTCAAATGAGAAATTAAATGGAGGGTAAATATAAATATATATATATGCCAGTCATATTTTGATTCAACACTTAATTATGAAATATTGATTATATATTTTTATTATATATATAATATAAAGGATGTTAAAAGCATGAGATATTCATCTTAGTCAAGATTTTAGAACATCGATTAAAAGTATGAAATATTATTCTTAGCCAAGGTTTTTATTTTAATATATATTTTCCTTTAAATAATTAAGACTTGGTGTGAAAGAACCTTTCTTCTTAAAAAGGTAACCTTGAGAAAATAGTGGATCTTTTCTTATGTAAGATAGACCAAAAGACAAGGGCAGATCTTCATAGGGATGGCTTTATAGATCATTGAAATTTCTCCTTTTAGTATCAAGGAAAACCTTTAATATCATGGAATTTCCATGATAGATCAGAAGTAATATTTAACGGTAATTGATGTATAAGCTTTTATGAAACAAATCAAGGTGATGATTGACATATGTTTTATGCATGATTGCTCTTATGATTTAATTGCATTTTTTTTCTTTCTTTCTTTTACGACTAACACACTTAATGTTGTGTTCGAGCGGAATGTTGTATTTCCACACATCACTACAACAATCAAGAGGTAAAAATGGGATATATAGATTCATGTGATATTTAGTGTAATACTAATATGTGATGATACAGGTAAAATTGGTACCTCGACATATGAGGATCTTATAATAAGAAGATATGCAGTCACCCTTACAAAGGTATATGGTTATCATTATAAGGTATGCAAGTATGTTTTAGAAAATTGGTTATTCCTATGTGATATTAGTATATACAAAAGAGAAGTTGTATAACTAAAATAGGAAGTGTGTTTGAAATGGTGAAGGATAACATTCGAGGTTAAGAAATCATAATGTCCACGGGTCATCATAGGAAGAATATTATTTCATGTTCAAGGGATTATGTAATCCTATTAAGTAAGTTAGTTATGCTTTGGAAGGAGAAAATGTTTACTTCAGATGATCAAGTATGGATATGGTAGTTTGAAGAATGAATGATTTTCTTATTTACAATATTTGATTTTGTTATATAAAGTGTTACTAACAATTGAATTTGGCAGATGGCCAAAAACTCGGTGGAACTTGTTGAAAGACAAAAGCTTAATATATTATGCATGGTACAATAAAGGGGTGAGGATGAAAGATCCACATTGCAGCTTTTATTATTGTTAATTATTGTTGAATAAAGAACTAGACCAAATTGGTCCGAGAAATTGTAGGGTTACAAAATGTAATATGACGAAATAATTGATGAATTTGAATGAGATTTTCCTAGACTCAAGCAAGGAGGCTTGAGGAAAATGGATTCCTGGACTCAAGCAAGAAGGCTTGAGGGGAATTATGTAAAAGTGCGTTAAGGGCACTGAAGCACTCCCTAGAGATCAGGGAGTTGACAGCCGCCAGGATTCTCGAAGGAATCGGCGAGCTGTAAAGACCTAGGAAAACTATAAGAGAATGCATATGCGGGAGGCAGGACGCTGCTTAGTATGCATGGGAGAAAGTACTTCTGCGTGAGCACAGAAGTGTTAGGAAAGAAATCTCCAAATGAATTGCTGTGTGAGCGCTGGGGTGTTAGGCAAAAATTTCTGAAAGGGTTGTTGTATGAGCACTGCGGTGTTAGGCAATAATTTCTTGAATGAAAAGAATGATGTGTTTTGATTAAGTTAACAATCTACATTATTGGAGCACTGGATTATGTGTGCTTGTGATAAAAAGGTACAAACAAAGACTAAAATACATTCCATAAATTGCAAATGTTTTGTTGCAAAGAGGACTCATTGTTTATGTTTTCGAGTTTGATTACGGAATTGATGATAAGTTTTACTGAATAATTTCGGAGATCTGATTTTGTTGCATTAAAATGTAGGTTATGAACGATAGCATCTCAAAAAAATAAATAAATAAATAAATAAAAATTTTAAAGATCAAAGATGAAGAGACAAAAGACTGCCAACACCGAGGACGGTGTTAATTCTAAGGGGGAAAGGATGTAACATCCTGCTTATTATCCCATTTCTTTTTATTAAGAATGTAATTATGTAGTCATTCTGGTAAGGAGCTCAAGGAAAAGGCCTCACCATTAAACTATGTAAGCTTTGTTATTTACTTATTCTTTCTAAGCTGTAAATTGTAGTACTTAGGAGAGTACACAATGGTGACACAACTAAACGATGGGAAACTGAACCTATTTTGGAGGAGTTTACAGAAGATTAGCACCAGGTCGTTGAAGAATTTGGTGTCACCAGAACCAAAATAGCTGCCATGATAATAGGTTCAAAATTATATCAATGAGTAGATAAATATGAATCATTCTTTAATAGATCGCTACGCTATTTTGGTGTATTGGATCGTTGAAAATAGTAAAGGCTTCCCTAAAAGAACTGACACCAAATCACCGAGATCTCATTTATGATGAAGTCCATTGCAATTTTAAGCAAAGCAGGAAACAAAAAAATTGGTTGATGGTTTACCAACTCATTAAAACGTCAAGGATAGTGGAACCATGCATTAAAAGGAATACTAAGTTCTTTTATGATCACGATTCCTTTTTGTCTATATTAACAAGCATATTTCACCACATGGATTATTCTTGTTGCAAAAGTTTCGCTACCTCATTACCAATAGCCCATTACGTTGCGAAGAAACGGATTACCACCGGGTCTCAATGATCGATTCAGAAGATTGCGCAGGGATTGCTTAGTCATTCACCCAGTTTTGTTATGATAGATAACTTTAATGCGCGTAGTGCAGGCGAACGGTTGCACAAATTAGGGCGCGGAAGGAGAGGAGTTTTCTCTCTTGGATCGGCGCTTAAGAAGGAGATCAGTTTCTGTCTTAGGGGGGGCTCACAATAAGAAGATTTTTTTCGTCTCTTAGATGGGGGGAAATTTGCGCAGATGGCATGGGCACATTAAGTTTGGTATCGATCTTTATCTCTGCGATGGGAGCAGAAGAGATTGCCATTTCGGTAGAGGGAGGAGAGAGAGCTTGCGATTTGAGGATGAATGATTTAGTTGTTTGACCAAACAACGGGTGATCCTTTCAGAATATTTTGACAGAGCGAGCGCGGAGTGAGATCGTTCAGGAGAGCCTCATCCAGTAATGAGATGGAATGTGACCCTTGTATCACGGTTTCCTCTGTTTTGTATTCGCCCTTGCAAAGGTAACCTCTGCCCAGTTTTGTGAACGTTGTAATCCTGATTTTTTTGCACTTTAGTAAAATCTATAGCTACCTGCGTGTTAGTGAGGTATGCATTAAGTGCTTAAATTATTAGTTATTGAACAAATTGCGCTATTGACAAAATCGTCATATAATTAAGGTGATCTTCACATAAGTAAGTTACTCACTGCTGTTCATAATTCTCTTCCTAAATCTGATAAATCCGTAGACTATTTTTTCTTCTGTTTGAGTTAAAATCTCTGCATAAAACGCCACGTTGTCTTTTATATATATATATATATATATATATATATATATATATATATATATATTGTGCGATAATCCGGTAGTATTGAACCTTTATCTCTGCATGATCATTTTCCTTGGGTGGTCTTAAATCCTCCATTTACCTGATCGTGGAAGGCAAGACATCGAATCCCTGTAGGTGCGGTTATGTCGCTTAAACGCTGCATAGAGGCTAGCGCAACCCCTGCAAGTATTATTTCTTTGCTTAAAACCACACGAAGATTAATTTGATCCCTGGATCTTATCTATATTGCAAAAATGTTGTCGCATTCTTAAGTTTGAATCTCAGAGTTAGATCTTCCTTGCTTTGATAAACATTACTATGGGTTGTCTAGTTGTGATCTGCGTAGAGAGACATTGGGGTATTTGATGGATGAAATAGTTTAAGAAATGGCTTAGAGCACGTCCCATTTTTTCCATGGTTTATTATATATTTAAAATTCTCGTGTAGGTTCCTTTAAACCCTTGATCACCTGTTGTGGCCGAGATTATATATTAGGGTTTGAGATCTTCGAGATCCATTTATTTATTTTGTAAGTAAATCATTTTGGAATGGATGTAGGCATTGTAGTAATCAGAATCATTAATTAAGGTTAAATCCTATTTCTTGTCTTTAAAATATTGTGGCTGTTTGTTGGAGTTCATTTCACAAGCTGTAGGTTTGATTTTTGTCAAAAGAAAATTTCCTACCGAATCACCTTCTTACTCATTGTTGCCAGAAATTGATCTTTACATGTAATTGTTGGAAAAACAATCTCGATGAGAAAGGCTGCAAAGTAGTGGAAAGTGATTTCGGCAACAATTGGGTTGTACAATGTAAATTCTACTTGATAATTAATACAAGATGCGACTCTCCTTTGGTGGACGTAGCCCATTATGGAATGGGTGAACCACGTACATTTTGTCTTCCCGTGTGTATAATTTTTGATTCTTATGTTTATGTCTTATTATTTATATCTTGTCAACAACTCTTGAGTAATTGTTATTCACAGAATGTGTATGGAAATAATGTTGTGAAAGCATTTTGTTATCATAGCATGGAGCTGCAAAGTTGATTTATATATATAATGGACTCAAGGGAGACCCAAGGAGCTGCAATGGTAATACTTAATAACATAAGCAAATTCATTTTTATAAAAATGTCAAGTGTATGCATAAGGATTAATTACATGTTGGTTGTTTTCTTATAATGTTTTATTATGAATATCTTTAAGGGAAGAAATTTTTAATTTCACCAAAATTACTAACTCGCAAATCTTGGAGATGTTACATGACCAACTTTCATTTTCTCAGAAAAAAAAAATAGGCTTCGTCGGATTCAACAATTCTGATGGTTGATCAGTCTCACCCAGCGAGTGAGAGTTTAGGAGTAGGTCTCTATGGGTCATTAATTTGCACATTTGGCCTACCTACTCCTGTTCATTTTATTGGTTCTGAATATTTTTCTTTGTCTGAGGTTTTCACGGTCGGTCCAATGATAGATCCATGGATTCTCCCCACCGAATAAGAACTAGTTGTGCCCTTATCTATTGTAAAGGTGGCCTACTTAGATTCACAACATGTTGCAATAGAACATATCGTGACTCCGTTGGTCTCTGTTGAGTGTCATGAACAAGTTATCTGTTACTTGTTCTCCATGCTTAGTTGGACGTTAAGAGTATTTCCCTCAAATATTTCTTAAAAAATAATGCTTCTCAGCGGGTTAAGAGTATTTCCCTCAAATATTTCTTAAACAAAATATCTACTTTGGCTTTATTTTTCGAGGGCATCAATGAGGCCATTAGCTCCACTCATCTAGGTACAAGGTCTTTACATCTATTGTCAATTGAGTGTAGATCGGGTTGTTGGGAGGAATGTTGTTATCCTCCCCACCCGGGTTCAAATCTTGCTTTGTGACACTTTCTCCTTGGAAGCCGACTTTCTATGTAATGATTGTAAATTTGACCATACCTTGATTCTTTCATAATACAATCCTTGTACTTATCAAGCCAAGTCAGCATCGAACCAATGAGAGATATTTGGTTCCGATATAGGATAATGATATGTTCGCTCCACTCTCCCTTATCTCTTGTTCCCGTGATTCCTTACGGACGATGATCTGACGAGGTTGAAGTTGGATGGGTCATATTTTATCACGTCCACTCATGTCAACTTTTTAAGAACGCACAGGCATAGTCATGACAGAATACTATAAACTTCGACATGGAATCAATAACGTCTCTTTTCCGAGCACATTATAAAAAGAAAAGGAAATATCGATTTCATTCCATCGAGTGTGCATTGTATTAGCCTTGGAAATCAAAAGATTAGGTTTGTGAGCTGGCATACAATAATGGTTACTAACACTATTGATGACAATGATTCACCACAAAAGACGCATGATTTAGTTAAGTACAATAGAAGTGTGTGGCGACCTGGTTATTAGGTGCCATATCAATCCGTCTTTTCTTTTACATCATGTGCATATTGTAGGGAAGCTTCCAAAAATATCATATTCGAATACCTCTATGAGTCTTGTTCCAAAGGTTTATCCGGGAAATAAATGAAAGTGGAAGAATAATGGAGCATCGTTATTTGCAATGGGATTTAGATGGTCACAACTAAACCGAAATATGACTCCTCAGGATTTGAATTTAACATAACTAAATCAGGGTCCCTCGCAATTACTCTTTGGGCTGCAACATTCCAGTATGATCTTTGCCTTGTCGTGTCTTTAATAATGACCTAGAAAGAGAAGAGACAAATATACCACATGGAATGTCTACTGGTTCACAAATAAATTATATTCTCGAAGTACATTGAAAATGGATGAACCAGCGCTCTCAGATACTTCCATTATAAAAGCAATGACGAGTAGGATCAGGTCCACAGATCACCTCCAATACTTTATATGAAGTCAAAATGTTATACCGTCCTCGTGCGTAATAAAAATTTGGGAATAGATGCTGCTTAAATCTGCTTCTTGAGAACTTAAACTGGTAGATTGTGTGCGTTGGGCATCTATACTTTAATGTTTTGACGTCAGTGACGTTTACAAAAAGAAGTTGCCCTAATTTGATTGAAGAACAACATCAATTTCCGTTTTTCACATGCACCGAATTACGAATATAACTCTTGTCTTCCTCTGCATTATCACCAAGGAACGATAACGCATCATCGAAAAAAATGACACGAGTTACACTGACCTCAAGACCAAAGCTTAAGCCATGAATCCTATTGAGTGATTTAGCAATCTGAAGTGAGATGTCGAGTCCTTCCATCACTATCGTGACAGGGGACAAATGTACCTTAAGCCTCTTGAGGATTTGAAAAAAAATTATGTCGCTCCATTAATTATCATAGTAAAATTAACTGTAGTTATGCACGTCCAAGTCCAGTTCACCATCCCCACTAACATACCTATCTGAATTAGAAACAGTCTTATATAAAGCCAATTGGTACGATCATAAGCCTTTGAAAGATTTGATTTAATAACCTTTGTAAGCTTCTCTTCAACCTTGATTGTATGGACACTTTCTTGCGTTGTCCCACTTCTTCAATCCGAAAAAACCAAACTGTTCTGTTGATATATTTGCTGAAAGACCGGCTATAGTCTTTCAGCTATTATCTTCAAAATGATTTTATAAATTGCATTACATAATGATATTGGCCTGAAATCCGCGAAATATGTTGGACGATAAACTTTCGAAATATGTTGGACGATAAACTTTTGGTATAAGAACTAGGAAGGTAGCGTTAAAATTGGATGGATTCTTTCCTGAAATTCTAATATATTCAATCAACTTGAGTATATCCACTCCCAATAACTAAAAAAAGTCAGTAAAAACTAATTCCACCCATCCGAGCCTATACTTTTTTCCTTTTTTGCTTTACCCAAAGTAAATTCCAGTTACTCTAGAGAAATTGGTACAAAAATATTGTCATTTTCATTTTGATTTATCCATCTTGGAAAATAAGAGAAGGTTTTAACCTATGTTCCGAGGGTATGACGGATACAGATATGGGTACCCCACATTTTGAAATAGGGTACTTGGGTACGTCGAGGTAGTGTAGACATATTGATATATTTATAAGTAATAATTATATTGATATATTTATTATTAAGTTAATAAGTTTTCAACAAGTAACACACATTTGACATTGGTATTGGTGTTTGCACATTAATTCGGATTACAAATATGATATTGATATTGATATGAATCTACCAATCCTAGGGCGGACACTACCATTTGTTGATCATAGGCGTGAGCTTCTATTGAGGAAGAACAACAATATTATTTGTTGAGACTAAATACTGTAGGGTCGTGGTCATCTAGCAGCACTATTCCAGTGCATGAGGGTGCAACACTCCAATGGAAGGAGCAATCAGAAACTTACGCTTATTAAGGGCGCATTTCTCCTTCATGGGATGCATACTATCAATCTGGGTGTGACCTCTTACAGTTGGGCGTGCCTCCATTGTTTGCGCATTTATCTCATGAAAGTGTTGTCCTAAAACTTCAACAATACTCCTATTATTTACAGCAGCTGTGCTTCCATTGTTTGGTCATTAATCTCATGCAAGTGTTGTCCTAAACTCTTACAATATTTATCTTATTTGCAGCAGTAGTCCCTGCCTCAAGGAGTCCACCTTCAACAATATTTAAGGTCAGATTTATTCTCTTATAATATATGATTGGAATTGAATATTTAGGAAGCAATTAATATTCTTATCTTGTTTATTATTGGGTTCTTATTCTGGTGTTAAACCATTGGGGTATGCAAAAAACCTTAAATAATAATTACTCCCTCCTGAGTCCTAACATTGCCTACAAACCAACAAGTCACCTACCAAATCAAGCAGACGTAAACCAACAGTGAAGGAATTTGGGGTCAGATTTAAGTTGGGATATTACACCATTGACTCACTAACAGGAAGTCAAGGTTGGTTGAAAAAATCAGACCCTCTATCATTTGATGCAGAGATTGGTTTGTCTACTGAATGAAGTACCGACGAAGTACCCAAACTCGTGGTATGCAGCCTTTTTTAAGTATTAGTACCCAAATTTCTTTGACCAAGTACCCGGTACTTTCACGATACTCCCAGAGGTACCAATTCCAGTACCTGATACGGGTACCTCGTACTGGTACGGGTGCCCAACCCCCCAGTATGGGTACCTCGCAACTTAGGTTTTAACTATCTTTGCTAAATTACCACCTTTGGCTTCAGTATAAATGCTGCTGAAAAAAATTCACTCCTTCTGTTGAATGTTCAAAACCTCTTATCACTTCCCCACTACTCTTTTTAATTTCCCAAAAAGTATTCCTTCACTTCCTCTAGTCAACAAACTTATGGAAGTAAGTTGTGTACTCATCCCTTAGATCAAACCACACCGCTCTGCCTCAACTTCTTGAGAATTTCATTTTTTAGCCTCTTTAGATCCTCTAGTATTTTCAACTTCTCATTTCCTTAAACTCTTGTATCCTCAGTAAAGATGTCCTCTGTCTTTTTCTGTTTCTTTTAATCTCGTCTCTGTTTTTTCCTTGTTTTATAGACCATTCCAGTGATAGCTTCTTTTCCCTATATAAAGCTTTTGCAAATTGTTGGCTAGGTGAGAAATCCAAATTTGTATCATAACCTTCCCATCATGATTTAATCATATTTATATACTCCTTATTTTCCAACCAATGAGGGTTAAACTTAAATGGTGCAGTTAGTTTCTCATCTCCCTTTTCCATCTGGATTATGATTGGAAGATGATGTCATCCGCCTCCGGTTACCCTTCGAGATTTGGACTTCTCAACTTTCTTCGAATGTTCCCCTGCCAACAAGAATTTGTCTATTCTTTTTGCTTCCTCGGCCTCCCTTGATCTTTTATTAAACCATGTAGGTTTAATTTCTATTGGTTCAATGTCAATTAGATCCTCTAAATCGAATTTGGTAACAAGTTAAGTGGCTACTAGTTTAAATATATATTTTGATTTCACCTTATCTATGTTTATAGTTTTAAAGAAAAACTTATAAATATTTATTTTTATAAATAATAAAAAACTTTAAATTCACTCTTAATTTTGTGTTATTTTATTCATATTTAATTTATTATTATTATGTAATTAATTATATATAATATATTACATTGGTTTACAATTTCTTCACTATTTGAATGTATTTAGCATTTTTTAATGCAATAATGGGGAGTTTGTTTCAGATAACTGGTTTAACTAGAAGGAGACAAATAACATGTAGATTATCCATGGACAATGAGTGATTACAAGTCGGCATGGGGAACAAGTGACACAAAACCTATCTGTATTCTGCCACCAAAAGTTAAATAACCATGCTAATTTTATGGATTTCTTTATCTAATATTATATTAGTATATATATATTGTTTAAAAAATTCAATATAAAATTTAAATTTATTTGTAAAGTAAATTAAAGTAAAATTTAAACATTAAAGAATGTCATTTATAAGGGTTTGGGAATACTATAAAGTAAGACTTAAATATAAAGGAATCTCATTTAATCTTAAGAATATTCACATAGAAAGGGTACATATAATATCTTTGGGGAAAGCTAACGCAAAGATAATGGGTGTATCATATCATTCCAAGTAAGAATTAAGGTATTGAGAAATCAGTACACAAAGTATTGAGAAATCTCTTTTATAAGGGATTGCTTAAAATTAAGAATGTATCCTATCGGTCCAATATTCACGTAGAAAAATATAAAAATGAAAGCGTGTATCCTATCTGTCCAATATTGACATAGAAAAATATCAAAATGAAAGGGTGTATAATGTTGGAGTGGAAAGCTAAAGAAATAATAATGGTATAAGTTCAAAAAACAAATCACTAATTTTTATATAATATATTAATATTTTTGAAGTTGTAAATAATGTAAAATTTTCAAATTCTTCTTTGATTATATATTTTTAATATTTTAGATTTAATATTAATATCAAAAATAGAAAAAGTTTCCCAAATATAATATTTAAAAACCATAAATTATATTGAAATAAATTCATTTATGAAACACAATTACAAACTTTAAATTTTGGTCAAATTAACATCATAAATCTTAACATAAATTATTTCCAACCATCGGGAGATTTTAAATATATCCAATTTAAATTATTATTATTTTAAACTTTTAAGCTAAATTATGAACTTAATTTTCTCGCTCGACTAATCAAGTATTTTGACCAAGTTTTTTTCTTAGTACAAAATTGCAAATAATCTTTGTCATAATATGGTACATATAAATCAACAATCACTTAATTTAAAATATTTATTTATAATTATTTGTATTGGATACAATTAATCAGACATTTTATTTATAATTTTTTTATAATGTGATGAAATAATATTATTTTAAGATTTAATTTTATAAGTATTATTTCTTAAAATTTATTAAACAAATATTAATTATGTTAAGGATTTTATTGAACGGAATCTCCATAAAGGTGTTTATGCAATACCTTGTTCATGTGGGATGAGGTATATTGGTGAGAAGGGTTGCTCCATAAAAGTTACGATAAAAGAACACATGGCAGACATAAAGCATGGGAGAACCAAACAATCCATTGTAGTTGAACACTATCATGACACTAAACATCATATGTGCGTTGAGGATACAGAAGTCCTTGCAACTATCCCTCACCACTACAAAAGGAAAATATGGGAAGCCCTAGAAATTGAGAGCTGCAAGAAAAATTTTAACCGAGATGATGATCTAAAATGAAAGGAATCCTGGAAACGTGTAGTTCACATCCTTAGGAATAACCCTACGTGTTAAAGGTCAAATATGCACTTCTCCATTCATGATCACATTGCTCTGTCAATCACACAAAAGGACACTATGGATGGAAGAGCTAGGTTGACCCTGGATGAGTTACTGCTAAGATTACATTCTTCAGCTGAAAAACATAATTTTTTCTACAGTTTTCACTATGTGTGCGCTACTATTGCCACAGTATTCTAAGATTTTGAATGTTGGTCTTATTGAAGACAACCCGTGCACATCCTCCAAAATGTTGTGAACTCTAGTTGTCAAATGCAGAAGTTGCATACTGTGTGCTAGTCTATTTGTATGAAACCCGCGCACATCTTAAGATGAAATGAAAAAATATATTAAGATTACGAATTGGGATTAGTTGAAGTTGTTTCTGCAACTTCCCCAAAATCCCAATTCAACCACCTTTCGAATTCAACTGCCAACCTTGTGCCATAAATACAAGGGGAAGCCATGAGAGAGGGACCTAGAAGGAATGATAAGTTGTTGTTATGCTCGAAGAATTCTTAAGTCATTGTGAGGAGCAAGAGCCCAGGACTCAGTTGCAGAAGTGTCTGGACAGATCAGGTATATATGTACTTATCTACATTTTTTTGACAATAAAAGGTGGAAATACACTTCCCGTCCCAATTGAATTTCTATTTGATCTAAATGTCTATTTGATTGAATATCTGATTGTGATTAATGTTAAGTTGTTTTCAATTTCATTATCTATTTGCAGTCAAGATACGTTGAGGAAGGTTAACTTGTTTTGCAGTTTTGTCACTGTGAAAGGTTGGGCGAAAGCTAGGACCAACCATCGTTAAAAAGGTACAACTTTCGAAATCCTAAACTCTTTCCATTCGTAGTAATTAATGAAAAACATGAATGCATTTACCTATCACCCCATGTAATTTGGTAATGTCATTTCCCTCACTATAAGGTATTTTCTTGCACAACAGAACTAGCGACTCCGCTGGGGAGTAACTGGTTGTTTTATCCTCTACGGGACCTTGCTAGGTTTTCTTCTAGTTTATTCAGTCTTTTTGTGTTATGAGAGGTTTTTTATAGGTTACTTTATAGTTCCTTTTTATCTTGATTCATTTTACTTTGACTGAGCAAACCTCTTTTTATTGCCTTACGTCCCTGTGCACTGGTCTATTGTACATACAGTAGTGCATATTCTGCATTGTGGGCTAGTTTCCATGAAGCATAGTTGCGCATTTCTTGTTGCAGGCGTTGGTTTTTATACTAAACAATAGCGCATGTTTCCTGTAAGTCTAATACTTCCACTAAGGTTTGGTTTCCAAGTTGTTGGGTCTACTTCTGACATTTTCCTTGCTTCCTTGACTGATTACTGAGACATGTTTATCTTTTATGAGTATTGTTTACCTCTTTGAAGTCCTTTAGATTGCTTTACCTGCTTCAACACTTGTTTAGGTGTCTTTTCTAGTTTTTTTTAAAGCCTTTTTGAAGTTGTGCATGACTATCTGATAGATACAATAGCACACTTTTTTCCTTAGATGCTTGTTTCACTCCTGCAGACCTACGCACTCAATGCTTGTTTTCTGCTGCAACAACAACACACTTTTACTAAAGCTTGCTTTCTTTTAAGGGTTTTGATTCCATTTTGAGTTCTTAGGGTGATTCTTGAAAATTCTTTTGGTCTGGATACCTTCTGAACTTTTGTTCAGATCAGACTCATTCGGTTTAATCCCTTTTTAGCTTTTTCTTTTGAGTTTGTGTGGCAGTAGGATTACCTTTGGTTTGCTTACATACTCTTTTGTGTGGCGGGTGTTTTCTTGGGTTTTGGTGCTTAGGAGAAGCCTCTTGGTCTATTTTTCTATTGCATGCATTTTTTTTCCTTTCTTCTTTTACATCTTGTTCCAAGCATAGAGTTTTTTCCATCGAAACAACTCGGTAGGTCAAGTCTTTTTTGGTCTTTTGATTCAATTGCTTTAAGCCTTTAGGTTGTTTATCCTTACCCACACTTTTCGTTAGGTCTTACTTGTGCCTTTTTTCAAGTTCATTTTCTTTTGCAAATAGAAGAAAAGACAAAAATTGAAATTGGTAGTTTAATAGTGATATGTGTCATCATTTTACGAAGTATCATAGATTGTCTTTCTTTGAAAAGTTAAAAAATATAAAAAAAAATTGTTTGCTTAAGATTGCCTAGTTTCTTGTTTTGAAAAAACATAAACGAAAAGAAAAAGAGTCTTTCTGAAGTTTTAAAAGCATTATTTATACTCACTTTTCTTTTTGTCGAAACCATTCCACACACTTCACTACCCTTCTTGAGTAAAAAGTAGCCTCTAAAAATAAAATTTAATAAAATTAATTAGCAACTTTTTCTTTTTAGGTATACACATCATCAACTAGCTTAGGCTAGGGCTTCGGGGTAAATCACCTTAAACTACTCGAAATCGATTTCATTACTCAATAATCATAGTAAGACAATCTATTAGGTAAATCCACCTATATCAAAATATCCTGGTAATGCTCTACTCAAACAAGAGTTAAGCACGAGGCCTTGTGCGATTGGAATTGTTGAGGATACACCCTTACTTTCCTTTCAAACATAAACTAGAGCTGACTCGCGTACGGGGGTCCACTAGTACTTTTAAGTGCTTTTGGATTTCAGGCTTTGCTACCCGCCCCATGCGTCTTGGCTATGTTGACGACTGTTCCCCCAGGTAATTTTGTATTTGTGGCATCCTTTGTATCATAACCCTAGGGCTCTACATAGGTAGAGTGGAAGGATATTTCCACTTCACCTCGAACAGAAACGGAGGTAACCCTTTGCTAGTAATCTCAGGAGGCGGTTAGGTGATTTTAATGCTTGCACCCAAAGGACCTCCATTTGATGTTGTGTAACTGACCGTCGATACTCTATTAGTTTTCTGGGCCCTCATCATCCCAGACTTGCTTCTGAGAGTATTAGCCTTGTTTTCCTGGTTTGATCACTTAGGAAATTTTTAGTGGTATGTTGTTTGCTCCCTAGTTGTTTAGTGGCCACTAGGTTTTATACTTAGTTTTCTTTTTATATAGATATGGAGGACCAACCTCTTCATTGGTCTCGGAGGTTGCAAAACCTTCCCCCACTCATTGTGGAGCCTCCACCGCCATCACGACGTCGGAGGACGAATTCCCGTGGTTCATACGAGCTTATGGGCAAAACAGGGTTACCTAGAGAACCATAACCCATAATTCAAGATCATCAGGTCTTTGATACTGTTGAGGTTAAGGATTTAACTTCTCGAGAGTTTAGCACTCCTCTCAACGCTCTCCTAACTGGACCAAACGATCTGTTACTCATAACGAAAGTTCAAAGGTAAGACTAGGGAGGATCCCGATGATCACGTGACTACTTTTCATCTTTGGTGCTCTTCTAATTCGTTGAATGATGATTCCATCAGATTGAGTCTCTTTCAGAGAACCTTGACTAGTGGTCCAGCTAAATGGTACATTGAACTGCCTGCAGTCGCTTATGGCACCTTTTGGGATCTAGATACTATTTTTCTGAACCACTTCTAACTTCCTGTCAGGTATGATGCTAGTATAGATCTTCTGTCAACCTTTCGATAAAACAAAGCCACTCACTTATCTGACCATATTCAGGAGAGGTGAAGGAGGAAGACGCTCATTAAAGCAGACATCCCACCAGAATTCTTATTAGAGTGGTATCTTAAATCACTCCTTCCTTACATTTCTAAGGAAGTGGCAACTTCTGGGGTGTCCTCCGAAGAGGAAGCTATCCTTAGAACCCAGCAGCTTGATCTAGTATATGCTCTGTTTGGGCTCTTATATGAGATTATTCCCAATGCACCGAGATCTAACACAGATCTAGGTAAACCTAAGCTTGGACCACATGCTGATGGCATAGTGGGTTTTGTAGATTCTGCAGCATTTGATGCTTTAACTAAGCAGGTTCAAGCCTTGTTTGTCAAACAGTTTGTTGCAGAAGCAACTTCATTTGCATCCTTCCCTTCGAAAACGGAATCTATACAACAAGTATAGATGAATCAAAAGGGCCCTTGGCAGCCCAACAACAAAAATAAGGGCAAGAAAGGGGAGGGAAACCACCAAAATCCCAAAAATACTGAAATGTCAAGCAGGGAAAAAAGGAGAAAAAGAAAGTGAAGTTTCCTTGCAAACAATGCAAAGAGGATCACCATACCCATCAATGCCCTCTGATGGAAGAAGCCCCGAAGCTGCTTCATGAAAAGAAACCAGCTGTCTTAAAAGACCCATTTACTCACGGGCAAGGTTCAGCTTCTGGAAACTCTAGTGCTGGGGGCACTCATCATGCCTCATCTGCTAATAAATCATTTATTAATATGGTTTATTCGGACGCTCTTTTACAAACTCGAGCTAGAAACTATACCTCGGATCCGCAGCAGAAGGATGTTCCCGATTCATCTACCCCTCTCCAAATCGAGATACCGGTGGATTTGTTGCTGAAGATCCCGAAAGGTGTCTTCAAACGAGCTGTGCAAAACAAAAATGCGCGGGCTGCCCCCAACTATAATGTTGTGGAGGATTTAGCCCAAACCCCTTGTGCCATGTCCACTTTAGAAGTACTGTAGAGTTGTCCAATTCAACACAGTGCACTTCTTGCAGCGATTGGTAGCGTAGAATCATCCAATATGCTTGCCCATTTTGATATGAGTAATATCAAGTTCTGGTTGTTGTTCCACGTCACTCTTGAAATACAGGTAGTCCATGGTCCAAGACCATTGGACGAGCTATTGTAGATGAGTGCACGTCTACGTGCATAATGTCCATTTCTTGTTGGAAGGATTTGGGCGAACCCGAGTTAGCCCCCTCGAACATGGTACTTACCACCTTTGATGGAAGATCTTTCCGTCCATGTGAAGTCTTACCATCATTTGACGTTGAACTTGCGGGCAAACTAGTATCTGTAGATGTTGAAGTTCTGGAAGCTCCACTTGACTATAACTTGTTGGTAGGTAGGAGCTGGACATATACAATGCAAGCAGTGCCATCGTCCGTTTTCCTAGTTATAATGTTCCCTCATGAAGGAAAGATCGTCATAGTCGACCAACTTTCATTTTCTCGAAAAAAAAATAGGCTTCGTCAGATTCAACAATTTCGATGGTTGATCAGTCTCACCAAGCAAGTGAGAGTTTAGGAGTAGGGCTCTATGGATCATTAATGGGCACATTTGGCCTACATGCTCCTGTTCATTTTATTTGTTCTGAGTGTTTTTCTTTGTCTAAGGTTTTCACGGTCAGTCCAATGACAGATCCATGGATTCTCCCCACCGAATGAGAACTAGTTGTGTTCTTATCTATTGCAAAGGTGGCCTACTTAGATTCACATGGTCAGTGGACTCTATCCACTCTTTTGATTGTCTAGACATTGTTTTTCGCTCCGATGAGGCCATTTTGTAAGCAATGATTGGCCTGGACCATCCTTGGGAACACATGCACCACATGTCTTATTTGCTTCCTGATCTGGACATGAATTATAGAGGTGAGATTTATATGGGACTCAGTGGAAATGTTTATTTGTTTGGTATCCCTTCTACTTCAAAAGTTGTTTATGCCGAAGGGAATATGACAAATATATCGAGAACTATTCTGATCAACATTTCCATCAAACCTGGAGTCGTGGAAAATCTTTTCATTGGTGTAGACTGTTCTCCTGAAGAGATCATTTTGTATACCAATCTCTTTAAATAATTCTGCGACGTTTTTTCATGGTCATACGAGGAGATTCCGGGAATCGACCCTGCCATTGTTTAGCACGTCATCACAATTTACCCCAATGCTAAACCCGTGAGATAGAAGCTCCGTCCAATTAACCCTCGAAAAGCAACTGCAATCAAGGTGGAAGTAGAGAAATTGCTCAAAGATGGATTCATCTATCCGATAGATATGACGGATTCGGTTTCAAATCCTGTTCCAGTAGACAAAAAGAAAGGAACCATTAGATTCTGCATTTACTTCCGGGACCTAAATAAAGCTTGTCCGAAAGACAATTACCCCACACCATTCATAGATCAGATCATCGATGCGTGTGCGGGCCATGAAATGTTTTCTTTCATGGATGGTTTTTCAAGATATAATCAGATACAAATCAAATTTGAAGACCAGCACAAGATACCTTTCATTTGTCCTTCGGGGAGCTTTTCCTATTGGAAGATTCCATTTGTCCTAAAGAATGCTAGAGCTACCTTTCAGTGGGCAATGAACTTTGCTTTTCATGATATCAAGCATGTGGTCGAACCTTACTTGGATGATCTCCCAGCGTGATCTTGAAAGAGACGGGAGCATCCTGACCACCTAAGACTTGTATTTGAATGATGCAGATACTACAAGATTCGATTGAATCCGAATAAATGTGTTTTCTGCGTCGAGTCTAGACGATTATTGGGTTTCATAGTATCCAGTCGTAGCACAATGGTTGATCCATTGAAAGTTGAGGCGATTGTAAATCTGCCTCCTCCTCGAACCCTGAGACAACTTCAAAGTCTGCAAGGCATGTCCAAGTTCTTGAGATGCTTTATCATTAACTATGCCAAAATTACAAAAGATTTCATGAGATTGCTTAAACAAGACACCTACTTTCTGTGGGATGAGGTTGCTCAAGCATCATTTGAGGCCTTGAAAAAGGAATTACTATCATCCCCCTTGTTAATCCATCCAGACTATACGAAGGATTTCCTCCTATATCTGGCTGCATCAGTATACACAATCAGCATAGTACTTTCTCAGGAGGATGACAAGCTCCAAGAGCATGTCATTTATTATATGTCATGCACCTTGATAGCTCCTGAGATTAAGTATTCATACATGGAGAAGTTGGCATTAGTTGTTGTCCATGCTGTTCAGAGGCTACGTCAGTACATCTTATTGCAAACTACCATTATGATTGTGGAATTCAATCATTTTCAATATGTTCTCACTCGACATATCATCGGTGGGAAATTCAATAAATGGATTGTAATCCTGCAAGAATTTGACTTGCTTTTGCATTCTGCTAAGTCAAAGAGATAACTGGTTTTCGTCGAACTGATTTCTGAATTTCCTAGTGACATAGTACACGTTGAGAAAGATTCATCATTCCTGGATGAACATATCTTTCTCATAGCATCGTCTGACCCATGGTATGGGGATATCCTGGTATATCTCTAGACTTTGAGGTGTCCCACCACTTTCTCAGGGATGAACGACGCAAACTTAAGAGTCATGTGAAGAACTATCTCATCATTTCTGACACTTTGTACAGACGTGGGATAGATTCCATCTTATGCTATTATTTAACCTTAGAGGAAGCTGGAACAGTATTGAATCATGATCATAGTGGAGCCTGTTGGGGTCATCTTTCTGGGTTGGAAATAACCCAGAAAATACTGCGTGCTGGTTATTTTTCGCCCATGATCTTCAAAGATTGTGTGGAAGTTGTGAAACGCTATCAGCGATGTCAGTTTTTCACCAGGATGATGAGAGCACACCCAGCTCCTCTCCATCCTATAATCATAGCAGGCCCCTTCACCAAGTGGGGGATTGATTTTATGAATTGTAATCCAGTTTCCGCTGGAGGTCATCATCATATCATTGTTGCCGTCGCTACTTCAATAAGTGGGACGAGGAAATGCTTACTGTTAAGGAAGATGGGGAAATGACTGCTTATTTCATTTTCAACCAGATCATTGCAAGATTTGGTGTACCCAAATAGATTGTGACTGATCATGGTCGACGTTTCCAGAACACCATGATGACCGATCTATACACCATGTTAGGTTTTTGGTAGGAACATTCATCTTCATTTTATCCATAAGTGAATGGTCAGGTCGAAGCGATTAATAAAACTTTGAAAACAATTTTACAAAGTACAGTTAATGGCAGTAGAACTAACTGGCACATCATGTTGTACCCTGCTCTTTGGGCCTACCGAGCCAATGTGAATACTGCTACCGGGTTCTCTCCCTTTCAACTTGTTCATGGGATATAAGCAGTCATTCTGGTTGGGTGGGAGATTCCTTCATTGAATTTGGCTATCCAACTACTACCTGACACTTCAGTCTTGGAAGAAAGTTTGTTGCAGTTAGAATATCTTGATGGGAAGCACTGTGATGCGCTCACAGCAAACGAAACACATAAGAATCAATTCAAGGGATAATATGATAAGTTTGTCAAACCTAGGGTTTTTCTCGAAGGAGACCCTATTCTACTCTATGACCAGGACAAGGAACCTTTAGGAGCTGGCAAGTTTAAGTCCATGTGGCTCGGTCTCTACATAATTTCTAAGGTTCTGAAGAAGGGTGCATACGAGTTAACAAATTATGAAGGTAATAAGTTGTCAGAGCCTAGAAATGGGCTCTACTTGAAGAAATACTACGCTTACGCATCTTTTCTTTTTCATGTATTATAGTTGTACATTTTGTAGAGTTATCTTTGTTTATGGTTTTCGTTACGTCTTATGCATCTTTTTCTTTGTGTTTCAGATGTCGACTAAACACTTTATAGGGTTTGCTGACGGTGCTAGCCACCACACCCATCACTTGGATGCAGCTGCTTTGGTTATTTACTCACCAACTGGCCAACTGGTTTCTTCGGGAGGGGCTTGTTTAGGTCCCACAACGAACAATGTGGTTGAATACAGTGTGGTCATAGAGCTACTCCTAGATGCTCTGTTCCATGGCATTTCACATTTGGAGGTAAGGCTCGACTCGCAGCTAGTTGCGTTTCAGTTAATGGGTGTTTATCAGGTTAGAGATCTCATTTTTCCACGTTGGTTTTTGTGTGTTAAGTTACTTGAGAGATAGTTTGATTACATCACATATCAACATATTCCAAGAAATTTGAATGCATTAGCTTATTCATTTGCAAATTACGTTTTAGATTGGCATCTGCATCATACACATACATAATAAAGAATTCATGCATAACGACAATAACACTGATACTGTATATATAAAGCCATATCAAAAAATATATGAGTCTGAATCATAAGTCTGTCACAATGTCGTAATATACAAAAATGGGCTCGATGGCCTAAAAAATATACATATATGTGTTATTCTCCTATTGAGAAGGAGGGGCCTCATCTTCCTCTATCACCTCTGCCATAGCATCTCTATAGAAGATGACTAGCCTAGCTACCTTCCTTAGTAGCTGAATCCATGATAGGGGCACACCCACAACATTCTCCTGCATGTCGAGCGGCATCCGCTCGATCCTGTATGTCGGAATGTCATGAGTCAATCAACTCATCTTCCCCTCTATGTTCGTCAACATGGTGTCGACTGCTCCTACTATGAATGGTCTCACAAAGGTACGAGGGTGTCCCTCAGGACGCACCGACCCAACATCTGCATAAGATATTTTGTTCAGTATTTCAAGATCATTTAAAAATCATATATATGAAATGAAAAACTTAAAATTTTTCAAAAACAAACTTACCAATCTCTCCCCGGGCTGCACCTTGAGGAAGAGATAGATTGGGATCATTGCGGATGTCTATGCCTGCATAAGGGAACTGCTTAAGAGATGGTACCTGTCGGTCCCACCATGCCCAAAAATCATCCTCATGATAGCAAAATTTGCTCTCACCACCACCTTGGCATAGGAAGATGTCTCCCCAATGAGACATAATAGGCTACCGGTCTTCGTGGTACCCGCCACATAGTAGGTATTAATGTAATCTTGCATGGATAGGGCGCCCACATTGCAAGAGGACCCTTTGAGATTCACTACATCTCCCCTTCGAGAGAGACCAGTAATGAAGTAGATGTCATCAATGGTTAATTCCAAAATCTCCCATTGGAGATTGAACACCAATGCATTGGCATCCCAATACTGAACTAACCTCTCAAGCAATTGGTTTTGTGCTCGCGTGTTGATCATTCGGTAGAATTTTAACAAGCCACATCTTCTTAATGCATGTAAGGTCAATGGATCATTCAAAGCATGCCGATCCATCTCCTCATGTTCCCTTTCATGCCATAAAAGCACCATCCTGCCAAGAAACCATTTAAATGTTGGTCATTTTTTATTTTTTGCCTATGCTTTGTGGTGAACGCTACCATTCGTAAAAGGCAGTAGCATCCTGAATGCCTCTATGTTGAAAGTGAACTAGAGCACTTTTGTCGAGTGCATTTTATTCAGACATAGTAGGGATGGCGTAGAAACGCATTTTAAACCCTGCTAAAAAATAAATTTGACCACCAAAATTAATAAAATTTGCATACAAATGAAAGTATAGGATGGGACAACTTGGTGAAAGCAGAAGTTGGTTTGGTAGCCCGCTTTGGTCGCAACGAATGAAAGAAGTTTGAGGTTTTCACTCCACTATTTTCCCTAAAACTTGAAATGGTGAAATTGTTTTTTAAATTGAAACTATTTATAAATTTAGTTTTAAATTTTTACCCACTTTGCTAAATGTGGTATAGTTTTGATTTGTTTTTAGTATTTGATTTAATCCACTAATATCTTTTGTAAGTTTTCGTGAGCTAGGTGAAGTACATATTGCAATTTTCACCATATCTTTTCTACCAAAGGTATATAGATCTCATTGACATGTCAAATTAGGTATGTGCTGCCCAATATTTCATGTCATTAGGTAAATTTCTTTTGAGTTTGCGATATATTACTGATTTGTCTGTTTAGAATTCTATCATCTGGCAGGTCATGAACTTATGATTCCTGAAGCTGTTTCAATCATTTTAAGCCCTTGTTTTCACTTTTCAAAAACAAAAAATATTGCCGAGTTTGCTTGTTCTCTTCTAACTCGTTAAAGGAATTGAAGGAACATCCACTTAAGTATAAGTTTACCCATTTTCTGGACTTTTTTGGATTAGCTACAAAAAAAGGTATACTCTAGTCATGTATGGCTAGAAGATTTCTTCTCTCATCATTTTACACCTTTTCAGGGGAGGAGACTAACTGTACGAAAAATGATTTTTGGAGTCTTCTTTAGGGTTTTCAGACTCTCGAAACATGAAAATACCAAGCGAGCATTCACCTACTTGGGCTCGATGTGAAATCCAAGAGAGGGTATATAAAGGATTGTTTAAGTTTTTCAGACTCTATAAACAAGAAAACACCAGCGAGCATATACCAACCCGGGCTTAATACTAAAATCCACGGGTAGGTATATGGAGTTACTGTTTAAGTTTTCTAGACTCCTTAAAATTGAAAACATCGGCGAGCAAGAAGAGATCTCGGCTCAATATGAAAATCCAGAGATTAGTATTATAGAGTATTCATCTATCTCTTCTTCGAACTCTCTAAGAATGAAGAAGGTCTTGAGTCTTCCTCCCATGCGCTTGTTAAACTTTTACATGGTTGGACTTATTGAGTTTCCTTTCTTGGACTCATTAAAACAACAAGAAGGACATTCTTTTACCAAAAAGAATAAGGGAAGAGAAGGGTATATCCACATCTTTTCAGTTTCAAAGGAAGTTAAGTCAGTCATGTCCTTGAACACAACACCTATTTTAGTCCATCATTCAGTTATGTTTTATTTTTTGACCTTTGGGTGAGCCTGATCTTAGAGTTTGTCACTCCTCCGGTTGGTTATTCTTCCAATCATATGGAGAGTTTGCTAATGTATCCTACATTGCAGCCTTATGTCACTTCCCCCTCATGTTAAAATCTACCTAAGTCACTTTTGTGTCCTGATCACGGTTCAAGGATACAGCCTATGTCGACCATTCTGCATTTTACCTTGACTTCATGTGTTGGCCATCCTGGTGTCAGTTTGTTTCATCTTGTATTTGTCCTACTCCAAATCAGCTCAAACTTGTGAGTGTTCCTCGTGTTGGATGATGGAGGATGCATTAAGGCCTCCTTTCCAGTGGACTTCTTCCCATCGAATTCAACTCATTACGCTCTGGGAATGAAGTTTAGAGTTTCGTTTAGCACCTTGGGGATTGCAGTCATCAGTGGAAGTTTCCCTCACTGTTGGATAATGGGAATACATCAATGTCTCTTATTCAACAAGTTCCTCAAGTGTTCGACTTCAAGTCCACTTATTCACACTTGTCAGAACGTACTAGGTAGCTTGGGCCCCATTATCATTATCGATGGAAGCCCTCACGTTTGTTAACGGTATACATCAATGATCGGTAATTAAACGATACCCCCCATGTTCGACTCCATCTCATTTATTCACATGGTTAGGGTTTGTACCTTGGGTTGTTTGGATGAAGACCTTGGGACTCTGATAGCATCACCATATTTATGTTATCACCCAACCTGCGCAAGACTGAGCCACACTCATTTTGGCTCTTCATGAGACATAGATCCAGCTTGTTGTTATGGCTATGATCTCTTATCTTTGACATGGATCCACGATTGTATTTTAGTGGCCATGATATATATACATCTCTCAGTTATGTATCGGAGATCATGTTGTATCATACTGAACATCTATATGATGTCAAGATTGTAATTGCTCACTGAACTTGATCATTTTTTTAGGTACTTTTGTGACTTGGTTCTGTGGTTTCTTGCTCTTCCTCTGACTTGGAATTACAATGCATTTTGGCCATCATTTCCCTCTGATCTCACACATTAGGAGGCATCTGTTATAGGTCAAATATTCACTTCTCCGTCTGTGATCACATTACTCTGTTGATCACACAAAAGGACACTATGGATGGAAGAGCTAGGTTGACCCTGGATGAGGTATTGCTGAGATTACATTCTTCAACTGAAAAACATATTTTTTCTACAGTTTTCACTATGTGCACACTAATATTACCACAATAATCTAGCGTTATAAATGTTGGTCTTATTGAAGACAACCCGCGCACATCCTCCAAAATGTTGTGAATGCTAGTTGTCAAATGCAAAAGTTGCATACTGTGCGCTAGTCTATTTGTATGAAACCCGTTCACATCTTAAAATGAAATGAAAAAATATATTAATATTACTAATTGTTATTAGTTGAAGTTGGTTTTGCAACTTCCCCAACCTCCCAATTCAACCACCTCTCAAATTCAACTGCCAACCTTGTGCCATAAATACAAGGGGAAGCCATGAGAGAGGGACCTAGAAGGAATGATAGGCTATTGTTACGTTGGAGGAATTCTTAAGTAATTGTGAGGAGCAGGAGCCCAGGACTTGGTTACAGAAGTGTCTGGACAGATTAGGTATATCTATACTTATCTACATTTCTTTGACAATAAAAGCTGGAAATGCCCTTCCTGTCCCAATTGAATGTCTATTTGATTGAATGTCTGATTGTGATTAATGTTAAGTTGTTTTCAATTTCATTATCTATTTGCATTAAGATACGCTAAGAAGGTTAACTTGTTTTGCAAGTTCATCACTGTGAAAGGTTGGGTGAAAGCTAGGACCATCCATCATTGAAAAGGTACAACTTTCAGAATCCTAAACTCTTTCCATTCGTAGTAATTAATGCAAAACATGAATGTATTTACTTGTCACCTCATGTGAGTTGGTAGTGTCGTTTCCCTCACTATAAGGTATTTTCCAGCACAACACTACCTCTTCAATAAGGAGGCCGACGTGACCCATGATTAGCATTGGAAGCTTTCCATATATTAATAAACCTCTCCAATAGCTAAAATTGTGAGTCTATTACTCATGATGATGGACCTGCTTTTGGGTTTGAAACATTGAGTATATTCAAATCTTCTACTGCAGATCTCCTATTTTATAAATATTTATACCTACGTGAAAAAAATGACTAACGATATTACTTCCCTCCATCGAAGAAATATGCTTCGGAAGATCTGTCTCTTTGAAAGAGTTAGGGTTAAAATTGCTCATCGAACAGCTAATTTAGCATTCATAAAAAGATGTTGTGACAACTAGGTGATCCCACGCTTTGCCAAAATAAACCGTCGTCTGAAAGAAAGGAACTGACATGCGTTCATTGAATTGAGCCTAACAATTAATAGAAATGAAATAAGGCACACGAGATGTGAGTTAGACAATCTGTCTAGAAAAGCATTCGACTTGCACATGGCACTTTCAAAATCCCTTCACATTGTCTTCTGGCTAAACTTAGAGGCCGACATAGCTTTAAAACAAGAACGAGCTTTGTTGAAAACCTTGAATGTCCAGTCCTCAAAATTCAAACGCCTTGTCGAAGAACAACAACCTACTAGCTCAAGAAAAAAGAGTTGTGTTGTCAATCTTACAGGCACAGATCTAGATGAGGCCGTGACAAAACTCTTGGAGAAAGGCCTGAACTTTGCAGTCATGCCAAAAAGAATCCCATTAGAGGATATTATATGTTGTGTCGAAAACACCATCGTAAATTTACCAGAAAACAGTGCTGAGGACATCCGGCAGGAATGTGCTATCATGTTAAAGAATGCTAAGCCACCTCAGAAGAACATAACAATGGATGAAGCCGCATCCTTGAAAGCACTAAGGGATAGAAAGGACGTTATGATCCTCAAAGCAGACAAGGGAAATGAAACAGTAGTCATGAATACAGATGAATACAACAGGAAGATGATTGAACACGTGGGAAGTGGCAACTATAGGAAATTAAACAAAGACCCTATGAACAGAATCACAAAAAAGGTCTCTCTGGCTATAAAAAACTCCTCTCTCTATGATACTCTAAAAAAATGACTCACCCATAAGAATGCACTAATGCCACGTATATATGGTCTACCAAAGATCCATAAGACAGGCGTACCATTGAGGCCTATTGTGAATACAACAGGTTCTCCCACATACAACTTAACAAAATATTTAGCAGGGAGGCTTAAACCTCTCGCAGGAAACACTTATTCTTTTGTAAAAGACTCCACACATCTTGTGAAATTATTAAAGAATTGGAAGACTGAGAAACATGATGTGTTAAACAACTTCAATGTATTATCCCTCTTCATAAAGATTCTGATTGATGCAGCCATCGAATTTATCAAGAGAGTCTCAGATGAAGAAACTGCTAGCCTTGTTGAAATCTGTCTTAAGTCTACAATCTTTAGCTTCAGGGGTGAGATATATGAACAAACAAAAGGAGTGGCTATGGGCTCACCTCTCTCACCAATAGTATCTAACCTCTTTATGGAAGACTTTGAGAAGAACACAATTAATTCATCCTCACTTAAACCAAAATGGTGGCTTAGATATGTGGATGATTTATACAGTAATTGGCCACACGGTTGTCACATACCCCACTTTTGCAAAAATAATGTAATTATTTTATTATATTCCTGAGACATTATGTTAAATTTAATGCTAAGTAGGAATTGATGACTCAACAGAGTCACCAGAAATGGAATGTAATTCTGAATATTTTATTATTAATAAATAAATTATGGAGACAACAGCATGGGAGAGCTGTTAAAAGAGGTTACTGGTCTAACTGGTGGATGGAACTAGGTGGAAAGGAAAAAGACAAGTGGCAGCATCCTCAAACACTTCCTAAGTTGCAGAGGTGGCAACTTCCCTATATTTTGGGGTCATGATTCCCCAAGAAAGTGGAATCTGAGCAGGTGGCTCATTAATGACAGTTAACCCAACAAAGACCTAGGCAATCTTTTAAATAGTACTCAATGAACTGAGCTGGGGGTTCAACATTGTTCTGGAGGGAGAATACATTCAGGTGAATGCTATTCAGGAGTCCCATTGAGGAAGAGGGAAAATACAGTAAGGGAGTCTTTTGATATGGGATGCTGTAGTAACTTGGTTCCAGTTTAGCTGTTTGGCTGAGTGAATTGTTTTGCTGCACCTAGTTCCAGCCAGGGAGACCAGAGCAAGCTCGGGGGTCCTGAGAAGTGCTGTCTGGGCACTCTCCAGGAATTGGTATGGAGGAACAACCTCCCATTGCTGTTGTTGTCCACAAATCAAGACAGGTTCTGCTAATTACTCCTATATGTTCTTTAAGGATGAATGAATGTATGCTGCATTTATTGATAATATGTCTGAATAGTAATTAATTAATTAGTAGGTCGAATATCCTAGAAAATCAGAAGTAAGATTGTTAAAAGTTACTGTGTCTTTTGTATTGTTAGTATGATTTAATCTCTGTTTTATTTATATTAATGTATTTATAATCTACACGAAAAAACTGTTCATACTTATTGTAATGATGTATAAGTTATAATTGTAGAACTAGTTAATTTATATTTTTTTTTATAAACAAATAGGGGCGGCATATCAAGTATTTGTACACTGTATATGATAAAAATTTATTATACAGTCATAGGAGACAAACAGCAAACCTAAACATAGATATTAGAAAAAATAATATCTAGGTTGATAGACCTTATAGGAGATGTCGTAAGCATAAATAAAATCTCTATCTCAGGGTGCAAACCCCAGTCAGGAGTTAACAATTTATTACACGAAAACCTAGTTAATTTTTCTTCATTCAGTTATTATCAAACAAACGATTGTGCAGAAAACCTACAGAACTCTGTTGCCAAGTTAAACATCACCATAATATCTTACTCTAAGCTTTCTATCACGACAGATTCTTAAAACACAACAATAGATGACATCACGACCGAGGAGTTAAATGGAGACTGATCATTTCAACAGTTTTAACAGTAAAAATTTATTTCGCAGAGAAAACATAAACCAAACAAAACAGATAGAACAGTTTTACAGCTCAGTGTCGAGTTTCCTTTTCATCACAAAACCCTACTTGTTTATTTCAACAAAATGCTACATTACAACCCTCTCATTAAACCCTAACTGAGAATTTTTATAAATAAATAAAAAAAACAAAGGGTTTAGCAGGAACCTCTTAGGTTCGGCATCGAGCTCATTCAAGGTATTATTAACTTCCATTTTACTCACTTACTTGACAGAGTTTAATTACAAAACTAAACAAGTAACTAAACCAAAACACGAAGGTGTGTTCATTCAAACCCTTTTTATTTCAAGTTTTTGACATTAAGAAGTTAGCAGCAGAGGCAAACCTGGGTATTAAATCCACAACAAAACTAAAACGCTCAGAACGGTATTTTTTGCTCATTGTCGAGCTCCTTTAGCATTACATTGCCTCTTGTTTGATTCATGATTATCAACAGAGGAAAATCATGACGATAGCACCAACTATTAAAAACAAAACACCGAATAGCAAATCCTTATCCCGAACTCAGTATCGAGTTCTTTTTATTCCTATTAATTTTCACAATCACAAAAACCATCCATGACGGTGGAGGTCAGGTAGAACCCTATCCCTTCTGCATTCGTGTTCTTTTAAAAATAAACACAAGGGTTGCAGACATTAAGTTTTACCTATGGCAGCAGTTTAAATACCTAATATAATCATCTCTAAGAGCCTATAAATCACAAACTTATGCATTAACACCATTTAAATCATACAGGAGAAACTCATACAAGTTTTCAACAAAACTCGTTTATACAGGTATTTTTAATATAAAAAATTCGTTAACAAACCCTGAGTACAACTGTTGAGCCCGGTATTAAAAACTACGAGGCCATAATGTCACCTACAGGATGGCTCCAAAGTCTTTACAGTAAACCCTCCACAGGAGTTATCAACACAGAAAGAAAAACTAGAATTACAATTTGAACCATAGCCGTAATATTCTATACGACCCGGGATCTAAGCCCTTAACTTTTCATTACAACACATAACAAATGTTGTTGTAAACCCTTTATGCTTTCATGCAATACAGACCCTAAAACCTACAACCAACAAGGAGGAATGCCATGGCTATCGACCAGGATTACCCGGAGAAGCCCACCGAATTGAGAGAAGCGCCCTGTACACCATCAAGAGCAAACAGGTCCTGCATTCACAATTTGGTACTAGTTAATAAACGCGGTTATATAAATCCAAATCTTTAAACTATAACGATAAGGGTGAAGTCCTGTAACTTACCATTTTCAGGGAGCAGCCTAAACACTGTATTCAGCATGTTTATTGTAAGCAAGGGAAGTGTAAGAACTCCAATACTCGACAACAAATGCCACGAGCTGGCAGAAATAAGACAGCTACTACAATGAAAACTTCAACAGGATCTAGCCAGGAGTAATGGCAATGCAAAGACAGGAATAAACATTGACATGAAAAGGATAAAACCCTGGGATTTTTCCCAACCACAGTCGCCATTAACAAGAACACATAAATTCTCTTGTAACGAGTCAAATAAGCATGAAGAATTCCAAGTTGCAGAAGAGTTGAGCTCTTGACATCTCTGTAGGGTTCGGATTTGGACAGGAGGGTTTCCACAGAAGGACAAAGCCCGAAGGAAATGGAAAAATGTCGAGTTTAGGGTTGAGACAACACTTAAATACCTTCAACACTTGGCGGAGGAAGACACACGTAGCCTTTTAATCTTTTTATGCAATGGGTTACGTTCTATAGTCCCTCGTTGTGCCAAAATCATTTGTTCATCAATTAAAAATCATAGAGTCGATGCACTTTAATTATGGGTTGGATATTCCTTTAGGGTCTTGATAACATAGTATCAATTGCAACATTTTCCCTCATTTCAAACTATGACTCCGAACACGAGTAGGCAAACCATATTATATATTACCCTACAACCATTAAAATCATACCTCGTCAATAACGTTCAAGGTTATGAGATCCTCATCATCGTTGATAAAATCAAATCATAGTATGAGTATTATAGTTGTTGCTTGGCTATTCTTAAAAGATTAAAATAACATAGATACATGTTATCCTTTTAATCATACATTAGGATAATACCTTTAAACCATCATTGCACAGATTAAACAATGAAATATTAATTCTTGCAAATTGATTATTGTTCAAAAACTCAATCATGAGGTACTCTAGTCATGGAGAAAAAAAAAAGATTACATTATAAAGGTTATAACGTATGATAAGTTTGTAAATAGTATAGAACAACCTATCAACATTTATGTCTTAACCCTAGCCTCATGGGAATCGGCAAAGGGTACATCAAAATCTATAAATCTACAAAATATTAAGATGAAGACAAGTACTACGACTTGCAATTCTACTATACCTTTGTCATTTAAGATAGCTGACAACCTTGTTTGTTATTATTTCTGGAAATAGGAATAGTGGTGAAAACAAAGCAAACCCTAAAGGAATATCGTGAGAAGATATGAACAGACAGAATATTATACAGCGCAAGTAATGAGTTATGTATATGTTAAAAATTTCTAGATCTTTACAAGTGAATCACACAGTAACAACAGATAAGTAAGATGGTTGGAATATCATATTCCACTGATATTACACAGCGCTAAATAAGAGATATTATTGCGACACAATAACAATATCAAAGAACGATACTCCATAGTGGTATTTAAGTTATTCTGATAAAGAACAATATCTATCATGTTCTCATGCAAAATTGTCGACTCTCTATCAGTAAGAATACATGAATATTACAGGAAGGAACTTCTACCTTTTTACACTTGACAAATCGGTCTCACATGTGTAAACTTTTACCATACATTTTGGTACAATTAAAGTAATTTTAATGTTTTTAAAAATCAATTGCAGTGACCCGTACTTCACCTGTATACCTGTAAGTGAAAGACAATTGGATGCATTAGCTCAGAAGCTAAGTAAGCCCAGTCTTCGATGACAACTCCCCCTTGTGATTTAAAACAGAAAAACCATCAGTAACGAAAAAAATAAGACTCAGATTTAATATTTAAGTACAATGACAAATCATTCAGACATAGTTATGATCACTTAACTAAATGAAACAGATCAAAGAATGCATTTAATAACATTAATTGCTATCTTAAAAATTCTAAATTTTTCAGAAATTTTTGGGTTTTGACAACGGTGAAGATAGTTTGTTGGATTTCACAAACCATCTAAACAACCAATCTGGCAATATAAAATTCACCATAGAAAAGGATGAGGAGAATTGCCTTCTGTTCCTAGATGTACTCACCACAAAGAGACAAGATGGATCGTGGGCTCATCAAATATATAGGAAGAAAACACACACAGATAGATACTTGCATGCGAAATCTCATCACCATGTGGCACAGAAGATCGGAATAATCAATACACTAGCTACAAATGCTTTAAGAATTTGCGATGAGAACCATCTAGATCAAGAATTGGATCACCTGAGGAAAGTCCTTTTAAGAAATGGATACAAAGAAAGAATAATCAACAAAACCATTCAGAAAGCACGGAAAGGAAAAACTAAGATTCGAGATAAAGGGGATAAGGTTGACAATATTACAAGGACCACGCTTCCTTACGTCCAAGGCACTACTGACAGAATTACTAGGATCCTAAGGCAAATAAATATATATGTTTCTTTCTCCCCTTCAAATTCCCTTAGACACATGCTATATTTTGCTAAGGATCCTATTGAACGGAATCTCCATAAAGGTGTTTATGGAATACCTTGTTCATGTGGGATGAGGTATATTGGTGAGACGGGTCGCTCCATAAAAGCAAGGATAAAAGAACACATGGTAGAAATAAAGCACAGGAGAACCAAACAATCCCCTGTAGCTGAACACTATCATGACAATAAACATCATATGTGCTTTGAGGATACATAAGTCCTTGCAACTATCCCTCACCACTACAAAAGGAAAATATGGGAAGCCCTGGAAATTGAGAAATGCAGGAACAATTTTAACCGAGATGATGGTCTAGAATTAAAGGAATCCTAGAAACCTGTAGTCCACATCCTTAGGAATAACACTACGTCTTCAATAAGGAGGCCGACGTGACCTATTATTAGCATTGGAAGCTTTCCATGTATTAATAAACCTCTCCAATAGCTAAAATCGTGAGTCTATTGCTCCTGATGATGGACCTGCTTGTGGGTTTGAAACGTTGAGTATCTTCAACTCTTCTACTACAGATCTCCTATTTTATAAATATTAATTAATTTAAATTTAGATTATAAACGAAAATAATGTCAATTCTTTTAAAATTAACTTTATTATATTAGTTAAATGTATTACAACTTTTATTATTCGTAATGTATTACCTTGTAATCCATTATATAATATTCTTATTGAAGATGTGTTTTGAATACTTAATTTTTAATATTTTGAAACTTAGAATATAACTAAAAATACCTTTATTAAAAATATTGATAACTTAATATTTTAAGTAAATATAGATATTACCATTTTTATGTTAAAATCTTTAACATTAGTGATGCTTATCAATCGTTTGTAACAATATGTTACTTAAAATGTGTTTTGATTACTCAACTTAAATATTTCGAGCACAAGAAAATAACAATTAATTTTTCATTAAAATTTTTATTTATAATTAATTGATATTTGTCTTTTTATTAAAAGTAAACTGAGAATATGTAATAATCATTAATATTTTAATTAAAAAAATTATAATCTATAATTTTTTTTAAACTCATAATTTACATTCTATAAATTTATATGGCTATAAACTTGATAGCTTACTAGTTTTCCTAAACAATGATAAATATAGGAATAAGAGAATAACAAAGTGGGGAAAAATGGATTAATTTGTTGTGTTGACCAAATGGATATCCCATTGTTTGTTATATTATATTAGAATAATTTTAGTAAAAACATTGTTTTATAATAAAATTGTTTTGGATTTCCATACACAAATTACCAATATGGCAAACTTATGTTACTATTTTATATATATAGAACATATGCACAAGAATGTGATTAACTTCCTCGATTTATTTATATACTTAGACATAAAAGGTAGTAGAAAAATATATCTAACATCTTAGTGATCATGATGATGATTAACTTCGAGTGAGACCAATTTTGGACTATTGAATCGTAAGAAGGTTATTACTTGGTTTTCTTTAAATGTTTGTTCCTATGCTCAAAAAGCTTAAAAAGAAACCTTCTAAGATCACTATAGTTTTGGCAAGTGAGAAGGTTATAAAAATGTGTATTGTAGAAAATACTTTGAAACTTATATCTAATGTGGGTGTAAGCAAGACACTCTAAGAGAAAGTGATTTTCATACTCAACTCTCATAGACTCACAAATATGTCAAACCCTTTCCTCCCACGGATTTTCGGGAATAGACCAACGCCATGTTTATCTATGGATCTCATGAGAGTTCGTTCTAATCTTGGCTATATTCATTTTCTTCTTTAAACTAGTTACTATCGAGAGATAATTTTGATCTTCCAAATTATGCTTAATGAGCTCCTTCTAGTATCTTAGTTTTCTCTTAATCACTAAATTTTCCTCGCACCACAATTTCTCTTTAAAAACTTAGAAGAAATAATATTTTTGACACAATCAATATTTTCCAAACTGTCATTTTCATCAATTCCCCAATGGTCTAACCAAGCCATCATATCTTTACACCAACTCCACTTGAGGCATAATTGGTTTTGACTTGAATTTAATGAAATTTTAGGAAGTCTCTCGTTTTCGATGTTATTTATCTTGTGCTTTTACATCGAGTAGCTATTCATAGCCATGCTATTGATGGGGGAAAGAACCACTTCTAAGAGGAGAATAGGATAAGGTGTGTTGCTTTTACTTTTGAGGTTATAAGTTATAAACTGCTTCTAGATTTGCTCAATCTTCCTCCAAGAAACTCCTGAAATGTTGCACCCCCATACTTCACAACCGTATAAGATAACGGGGATGACAAGATTTTAAAAAAGGAACTTATTTTTATCCCACATGACTAGGTTGGATGATCTACAATTATTTTCAAGACCAAAATACGCTTTCTATCCTCCATTAATCATTTTCTCAATATTGTGGTTTGAATTGAGCTTGTGATGAATATCAATTCCAAGATACTTGTAAGAAGTCACTTCCTCCAATTTACTTGTAATTGTAATACCATGTTGTAGGATTTCTTGAAGAAGCTAGAACCTTAATTTAACATTATGTCAAGAGGTAGTCCAAAATCAAACCAGACCTATGAAAAGAATATTGCTACTACTTGTTCATTTGAGATAGTCTTGCTAAAATCGATAAAGGTAACCACATTGGAGAATCTATAGATCATAACAAAGAAGTAGTCATATTTTTCAAATGTCGTGGGAAGGCCATTTAAAAAAAATAGTTTGAAAGACTCCCAAGGACGAGACAAAATCGTTTGAAATAGTCGCCCCTACTTTCTATCTTCAAGTTTTATATGGATTCTCATAGCACACTGTCTAAAAAAATATACCACCTGCAAGCTATCTATGGTCAAAATAAATTATGTTAGAGATGTTGCAGAGTTTTTTTCTTTCCAAAGTGTCTTCTATATGAGGAAGCATGGCATTCTAAAATAAGTTTTAGGTGGAACGAATGGTTGGTCATACATCATTTGTTGAGCTTGTACAACCAAATGTCTTGCTCTGGATAATTTTAGAAGGCCGTTGATTCACTTTAGTACGATGATGTATTGCATATGAGATGGGACAAAAAAAGGTATGAAGCATAGAGTTATTTCTAGTCTTAATAAGAACCACAACACAAATCCAAAATATGTAAAACCTAAGTTCCAAAATATGTAATACCTAAGTTGTAGAATAACTCAACAACCTTGTTTGAATTACTTTTCTTATATTTGATATCCAGCTGGAATTGTTTGGTGTATGAGGCTAATTTAAGAACGGTTGTTAATTTATTTTAGATCAAGAATTTCAAAATATCAATGGGTGATGGTTTATGTGTAAAATCATTTCCTTCCACAATATATACTAACAACACTAGTTCTTCAAAGCTGGGTTGAGGGTGTAAATTCCTTATCATAAGCATTGTAGTTTAATTTTTCTCCAATCAAGGTCTTCGAATGACATGTCACGGAGGGACTTCCATCTTAAATTACTTCTCACGTGACATTATAACAAGTGTTAGTTTCAATTTCAAAAGGATATTGTAGATCCACGAGTTGCAATATTAGATTTGAAGAGTAATTTTAAGTTTTTTGAAAATCTCCTTAGTTACAATGGATCATGTGGAAGTATGATGATGTGAAAGTTGATGCTAGGGTCACTCCATTTGGAATAAGTGTGGAATTCAATGCCTATAAAAACCGATACCACTAAGGAAATTCTATAATTCCACTAATAAAGTTGGAATTGATTAAGAGGAGAGGACTTGCACTTTGGAAATACCCGGACAAGTTACATATCTCCATATCATAAAGCCATGTTATTAATCAATTATTTGGCAAGAAATGGTTCTTTTTCATTTGATCTATAGTTTTTAAAACCCGCATAAGATCCATGACCATATAAATGTATTGCATATGTTCATCCTAGGTGTCACTAAATGTAGGAATATCATCCAAACTTATCACAACAAACTACTCAAAATATGAATGAAAAATATCATTGTTCAACCTCATAAAGGTGGCAAGGGAATTGGTGTTGTTGAAATGTATCTATCAACTATTAATTGTGGCCAAACATGGTTTTAATGACCATATTCTAGGTGACCCACTAAAGTTATGTACATCTAGTGACAACTTATAGTTATGTCCAACTTGGTGAAGAATTGTCACCTTTTAGATGGTACCACAAATCATGAATCCAAGTTAAAGGGTACCATTTTTTTACAATGATATTACATATATCATGATAGTCAATTACTATCCACCATTCCTCTAGTTAGTTGTTTGGATAATAAAGGAAGGTGATTTGCAAGTGGACGAGCTATACTGGACTTAGCCATTTTCATAAAGATTCAAAATCTAGCGTTCCATCTATGTGGCTTCTTTGAGTGAAAGGTGATATGCAAGGGAATTTAGGAGAGAGATGCCAAGTACACTATAAATAGGGTGTACAATGACACAATGAGTAGGGGATATATAATACCCATGGATGTCAAAACCAAATATTTGGCTAAGTTATTTATTTATTTGACACATGAACATTGTGATTTATAAGTACTGTGTACTTGAACATACAATATGCTATGATGGATACTACGTTATGCTTAGGTTTTGTGGGCATACCAGACAAAAGACAGGTCCTCATATTTATAGGGGAAAATCAAACTGGAAAAAATAAATAAATAAATAAAAGAATAAATGAAAGAAAACAAAAATTTACAATTCATAAAATTGGAAAGACACCCTCTAGAAACATAACTATTGTGAGAGGTGTCACTCTCTAAAAGAATTGCTGAAAATAGAAACACCTCCAATACAAAAAAAAAAATGAGAAATATAAGGGGTTGTTTAGAGAAAAGAGATTGAACAAAGAGAATTCAACCTCGAAACAACAAACAAAAAAGAAAGAAATAAATAATAAACTAAAATTCAAGAGTAAACAAAAAGCAAGAATGCATAGAAATCCGTAATGAGCAACAATGAAGAATTAAAGGTGATATGATAGATGCTTGATATCTAGGTTCACATGATTACGGTCCAAATTCAGTCATGGTTCAGAAATCTCTATGGCCATAGAGTGCGAGCACTAGATGTGTTGACATAGGAGGAATTCCTCTATACCAGTTGGCAACAGGTATCCCTGGGTACTGTTTGAAAGATGTATTTCCTATTGGCGTCGCAAGAGTGTTATCTATTGTTTTTGGTAGGAGTATTGGATGGATGTTTTATCATAAGGAATACTTGTATAAATGAACCATGAAGACTTGTAAAACAAACATTGGATAGCTAGTGACTTGATAGATAAATCCATATGTAAATTTATGTTGTGAGTACTTGTACAATGTAATGTGAAATCCAAATGGTCATGAGTCTTCTAGTTGACAAACACTAGGTCTAAGAGTTAAATATATAAGAATCCCGAGAAAGACTAAAACTGAACCCTAGAGAGACCAAGACCTAGCTTGGAGGTGACTACGTGAAAATAGAAAGATTAACTATTTTCCATAGTCTATGGAGCCCACCAGTTGTTGCAGAAGAGGATTCAAAGATAGAACATATAAGTATAAAGACCTTGGTTCTGTGTATGTATTTTCAACTTACAAATATTCTAGTTTTGAATCTAGGTAATGCATGCTAAGTACTATACTTTAATCATATTCTTTTATCCTTCATGTGAATTATTGCATAAAAGATTGACAACAGAAAGTGTGTATGAACTAGTGTGTTAAGATATTCATAGACCAAGGATTGTAATGAACATGGATGTGAATAGTAGAATTTGTAGACTTTATTACCATGAATTATAGTATTGTGATCTTAATGATATAGTAGCAATTCTAGTATTTGTTACATTGAATTACAGTATTGTGGTCTTAATGCTACAATAGTAATTGTAGTATTTGTTAAATTGAATTACAATATTGTTATCTTAATGCTATAGGAGTTATTGTAGTATTTGTTACATTGAATTACAATATTGTGATCTTAATTTTACAGTATTAATTGTATTATTTGTTACATTGAATTATAGTATTGTGATCTTAATGTTATAGTAGTAATTGTAGCATTTGTTACATTGAATTACATTATTTTGATCAAAATGTTACAATAGTGATTGTATTGTCTATCACATTGAAATAAAAATACAAATTGAAGAAATGTTGGATTTCCATCCTATAGGATACAAAGTCTTTCATAGAAATTGTATTGTTGTAAATCTACAACAAAATACAAAAAAGGGGATTGAATCCATATTACTTATTAACTGTTGTAGTAAGTTACAAAATGTCATTCTATAAATTCTATTGTATGGGGGCATGTAGGGTTCTAGATCCTATGCCTCTATCTATCGTCGAATTTAATGAGAAAGTAAAAAGTTATATTATGTTTTAATTAAAATGATTATGATTCCTTCTAAGTTTTGGTAGCTCTAGTGCCAAGTAGTGCAAGCAAAGAATTCATGAAAGAAGTATGGTAATGCTAATTTATGCTACATGGTGAGGTTGGAAAAAGAGCCTCCCCTCCACCAAATAAAACCCTACAATATATTTAATATTAAAGATTGAAGAAAATATTGACCATCCCTATCTAGGGAAAAATGATCTATAGTAAGAAGAAATGACTATGGAAGAGTCTTAACAATGTTTTTACCAGTCCATGTGTAAATAATGGAAAATGTATAAATCTTATTCTACAAGAATGACCTACGGTCTTGGGGAAGATTGAACCCCTCATCACAATAATATTAATAAATGATCTTGGAAGGGAAAAGAAGTCCACAGTGTCCACATACAAGACAACCAATCTAGATTTGAAGATGGAATGTGTTAATGATTTGTGGATGGTAGTATTGAATGGTTTGACGAACCAAAATCAAGGAGCCTATCAGGCCATGTCAAAAAATAAAAAAGAGAACTTATTAGCAGACAAAAGGAATAATGCAACAACATTGTGTCTCATTCAACAAGCTATGGATGAGAATATTTGCCTAAAATTGCAGTAGCCAAAACAACCAAAGAGGATTGGGATATTTTCAATATAAATTTTGGTGTAAGGGGGAGTAGTCATGATGAGACATCGATAGTTGTAGAATATGATGATGTTGTTATGGAATCTGCAGAAGCAGAGAAGAATAAAGAAATTGAAAATTGTGAATCCCACAATACAGAGGTAAATGTGGATGAAAATGACAAAGAAGTTGATAGCCTCATTGCTGAAGTAGAGGCTTGTATAGTTGATAAATATGCAATCGAGATAGTTGTAGGACAACCAATAAAGGATACGGGAGAAACTAAATACAAATAAGAAGAGCTTGTGAAGGCCAAGCCCATGAGGGAAAATTATGTTCATAACAATTCTATTGTTTGTGAATGTGTAAGCACAAAAACAAATCATCCAAAAGCTGAGAAAGAAAATGAAGATGATGAAGACTGTAGTTTTATTGTAGATTTTGAAAAAGAAATAGTTCAAGAAGAATGCATCCAAGATGATGCACAATTTGAAGAAAACGATAGCATTTCTTTTTTTATTTTAATTTGAATCTCATTGAAGAATGGCTTGAAAATCCAAACTATGTTGAAGTGGACTGCATTGTAGTTGCATGTGTTAGAAGTTTAGTAGAAGGAAAAACTAAAGCTGCAACGTTGAACATAAATATGAATAATGAATCAAGTGTTGATGACGACATTGATGTTGAAGAAAAGGATAAGACAAATCAAGTATTATGTATAGAAGCTAACGAAGAGCTTGTAGAGAAAAATGAAAAGAATATATTTAATAATCTAAAAAATGTTTCTAAGTGTGCAAGTGGTGAAATTAACAATCAGCCAGCAACAACTGAAGAAAAGAAGGAAGAGCACTCAGCCACAGTGCCAATAAATTATGATGATGAAATAAGGTTTCTTGAAAATTTGCTTGAAAATCCTAGGTATATCGTGGAAGAAAATATTGTAGCTGAAGTTGAAACATTTATGTGTTTTTCTGAGAAGGAAGAACTCAATGTTCAGAACAATTGGATGAACATTTTGAGAAATTGAGCCTCGAAGAAATGAGGTATTATTATCAGCTCATGATATGGCAAGATTATAATGTGAAAATTGATGTTGAAATGTAAGAAAATTATGTTTAAGGTTTATTTGACTCTGATTATGCAAGTATTGCAGTTAAAATTTATAAATCTAATGTGGAAGCATATCAATATGGCATGGAAATAAAGTCTAAAGAACTTGAGAAAATATAGAGAAGGAAGAAAAATGTGAAAATAAAGATAAAGAACTTTAGAAAAATCAACCAATATAATTTCTGGAGTAAAAGGAAAAAGAAATCAAATCATGCAAGGTGCATAGGATAATCTATGCCAATCTTCAACAAATTTTGAAGTATTTTGTGATTGTAAGACTGACTAAGACTAAGACCAACATGCATCAAATTTATGAATTTTTTTGAGTCAAAATACCATATAGGCTTGTTGAAGCATGTAAGTAGGTGTTAGTGTTCATGTAAAATTTGTAATTATTATAGCATACTATGGTAAGAATTAAGGGGGAGTGTCAGAATATGTAATTCCTCTTCCCGTCAATGTCAGAATGGGTAGCTAAAGAGTTGATGTAGTAGATGTAACCTTGTAAGGTATGAGTAGACTGGTTATACATAGTAGAGACTCTAGATAAGGCCCGACTTCTCAATATGAGAAGCATATAAAGATGACCTAGTATTAATGCATTTGCATGTAAAGCGTTTGTAGAGGTGATTGGAGTGAGGTTAATACAGAGAGAGATTTTCACTCATGATTCTGATGTTTTGAAAGCTGTAGATCTGTGCACTGATATTTTCTTGAATGTTGTTTTGCTCCCCAATTCCAACAAATTCTCGTCTTCCTCCCTCATGAATGTCGTCCCATGCTAGGGTTCCTCCAATCAAGTCCTACATTATAATGTTAGAGTCAACACTTTTAATAAAGAATCAATTTGATCACATCAAGAAGAAAACCCAAAATATTCAATTAAAGATTTATTTAACTATGATTCAATCGAAAGAGATTTCCATGGATTGAAATCTTTGACTAGCAGGAATTCGAGGCAGAGAGAGTGAGAAAAACTCTTTGGTTTCCTCGCCCTTGGAAATGTATCAATGCATTGACCTCCCAAGTGACATGCATGACAAAGAAATCGTTTAACATTGGTTACATTTAAGCAACATAAATGCAAATACATTTTACAATGCAACATAATTCATAGATTTACCTCCCGTTATGGTCTTATCAACACGCTTTGGTCGGAGTATGGGATAACCCATGCATTGGAAGTAACGATGATGTAGAATATATATCATGAATTAAATTGCTAAGAGTTTTGAAATTCATAGGTTTACCAACAGCTGCAATACTAAACCCTTTTACATGCAAGAAAACTAAATGATTTATTGATCTGAGATAACATTACATAAAGAAGCTCCTCCATGTGTACTAATGGAGAGACTAGGCCATTCGCTAAAAATAGCCAAGTGATATGGTTTGCAATGTGATCTTAACTCAATAAAGTTTGGATGCATCGGAAATGAAATACAAACACTAACACCCCCCCATAAGTAAAACATAGGGAGGAAACAAGAAAAAACAAAGATGGGTCGGGAAAACTAGGCATGATGAGGTACCCATGAACAAACTCTCATAATCGGAGAAAAGGAGAAAAAACCGTAGGAAAAAAAACTCCTCCCAAAAAGAGAGAACACAACATAAACAAAAGTGATGGTAGGAGGATTCAACATGATCCCCCAAGGACAACTTCCTTCACCCCAAGCATTGATCGGATCTAAAGAAACTGATGTAATTCCAAAGGTTTAGTGAAGATTAAACCCTTCTACATGAGAGAAAACTAAATGATCTATTGATCTAAGATAATATTACATGAAGAAGTGTCTCCATTTGTACTAATGGAGAGACCAATCCATTTACTGGAAATAACCAAGTGATATGGTTTCCAACATGAGGTTAAGTCACCCAAGGCTGGATGCATTGGATATGAATTACAAACACTGACAAGAGGGACTAAACTCGGTTGGGGCCTAGACCATATCTTCTCTTGGAGCTGAGCCTGAAATAATAATTGATGCACCAAGCAATAAATCGCCTCCTACTTATTTCATGCATGGAGAAAATATTGGGCTAATGCCCAATATTTTCTCTCCCTACTTTGAAATGTTGCAGTGGAAAAGCCATTGTTTCCTGGAGGATTTAATGCTTGCATTTTTTCTCATCGTTGTTGTTATTTTTCATGTGGGAAAAAGTATGAGTCAAAACACAAAGTTTCCTTCATTGTTACCTATTAGTACATCAAGTGTGGGAAACCCATTGGGATCCTACATGCCTCCCTTATTTTGTGTGTTTTTATAATGGAAATCTCGCATGCCTGGAATGCATCACAAGGCTAGTCTCCTTGTCACCGAATTTGTAAGAGCATGTTAGGGATAAGTGATTTCCTTTGAAATTTTAATTATAGTTTCTATGTAACATTGAAGGATTGGTTAATTCCCTATTATGGTTCAAATTGTATGTTGCTTAATTGACATTGCATTGAATATAAATATATTCACATTGAATTGTATGTTGTTTAAGTGTCATTTCCTTGAATAGAAATATATTTCCATTGAAATTATTGGTAATGGATTAGAGTAATAATATTATGGTATGATAATATTTAGTGGTGAAGTTGCTACTAATATTATTATAGCAAACAAAATGAGTTGTATAGAAACCAGTCCCTTCCTTTATTATTTGTTTTCTATTAGCTAAAGAAACAAGTCTTTGGCAAGAAGAGGTAGTTTCTCTTGGTGCACTATATTAGATTAGAATGGGATGTTTGGTAACTGTGAAGCATAATAATCAAGAGACTATTCTAGGTTTCCAAATGCAAGCTTATGAGTTGCTACTATTGTCTAGTTGTGCTATAGTAGGATCCTAGAGGAGTTGGGATTCAAGGTGATCTCCAATTTGTGCAAAGAGATATGAGTTTCTTTTGGGGTAGCATTGCAGATGCTAGGACTGATCTCGAGGTAGAGAGACCTAGGCATGAGCAGAGAGAGATGGAGCTGGGCATTAGGTAGAAAGGCATTAATGGGGCAGCGTGGATGGAACAACATGAATGACAAGAGACATAAAGGAAGAGAGGCATGAATGGTGACGTGTGAAAGGAGTTGGGTGTGATTGGAAGAGAGGCGTGATGGAAGTTGGGAATGAATGGGGCCACTTGAATGGAGTTGGGCGTGAATGGAAGAGATGAAGTTGCATGTAGGTGGGAGGATGGAGCAACGTGAAGGTGTGAGGATGGAAGAGATGCAGTTGGGTGGAGATGGGAGGATGGAGAGGAAGGTGGCAGGAGTGTAGAAGCTGCATGGATATGGGAGGATGGAGCAGCGTGAAGGTGGGAGGAGTGTAGCATGAAGGCTGGAGTTTGCATCTGCGTGAAGGGTGTTGAATATTGTAACTTCTAAGAATATTATATTTGTACATTATTATTTCGGAGATGTTCCATCGCTCTGAGGTGACTCTAATATATATCCAGAGATGTTTATTCCTCCGAGGAATTGTGGTAACTAGGGTTATTAGACCCACCATGTGGGGGTCGACCCTAATATTATATTTTTGGGGTTATTAGACTTCTCCAGGAGAGGTCGGCCCCATTAGGGATTTTAGTCAGTTGAGGATTAGTATAAATAGAGGAGGAGAGCTCCTCATTTGATACACTCACTCACAACTTAGAAAAGTAGCGCACTTGTCTGAGAGGTCTGCACAGGAGTTGGAGAAGGAGGTTAAGTCTTGGAGCACATCTTGTATTTTGGTTGATCATCTTATTGAGGAAAGCTTTGCTGGGTTTTCTGCCCCATGAGGGTTTCCCAGGGTATATTCTGTGTCTATCTTCTGATTATGTTTCTTTCAGTGATCTTGCTAGTCTATTTGGTTTAAACTTAACATGGTATCAGAGCTAGACTGAATAGGACATCTTTCACAAGGTAAGAATCTCTCTCTCTCTCCGGTGAAGTTTAGGGTTTCAGAAAAAAGTTGGTATTGTTGAATTCTGATTACATGGCTGCATAGCCCTTCTCAAGACCAATCTTTTGAGCCCTAGATCGAACTTTTTGGTTGGGTAGAACTTTAGGAAAGTCAAACCCTAATTCTACCAAAAGTGCGATAAACCAGAAATTGGTTTCAACAAAAATTTGGTATTGTTGAATTCTGATGGCTGGATAGCCCTTCTCAAGACCAATCTTTTGAGCCCTAGATCAAACTTTTTGGTTGGGTAGAACTCTAGGAAAGTCAAACCCTAATTCTACCAAAAGTGCGATAAACCAGAAATTCTGTCCCAGGATCCGGAAAAGTAAAAAGGTATTATTTCCAGGTAAGTACTACTCTGTCTCTTGGACTCCCCCAAGAGAAGATGGCTCCAAACACTAAGCTTGAAGACAAGATAGAAGGTATAGAGAATTTTCGGGCATGGAAATACAGAATTGGTCTCATTCTTGAAGAGAATGATCTTGCTCATTATATCAAGGATGAAGTTGCAGAACCGGAAGGAGATGAAGCCAAAGAGAAGCATAGGAAGGATTTGATTAGGGCAAAGAGAATCATAGCTGATTCTATTAAATACCACTTGATTCTCCAAGTGGCCTCCAAGAAGACTCCAAAGGAAATGTATGATGCCCTAGGAAGAATGTATGAAGGAAAGAACATCAATAGGAAGATGAATCTAAGGACTCAGTTGAAGAATACCAAGATGCACAAAGGAGAGTCCATTAAAGACTACTTCTCAAGGGTCTCTCTAATCAAGGATCAACTAGATGCCATTGGTGATACTCTTGATGAAGATGAACTTGTGATAACTGCTCTAAATGGTCTCACTAGACCTTGGGAATCATTCATACAAACCATGTGTGCCAGAAAAGAAAGCATGAAGTTTGATATAGTATGGGAGGATTGTGTTCAAGAAGAATCTAGGGTAGCCAACAGAGAAACTCTTCTCAAAGAGGATGACCAAGCTTTGGCCACCCACACTAAAAGAGGAAAAAGGGGTCACTTCAGGAAAGTGAACCACAAAAGGCCTCAACCCTCTCATAGATTCAAAATGAAAGGAGGATCAAACTCGGAAAGAGATATCTATGGGCTGAAGCAGCCAAGACAATAGTATATGTACAAAATAGACTATCTCATAGTGCTCTTGATTTCAAGACTCGAGAAGAAGTGTTTACAGGAAAGAAGCCTGAGGTAAGTCATCTTAAAATATTTGGGTGTACTGTGTAGATCCACATTCCAAAAGAAAAGAGAACCAAGTTGGATCCTTCTGGTAAGAAGGGAATATTTGTTGGTTATTGTGAATCATCCAAAGCCTTCAAAATTTACATACCGGGTTTTCATCATATAGAAATAAGTAGAGACGTAACATTTGTTGAAGAAGCAGCTCCCAAGAAATCCAGGAAGTGCCAACTTGAAGAAATCTATGAAGAAGATACATCTCCCAGAATCACAGAGGCTGTGCACATCCTTGAAGATGATTCACCAGAGGATCATGACATGCTGGAACCACAAGAACCTCCTATTACAGATTTATCTAAGAAAAGAAGGCCAGCATGGGCTAGAGATATTATTCAAGGAGCTGAAAGATATGGAGCTCCTGAAGGCTCCACTAGAGAAAGGAAGAAGCCAAAGCTAGTGTCCAACTATATGGCCTTGATGTGTGATCTTATGGATCAACAACCTACTAGCTATGAAGAAGCAGCTCAGAAGAAAGAATGGATAGAAGCAATGACAGAAGAATATCAGTCAATAATGAAAATGATGTTTGGGATATAGTTCCCAAACCAAAAGATAAAAGTGTGGTTTCTTCCAAATGGATTTTCAAGATAAAACATGCTGCAGATGGTAGCATTGAAAAATATAAGGCAAGATTTGTAGCCAGAGGATTCTCTCAGAAGGAGGGAATTGACTATGAAGAAACATTTGCACCAGTTGCTAGGTATACTTCAATTAGAACTATCATGGCACCTGCATCTATGATGAAGTGGAAATTACACTAAATGGATGTTAAGACTGCTTTTCTGAATGGTGTAATTGAAGAAGAAGTGTGCATAAAACAACCACAAGGATTTGAGGTTAAAGACGGAAGAACTCATGTATGCAAACTGAAAAAGGCATTATATGGGTTGAAGCAAGCTCCCAGGGCTTGGTACGGAAGGGTTGACAATTTCTTAACTAGAATGGGTTTTACCAAGAGTAAAGTTGATCCAAATCTTTATCTCAAAGTAATGGATGATGAACCAGTTATACTGTTGTTATATGTAGACGATCTATTTCTAACCGGAAATGAGAAACAAATTATTGAAAGCAAGAAGAAGCTTTCTTCAGAATTCGAGATGAAAGATCTCGGATTAATGCACTACTTCTTAGGTCTAGAAGTATGGCAAGAACCAAAAGGAATCTTTCTAAATTAAGGTAAGTATGCTGTGGAGATTCTGAAAAGGTTTGATATATTGGAGTGTAAACCCATGGCCACTCCCATGGACTCCAACTTGAAGATTTTAGTTAATGAATCATCAGAATTAGTGGACCTACCTCTATATAGACAAATCATTGGGTCATTAATGTATTTAACAAATACTAGGACATATATATGCTTTGCTGTAAATACCCTAAGTCAGTATCTAGTAGAACCTAGAAAGGTTTATTTAATAGCTGCAAAGCATGTAATGAGGTACCTAAAAGATACATTAGATTTTGGTCTACATTATCATGGAGGTCATGAACTCAAGTTACATGGTTACTCAGACTCTGACTAGGCAGGAAATGTCTTAGACAGAAAGAGTACTCCAGGTGGATGTTATGGTCTTGGATCTGCCATGATATCATGGTTCAGCAAGAAACAACTAGTGTGGCCCTCAGTACTACTGAAGCAGATTATATAGCTGCCTGCTCTGCCAGCTATGAAGCAGTATGGCTTAGGAAACTATTATCTGGAGTGTTTGACATAGAAATGGATCCCACTGTGATTATGTGTGATAATCAAAGCTGCATCAAGATGACAGAAAATCCTGTGTTCCATGATAAGTCAAAACACATGGAGATCTGATACTTCTATATACGAGATATGGTGCAGAGAGGAGCTATCAAGCTCGAGTATGTGAGCACTGAGGATCAAATTGTTGATATCTTGACCAAGCCCCTGTCTCAAGTGAAATTTGAATACTTCCGAGACAAGCTTGGTGTAGTTCAAAAGGACCCTCCTCGAAAGGGGGAGTAGTATGATCTCTGATGACAAGCTTTTCTCATCAATGATGAGGTTACCTAGTTACTACACCTAGTTACTTAGAAACATTTAGATTTAGGACTCTTATACTTAGAATACTTAGTTTTACTTATACATGCTTTTGATGATAGATGTATTAGTGAGAATACATGCTTTTGATGATAGATGTATTGGTGAGAATACATGCTTTTGATGATAGATGTATTGGTGAGAATACATGCTTTTGATGATAGATGTATTGGTGAGAATACATGCTTTTGATGATAGATGTATTAGTGAGAATACATGCTTTTGATGATAGATGTATTAGTGAGAATACATGATTTTGATGATAGAAGTATGCTTTTGATGATAGATGTATTGGTGAGAATACATGCTTTTAATGATAGATGTATTGGTGAGAATACATGCTTTTGATGATAGATGTATTGGTGAGAATACATGCTTTTGATGACAGATGTATTGGTGAGAGTACATGCTTTTGATGATACATGTATGTACTTGTATGATGAAGGATACTTGTACTGATAAGAATACATGTGAGGATTGCATCATCCTTGAACACATGTTCTAAAGTGAGCCGTAGACAGGTGTCTCCGAGAAAGAAGAGGGATTACATCATCCTTGAACACATGTTCTAAAGTGAGCCGTAGACAGGTGTCTCCGAGAAAGAAGAGGGATTGCATCATCCTTGAACACATGTTCTAAAGTGAGCCGTAGATAGGTGCCTCCAAGAAAGAAGAGGGATTGCATCATCCTTGAACACATGTTCTAAAGTGAGCCGTAGACATGATGTCTCCGATAATAAAGTCCTGAATGAACAGGTAGGGGATTGTATCTTCCCCGGACTGAGGTTCCAGAATTGAGCCGTAGACATGATGTCTCCGATAATAAAGTCCTGAATGAACAGGTAGGGGATTGTATCTTCCTCGGACTGAGGTCGTAGAATTGATCCATAGACATGATGTCTTCGATAATAAAGTCCTGAATGAACAGGTAGGGGATTATATCTTCCCCGGGCTGAGGTCCCAGAATTGAGCCGTAGACTGGGTCTCCGATAATAAAGTCCTGAATGAACAGGTAGGGGATTGTATCTTCCCCGGACTTTGGTCCCAGAATTGAGCTGTAGTCTGATGTCTCCGAAAACTAAAGATAGGATTGCATCATCCATGAACTGGGTTCAAAATGTATGTGATGGATTACATCGTCCCTAGACATGAGACTTGTCTTAAAGTGATGAGGATTGATCATCCTAGAACTTGATCAGATTGTATCATCCATGGACCTATGTCCTAAAGTGAGCAGGATTGATCATCCTGTAATATGATCGTGTGATGACGATGCTGATGACGATGCTAATGATTGTGTGATAACGATGCTGATGATCGTATGATGACGATGTTGATGATCGTATGATGACGATGCTGATGATCGTGTGATGACGATGCTGATGATCGTATGATGACGATGCTGATGATCGTATGATGACGATGCTGATGATCATGTGATGACGATGCTAATGATCGTATGATGACGATGCTGATGATCGTGATGCTGATGATCGTGTGATGACGGTGCTGATGATCATATGATGACGATGCTGATGATCGTGATGCTGATGATCATGTGATGACAATGCTGATGACGATGCTAATGATCGTGTGATGACGATGCTGATGATCGTGTGATGACGATGCTGATGATCATGCGATGACGATGCTTATGATGTTGATGTTCCAGTAACTGGTTGAGTTACTGATAATGATGAATTGAAGAAAGCTTCCGATGATTTATAGAGGTATCATGTAGTTTACGACTCCTTGCTCCTGCAGATGTTGTTATAATATCCTTCTTGTTAAGGGGGAGTGTTGAATATTGTAACTTCTAAGAATATTATATTTGTACATTATTATTCTGGAGATGTTCCATCCCTCCGAGGTGACTCTAATATATATCTGGAGATGTTTATTCCTCCGAGGAGTTGTGGTAACTAGGGTTATTAGACCCACCATGTGGGGGTCGGCCCTAATATTATATTTTTGGGGTTATTAGACTTCTCCAGGAGAGGTCGGCCCCATTAGGGATTTTAGTCAATTGAGGATTAGTATAAATAGAGGAGGAGAGCTCCTCATTTGATACACTCACTCACAACTCAGAAAAGTAGCGCACTTGTCTGAGAGGTCTGCACAGGAGTTGGAGAAGGAGGTTAAGTCTTGGAGCACATCTTGTTTTGGTTGATCATCTTATTGAGGAAAGCTTTGCTGGTTTTTCTACCCCATGAGGATTTCCTAGGGTATATTCTGTGTCTATCTTGTGATTATGTTTCTTTCAGTGATCTTGCTAGTCTATTTGGTTTAAACTTAACAAAGGGTGGAGTAGTAGAGCAGCGTGGAGATTAGAGGATGGAGCAGCATGGAGATTAAGGTTTGCAGGCTACGTGAGGCTGGATAAGTGCCCGCACAAGCAGCTGGAAGAGTGTAAGTTGGAAGAGAGTGCTCAGGTGAATGCTAGGCATGGATGCTACGTGATGGCCATGTGAATATTGGGCGTCAATGCAGAGCCAAGGGGTGGCCCAATTCCTCCATGTTTAGATCTGGAAGCGTTCCTACTTCCATGAGAAGATGAGGAGACTCATATGCCTTGACCACCATAATAGACCTTAGGATGCATTCAGCCTGGTGCTTCTGACAACCTTCACACCAATAGCCTGAGCCAATCCCTTAAGTTACTTTACTATTTCAATTCTTGCAAGCACTCTACCACATTATTTGATCAGGCTTAATAAAGCTGATGTATACTCTAACATTGAAGTAGGCTGGCTCTCCTTAACCTATAGAAGGCTCAATGGTTTGAGAAAGGAATGCACGTTCATAATACAAGGATCTGGAACCAACCCTTGGAGTTCCACCAGGAAGGGTGGAACCAACAGATTCCATAGATGAGATCTTTCCATCTGTGTCATACCAAGAATGAAGCTTTTGAGCAATTGGGAGATATGGATTTATCATTACAGTACTCCTGCATGTTGTAGATAAATAAAATCATGAGTAATCATTGACCCTGGCACTACGAAATGTGCGGAAAGGTCCCTTGTTGGTGAGTTCGACCTTAATAGTCCAGTTCCCTTGATAGGGATTGAGAGAAACTAAGGGGTAAACCCTGCGTGAAATTCCCAATCGTGCAGCAGGTGTAGCATTTCCATGTTACTCATGCACAATCTGTGCAATAGAATTTGAAACAGTTCCATCAATTGCCTTAGCTTTAACTTTAGGTTTTATATCCACCTATTTTCCTTCTTGTTTCACTTTTATTTCACTGATTTCAGCATCAAGCGTAGGTTAAACCACCTCACACTTTATGACTATTAATGCCCTCTATGGATGATTCCGAATGCAGTTGCAAGTGTACTCAACAATACTAAGGAGCCCCATATTTTGTATCTTTCTAGAGTTAAATTCTCCAGTCATACTCATTGGAAGCATTTCATTGAGCTTCATCTTTCCATCATTTGCGACAAATGTGAATCTGGTGTTGCTGCTCCCTATGGGCTTGAGATCCATGATCTGCATGACTATATTAGATGGCTTTGGGGAAGAAGGATTTGTGATCATAGCCTCCATGGCACTCGAGGTAATCATTTCCTTATCCATAGCTCTTTGTTCCCTACAATCCTGTGCAGAATGGAGCAGGAATAACGACCGATTGGCAGTGGTGCCATTTGATCCGAGGATGTGGGATGTAGGTGCATTGGGTAATGCAGTTCCTGTGATGAGGTTAATAACATGGTCTATGTGGTGATAGGGGGGGAGTCTAGTAAGGGTTTGGAATACATCGAAAAAATTTTGGAGGAGAGGAGACATGGATTTTGGGATGGGATGAGGGGTGTTGTTTGGTTGAATGGGGAGGACAAGAAAAAGAGATACACACTGCTTGAGATGGATATGAGGAATTTTTTTTGTGTTGGCTTGGGTTTTGGTGGGGCGGTTGTAAGGATATAGGTGTGGATAAACTTGGTAAGTTTATATTAACGATATTTGGCAGTATAAATGGCATTTCGTTGGTCCTGGAAAGGGAGGCCGAGAATTAAGTCAGCAGAATCTAATGGTGGTACATCACAGAGTACAGAGTCTTTAAATTGACCGATGGAAAATGTTACAAGCAATGATGAGAAACTAGTAGATGAGGAACATCCTTTTGGACCCATCCTAGATGATATGATTTCAAGTGAGGAGTGGTGGGTAGATGGAGGCGTTGCACTAGCTCTCGTGAAACCAAATATTTCTCGCTGCCGTTGTCCATGGTGAGCAAGGCCAAGGAATTTTTTATTTGGAAATTATGAGTAAAGAGGGATAGGGTAGATGAGTTGGAATATTCAGATGTCATTAAGATCAATGAGGGATCTACTTCAGTAGGATTCTCAATAGAAACCTCATCAATGTCATCTACAGGTTGCGATGAAGTAGCTTTTGTGCATATATTTTTGTTGGTCTTGAGAGATTGTAAAACACAACAATCTGAAGTGTTGTGGGAATTATTCCTTTGGAAGGAACACCACTGTGTATTGGAATTTTTGTTGGTAGGACGAGTGGAGGGAAAGCGAGAAGTATTGGGTGTGGGAGTTTGTGAAGCAGAGGGATTCTGGTTGGGACATGATTGAGGAGTACCACCTCGAGGAGCAATCTTCCTTTCAACTGCCAATGCTCTTTGAAAAGCTTTATCTAATGTAGAATTTTCAAACAACTCAACTTCTCTACGGAACTAAACCAATAAACTAGAATTAAATTTTAGGAATAATACACCTTTTGGGTCTGGAATGTGTAACAGCAGTCGAAGTTTGGAGAAGTATGCAATATAGCCTTATACCCCTTGTGTAGGTAGTTGGTGGAGTTGGTGCCAGCGGATCCATAAATACTGAAGATACCCAAGTGGATAAAAATGATGTCTCAATGCTTCACACATGCAAGCCCAAGTGTTGATTGGTTGAGAAGAAGAAGCCTCTGTTGAGGCGCCAATGTCTATTACCAAGGTGGTATTTTCTTGCTCTATGTCCCACCAAGTTTGAGCAAGTCCTTCCAACTGTAGCGCTAGAATCTATAGCTTTCTCTCTTCAGTAAGGCCAGTGGAAGTACTAAAATAGGTGGAAATCCTATAGATCCATGAATCCACCGCTTCTCCATTTGTTTGGCCAGCGAATTTAGGGAGCTAGAACTGAGTATCTAATCGGCATGGATTTAGGTTGGTCTCTTGTTGCATCCTCATTAACTCATTGAGAACAAATGTGAGGTCTTGGACTGTATTAGAGGCGTTTGAATCAGAATCAGTGGCCAATGGATCTCTTCTAGGAGGCATCTTGTGAAGTATGAAGGATTGGAGGCCAAATTTTGGAGATAGAATTGATTGATGCTCTGTATTAAGTACAGAGGGAACAATGCACTGTGGGGTTGCTATAGGCTTACGAAATAAAGGATTGGCTAGAGGGAGAGATCTGTGGGCATGAATACCTGTGAATCTCCTCTCTTATAGTGGAGATCTGTGAGTGCCTTGGGAAAGATATTTGAATCCACCATCAACTGTAGGAAATCCTAAGAAGGGTGTGAGATCTATTAGAAATCATGAAAACTCAAAAAAAAAAAAAAAGATGTTAAGAAAACCGTTAGTGCATATCTTTCTTCTCCTTCGGATCTTGCAGCTCTGATACCAATTGATCTCCAATTCGTGTAAGGATATATGAGCTTCTTTTGGGGTAGCGTTGCAGATGCTAGGAATGATCTTGAGGTAGAGAGAACTGGGCGTGAGATAGAAAGGCGTTAATGGGGCAGTGTATATGGAATAGCCTGAATAAGGAGAGACATGAAGGAAGAGAGGTGTGAATGGAGCAATGTGAATGGAGCTTGTCGTGATTGGAAGAGAGGTGTGAATGAGGTGAGAAGCGTGAAGGAGTCTGGACATGAATGGGGCCGCTTGAATGGAGTTAGGTGTGAATGGAAGAGATGAAGTTGCATGTATTTGGGAGGATGGAGCAACGTGAAGGTGGGAGGAGTTGTAGTTGCGTAGATATGGGAGGATGGAGCAGAAGGTGGGAGGAGTGTAGCGTGAAGGCTGAAGGAGTGGGCAGCGTAAAGGCTGGAGTTTGCAGCTGCATGAACAGTGGAGTAGTGGAGCAGCGTGAAGATTGGGGTTTGCAGGATGTGTGAGGCTGGAGGAGTGGGCGCACAAGCAGCTGGAAGAGTGGCAATTGGAAGAGAGCGTTGAGATGAATGCTAGGCGTGGATGTTGTGTGAGGGAAGCATGAAGATTGGGCATGAATGCAGAACCAAGGGGTGGCCCAGAAAGAGTCCTCAATTTGAACAACACAACTGAATTTGAACAATGGAAATTACAACACCTATCTTCCTTTTAAATAGAATTGTAGTAAAGGCACTGAAGCAATTGTTGATATTCAGGAAGGTTTTGGGAAATTGAGATTATTGGGCTCTGAGACAAAACATTGAAGTGTGACTCCTGAATTGGATTTACTAAAGTTGGGTATGATTTAGGGATTGACAACCAACAATGACACTTCATTTTAGTGTATACATTTGTCAAAGTAAGTACAGTCAATAAAATCATTTTAATGTATACTTCTGAAAAACGAATTGAAGGGTCCCTTATCCATTTCCGTAAATTCTTCATTTTATAGATGAGTCGAGAGTATCAAGTCCCTCATTGTCGCTGATTGATGATGGCCAATGTGTTGTACTCTGAGTGACCAATTTGGGAAGATGCAAATATTTATTACTAATATTAGAATTTGGTGTTTTGACTCCGAGTGATTAATATCTTAGAATTTTGGGTGGATTACCATCTATTTTTTCCTAGATTGGTGGATGGAACAAGTTTCTTATCCAAATTAATTTTATGTAAGTCATTCAAAATTTGAAATAAACAATTATAAAAAAAAAGATAAAAAATAATTGGTAATTGATGCATGGATAACTTGTAACTGATGCATGGATAAGTAGTGAAGGACAACCATTTAATTAAAGAAGGTAACACTTAGCAGAGACATAGATAATATGAGAACAAGTAACTGAGACATAGATAATATAAGAACAAGTAACAAATAGCATGCTCATAACACTTAACTACCTCCCACAAGTTAAATAACTATACTAAGTTATAGCTATACTAGTATAAAAAGGTGATTAGCTCGACTCATTGGCTTTATTTTTCGAGGGGCATCAAAAAGTCGATTAGCTACTCATTTAGGGTACAAGGTCCTTGCACTTATCGAGCAAAGTCAGCATCGAACCAGTGAGAGATGTTTGGTTCCGATATAGGATAATGATATGTTCGCTCCACTCTCCCTTATCTCTTGTTCCTGTTGAAGTTGGATGGATCATATTTGATCAGGTCCACTCATCTCAACTTTTTAAGAACGCACAGCCATAGTGATGACAGAATACTATAAACTTCGACGTTCCGTCGAGTGTGCATTGTATTTGCCTTGGAAAATGAAAAGATTAGGTTTGTGAGCTGGCATACAATAATAGTTACAAACACTATTGATGACAATGATTCACTACAAAACAACAAACGACAGCATGATTTAGTTAAGTACAAGAGAAGTGTGTGGCGGGCCGGCGGCCTGGTGATTGCGTCCCATATCAATCCGTCTTTTCTTTTATATCATGTGCATATTGTAGGGAAGCTTCCAAAATAAATTAAAGTGGAAGAATAATGGAACATGGTTATTTGCAATTGGATTTCGATGGTCACAACTGAACCGAAATATGATTCATCAGGATTTGAATTGAATATAAAAAAATCACGGTCCCTCGCAATTACTCTTTCGACTGTAACATTCCAGTATCTTTGCCTTGTCAAGCCTTTAATAATGACCTAGAAAGAGAATAGAGAAAGAAACCGCCTGGAATGTCTACTGGTTCAAAAATAAATTATATTCTCGAAGTACATTGAAAATGGATGAACTAGTAGGACCAGGTCCACATATCACCTCCAACACTTGGTATGGAGTCAAAATGTTATACTTTTCCTATTTGAAGATATTTTTGTCCTGCTTGAGAAAGAAACAAATCCAAAGTGACATAGTTCGACGTAGGTTGATGGGATGGCAAGAAATTTTTTCACTAGTAAGTATATTAAGATTGGATTAAACATTTTATATTGGACTTTTGTTCTTTGGTTCAATTCGCGAGCATGTGAGGTTTAGGGGTTCAATTCCTCAGCCTGAGTAGGGGTAACTCATTCCTTTCAATAACTTCTTATAACTTCTTGTGGGCTCTAAACTATAATTCAAAATGTAGAATATTTAACCTTAGAAGAATAAAAACTTTAAAAATCAAAATTTAATAAAAACTTTTGAATGGAAACTCTATATATAATATATATAGCTATATTTTATTTCATAGTTATTAATAATATTAAAATTTTATGTTTGATTTAAAATATTTAGTATAATATATTTACACCTATAGGTGTTTAGAATTTGGGGTGCACTGCTTTTCCTAGATTGAAGGAGGATGGAACAAGTGGATTGTCTAGATTGATTTTATGGGTGTCGTTTAAAATTTGAAATAAACAATTATATAAAAAAGAAATATAAAAAAATAATTGTAGTTGATGCATGGATAACACATAGTGATAGAAAACTCATTTAACTAAAGAAGGTGGCAAGTAGCTAATATATAAACAACATGTGATTATAGCTAAGCATAGAAAACAAGTAACCTATAACTTTTTCATGAAACTTAACTCGTGACCTTTTTTTTTCCATAGAAAAAAAATCCTATTTTATTTTCATATGAAAGAAAAAATACATACTTGAGGTGTCTCTACACTTCATAGATTACATTCATCTAGTTTTCTGCAATATACTCTTCACATTTTCTATTACATCATGGTGTTTTCCATTTTTGGATTTAAATTCTCAGATTACATTGATCTAGTTTTCTGCAGTACATTCTTCACAATTTCTATTACATCATAGTGTTTTCTATTTTTGGATTTAAAAAGATTCTTTAAAAACAAAAAAGTGAAATATTTTACTCCTCAAGATAGAGAGCAACTTTCAAAATTTACTTTTGATATGCCCATTCTTATCCTTGTGATCATTAATTTGCCTATGTTTATCTTGAGCCCCTCCTTTGATAATCTATCAACTTGTTCATTTAGTTCTCAAAATATGACAGATCTGGAATGAATTGAAAGCTCATGTTAGCTCTCGAAGCTTTGACCTAATTCCTTACAAATTTAAATTCAAAATTTTCTTTTTCCCACTCATGAAATGACTCCATAATGGAGAATCCCCATATACTTGTAGTTCCTGAATACCTTCTTCACCATCCAAATAAAGAAGAATCTCGACCTCCTGCTATATTATGTCCCGTTACCAAGATTAGCTTTGGAATTTATAGTATGATGTTCATAGATTTTCAAAATTCCCTCCAATACACAAATATTGTTTTCACATTCTCCATCAAACCATCCCCTACACCCATTTTCTTCTGATTCTAATTCTTTTATTATTCTCACCCTTTTCCGATGCTCCTTTTCTTTGAAAGATGACTGCATTGCCATTAGTCTTGTTGTTACTTGAAAATATGGTATTTGCTTATCCTCGAAAACACTGTAGTTTCATGCAATCTATATTCCCCATAGAGCTACAAAAGGAACACATTTAATAGCTTTCAACTCATTTTTCTTAAACCACTACTCCAAACAATCAACTATTGTTGTTGCTTCCCAAATATTTTATAATTGGAGACCCTCACCAATACTATTCCAAACTTGTCTTGAGTATGAACAACTTAGAAAAACATGCTTTATGTTTTATTCTTCCATGAAGCATAGAGTACAAATGCTAGGCTTAGATATATTTCTTTATAATATTATCCCATGTAAGTGTCTTCCCTCTCAAGTTCAACCACATGAAAAGTTTACATTTTGATGTAGGGGAATCCAAGCCCAAGGGAAACAGTCGGGCATGATCGACAAAATACTCCCAGAGAACGGTCGACGATCTCTCGGATAAAGGGTGATAGTCAATAGAAGGTAGTGAATCATGGGGTTTTCAACAAACTAAGGTCGATGGCCGATAACCAGACAAAGTAATGAAATGGTCGGAGTTTATATCGACTAGACAAAGAAGGCAGTCGAGGGTCGACAACATACAATCGATGAGGATTGGTTGAGATAGAGGCCAAGGAGAGTGACAAAATGAGTCACTTGTAGAGGATGAATTCCTTCTGGAAGAAGAGAGGGGCAATTGACCCAGATGGTCAATGAATGGCCAAGAGTAGACTTTCGTCGAAGAACCAAGTTGTATCGAAGTCGAGACTAGTGAGAGGACTAGGTGATTCAGTGATGACGTCGACGTAAAGTATGTCGACTACATCAAAGTGGTCGAAGGATGAAGATGATGAAGACCAAAAGATTTCGAAGGGATCGATGGCTGAGTTGCTGGGCTGGTTCGATGCAAGAATACCAACCAGTGAAATGATTGAGTGCCTAAGAGGAAGGAGCCGACGTAGCATGGCGATGACTAAGTTACAGTCAAAGACGAGAGCAACTACGATTGGGAAAGAAAGAAATGACGTCTAGTCATTGGATCAAATGCAACTGAAGGAGAGGCAACTGAAACTGAAGTCGCTGAAGAAGTGTCGAACAAAGGATCGACATAGTGTGCTGAGTGTAATTTGACCACTCAGAGTATAGTTGGTCGACGGAGTACCAATTGATCCTAGGAGGATGAGTCGAAGATGATCAACAAAAGAAGGTCGACCAGGGGGATTTCCAACGACCAATAGTGCGAGGGAGACTGGAACACGAAGCTAGGTAGTCGAGCAGGAAGCTATTGAATTAGGGTCGACAGGAGCGAAAGTCAAAGGAGTCGAATGTCGAACATCGAAACCGACAAAAGCGGAAAAGGCCAACTGAACGGGGGATGGGGCAGACTGGTAGCCGTAGAGACTAACTCAATCTGACAAGTTAAGTCAAGGACTCACAAAGCACAGAATGGTCGACATGGCATAGAGGACAGTGATAAGACTGACCACTGTGGAAAAGTCAGAGAGGTGCAGGATTCAAGGAAACATACCTACAGTCATTGTGGGTTGTTGAGGAAGTTAATGGCAGTTAAGAAGGTGTTTGAGACCAGTTTAGTTGTCTCCATAGGAAGAGGTTGTGTATTATGGTCAAGGGGCACTGAAAAATGTAGGATCCATCGGATTAGAAGTCAAGCGGTAGACAGAGAAGGACGTCTCGGGGAAGCCAGTCAGAGTGGAACTCAAGAACAACAATAGAGCAAGGTAGAATACTGGTGTGGAGGCATAGAGGAAGGGATCACTCAATCGATCATTCTTTCGTTCAATAGATGATCAGAAGAAGAAGAGGATCCCGCATAGGGAGAAATATATTGAGAAAACAGATATTTACTTATGTATATTGTAACAGGCTAAGGTCGACTTGTTCATTGCTTTGTATGTAACATTGTAATCAGTTCAAGTAATAGAAGCCAAATTCTTGGCATTCCAGTTCACGTTTAGTCTATGTGAGAGTTTGTGTGATTAACTGTGTATTATAGTTAAGCAAGAGGGTCCGACCAACCCGCCCTTGTGTGACATTTTTTGGTGTTATATCCTTCCAAACTACCTCCCACCACCATAGTTTATTTTTGTCCGAATTTCCCATAATAGCTTGTATGCCAACTTCACTAAGTATCTTCTTCCTTCCTTATTTCCTGTTAATATTAAAGTATCTAAATCTATGTTTAGCTTGATAAAACCTCTGTACATTTATGCCTTACATTTATTCCATTCATTTTCCAAGTCCCCTTCTAATAGTAGAGAGTTCGTTGATCTCCATCCCTAGCAATAACCTTTGTCTATATCTATATAATTGCCACCTCACTAATATAATATATACCTTGTTCATTTACCATGTTGATCATCTCATGTGAGAGGATAATTTGATTACTGCATCCCATTATCCCATCATCCCAAGTATAAAATTTAAGCGATTGCCCGGTTTCCAAGCTAATAAATCTCCAATGGCTAGAAATGAAGATAGTGTGGCCTTCCAAAACATGGAACCACCTGTGAATATTTTATTTCGATTTCTTATCGAAGCTATAAAGACATCTCCATTAAGATACTTAGTGTAAATTATTGATTTCCATTTTCCTTCTTTTGTGATTAAAGACCAGACTGATTTTGTAGTTGAAGATATACCAAACTTGTTTATCTCTTTCAAACCTCATCCTCCTTATTCTTTTTTCTTAGTTATAATATTCCATGCAACCCAGTAAATACATGTATCAGCTTTCCCCCTCCATAAAAAATTAAAAAAAATATTCCTCAACTTGTTAAGAACTACTTTTAGGGTGTATGCTATTATCATCCAGTAGACTAGAATAGCATTTAATACTGTTTGTATCAGTGTTACCTTCCCATCTCTTGAAAGAAACCTATTACACCAAAAACTGATATGACTCTCTACTTTTGAAATCATCCATTCTCAGTCTAAATTTCTATAATTATCTGGATTCGAATAAAACCCCAAATATTTAAAACCTTTTGTTAATTATTTATGGTCCATCAACATTTTATCTTGAAAAGTATGAAGTTGTTGGTATTCTATAACAAAATGATAACAAGTTGATTTATCAAAGTTTATCTCCATACATGTCGCTAAGCAAAACCATCTAGGATTTCTTTGATTTTGCAGTCTTCCTCTGTATTGTCACCAAGGAACGGTAAGGCACCATCGAAAAGAAGGACATGAGTTACACTTACCTCAAGACCAAAGCTAATCCATGAATCCTATTGAGTGATTTAGCAATCTGAGGTGATTTGTCATGTCCTTTCATCACTATCAAGAACAAGTATGGTGACAGTGGCAAAGGTACCTTAAACCTCTTGAATATTTGAAAAAAAATTATGTCGCTCCATTAATTATCAGAGAAAAATTAACTGTAGGTATGCACGTCCAAATCCAGTTCACCATCCCCACTAACATGCCTATCTAAATTAGAAACAATGTTATATAAATCCAATTGGTACGATCATAAACCTTTGAAACATCTAATTTAATAACCTTTGCAAGATTCTCTTTAACCTTGATTGTATGGATACTTTCCTACGTTAGCCCCACTACTTCATGAATATGCCTACCATCCAAAAAACCCAATTGTTATGCTGATATATTTGTTGAAAAGACTTGCTTTAGTCTTTTAGCTATTATCTTCGAAATGATTTTATAATTTGCATTACATAATGATATTGGCCTGAAATCCAGGAAAGATGTTGGGAAATAAACTTTTGGTATAAGAACTAAGAAGGTAGTGTTAAAACCGGATGGCATCCTTCCTAAAATTCTAATGTATTCAATAAACCTTAGTAGATCCACTCCCAATAACTCAAAAAAAGCTAGGAAAAACTCAAAAGTCTAGCCATCCAGGCCTGGATGTTTTTCCTTTTTTCCTTTTTATCTTTACCCAAAGTAAATTCCAGTTCCTCTAGAGAAATTGGTACAAAAATATTGTCATTTTCATTTCCATTTATCCATCTTGGAAAACAAGAGCATGTTTTAACTATCTTTGCAAAATTATCAACTTCAGGTTTAGTATAAATGCTATTGGGTGAAAATGTGAACTTGGGAAACACTTTTATGACAACGGAGTGAAAAAAAAACTAGTGTGCATGGATGATCACATGAAAAAAATTCAACCTCAAACTCTAGGCCGAGAGTTTGTGAGAGTTCAAACTCTCGTTCGAGAGTTTAATAAAAATCTAGGCCAAGAGTTTGAACCAATCCACGCATTGTATTTTTACAAAAAATCTCGGATGAGAGTTTGAACTAAACTCTCGGTCGAGAGCTTGGAAGATATTTTTTTGGCCAAGAGTTCATGGTCAACAAAACCTGCGAAAATATCTGGCATCTTTCTGAAACCTTCAACTTCAGCAAGCCCAAACCCTTGAAAATTTTAAATATTATTTGTGAGACTTGGTAGCAATGGATTCATATTTGAATCTAGTTTCCAATGATATAATAATTATTTCATTTCGATTTGAATTTTTATTTATTAATAATTTTTTTCTAGACCTTATCCCTTAAGAATTTTATTACTCTGAAAATCACCCGAAATGAAAATTCAATATCATAACAAAGACAACACCAAAAAATTTGAAATCTTCACAGAGATCTATCTTGCCCCATCCTCTTCAAAAGTGTACTTTTAGTTTTTTCAATAAGAGTCACACTAAAAATAAAATTGAAGCTTACCAACATGTGTCGATAAGGCACTATTTTATGAACATATGCTATTTTGATAAATAATAAAAATAGTTCTCAAGTTCAAAAAACCTCAAAATATAGTCCATGCACAAGTGGACTGTGTATAGATTATGATCATTCATTGTTTAACCTAAAATGAATAACCATCTCTCAAAAAACTAGTGCTCAGGCTGGTCACTCATTATACACCCTCACTTTTCTTTCAAACATAAACTAGAGCTGATTTGCGTATGGGGGTCCACTAGTACTTTAAAGTGCTTTTGGATTTCAGGCTTTGCTACCCTGCCCATGCATCTTGGCTAGGTTGATGACTGTTCCCCCAGGTATTTTCGTATTTGTGGTATCCTTAGTATCATAACCCTAGGGCCATGCACAGGTAGAGTGGAAGGATATTTCCACTTCATGTCGGAGAAAAACAGAAGGTATCCCTTTGCTAGTAATCTCGGGAGGCAGTTTGGTGATTTAAATGCTTGCATCGAGAGGACCTCCATTCGACGTCGTGTAACTGACCGTCGATATTCTATTAGTTTTTTCTGGGCCCTTATCATCTCAGACTTGCTTCTGAGAGTATTAGCCTTGTTTTCCTTGTTTGATCACTAAGAAAATTTTTAGTGGTATGTTGTTTGCTCCCTAGTCGTTTAGTAGCCACTAGGTCTTATACTTAGTTTTCTTTTTATATAGCTGTGAAGGATCAACCTCTTCATAGGTATCAGAGGTTGCAAAACCTCCCCCCACTCAATGTGGAGCCTCCACTGCCACCATGACGCTGGAGGACAAATTCCCGTGGTTCATACGAGCTTACGGGCGAAACAGAGTTACCTGGAGAACCAAAACCCATAATTCAAGATCAACAAGTCTTTGATACTATTGAGGTTAAGGATTCAACTTCTCGAGAGTTTATCACTCCTTTCAACCCTCCCCTAACTGGACCAAACGATCTGTTACTCATAACGAAAGTTCGAAGGCAAGACTAGGGAGGATCACGATGATCATGTGACTACTTTTCGTCTCTCGTGCTCTTCTAATTCGTTGAATGATGATTCCATTAGATTGAGGCTCTTTCAGAGAACCTTGACTAGTGGCGCTGCTAAATGGTACATTGAACTGCCCGCAGCTGCTTATGGCACCTTTTGGGATCTAGCTACTATTTTTCTGAACCACTTCCAACTTCCTCTCCGGTATGATGCCGGTATAGATCTTCTGTCAACCTTTCGATAGAACAAAGCCACTCAATTATTTGACCATATTCAGGAGAGGCGAAGGAGGAAGAGGCTCATTAAAGCAGACATCCCACCAGAATTCTTATTAGAATGGTATCTTAAATCATTCATTCCTTACATTTCTAAGGAAGTGGCAACTTTTGGGGTGTCCTCCTGTTGGGGCCAAGGTCGCAGCCATAGTAAAAGCTGCGAATTTTGGGAAAAAGCACGAGTATGGAAGGAAAGTGCTAATTTTGGGACAAGCACTAAGTTTGGGTAAGAAGGAGACGGTGCGCAGTACGGTGCCAGATGGATGATCTCAGCGCAGATCACGGACCGGAAATTGCGGAGATCGCGCGCACGTCATCGAAGAATGAAGGTGGCTCAGCTACCATAATAAATAAGGCGATGGAGTAGAGGGCTCAGCTACCCTCATTTAAAGGCTTAGTACAGAAGTTATGGTTGCTCGGATCAAGGAGGAGCAACGGACCAGAGCATTGAAGGCGAAGGACGATCGCCCATACCCACAATCTGCGCCGGAATTCACGGAGCCTGCAGGAAGCGGCGACGTGACTGCAAGCGGCGCCTACAGTACACCTAGCCATGTGCGTGGTTAGGGTTTTTGGGAATCACTGTTGGGAAAGGCCCACAGTTTTGTAAAGGTGTGACCGTCATGGCCACCTACATATATGAATAATTGTAATAGATAGAGGGTTGGAGAGAGAGAGAGAGAATTAGAGAGTTAGATACTAGACTGTTAGAGAGCCAGTCTAAAGGATAGATCATGTGTTGATTATCCTTCATTGTATTTTCTACCCAGTGCGTAGAACTAGAGAGGAAATCGGATAGCCGAGGAGCTAATCCCTGGGTTGCCAGACAGTCTGAGTCGACGTCTGTGCCTTTGTAATCTCCATAGAGAGGAGACTTGACTGAGAGAAGGGCTCCCAGCTGTGTGCGTGGAGTTTCCTGTAAGATCTAAGGCTGCAGCTGTGTGCGCAGCATATTGTATAACTCTATCATTTTCTGGTTAATATAACGCTCCCGTGGACGTGGTTTTCCTCGAGGAGATGAGCTTCACTTATATCTTCTTGTTATAATGTTGTGTGAATGATAACTATTTAGAGTTCATTATTTGTGTATGCAAGACTTCTGTCTTATCTTTGTGACTGTTTGAGCGAGTTGGGAAGATCCCTTGATAACTATAAGTGTCTTAAGTACTAAAGAAGTAGTAACGCACGGTCGCTGCGGCGAGGGCAGACTGCGTTACTGTGCTGGATGTGAAGGGAGAGGAAGTGTCTAGCGCATCGACCCAAGGGATAGTTGCCTGCTGCGTTAGAGAGGAGAAACTGCGCAGTAGACCTGCCAAGGAAGGAATCCACGCAGCTGCGCCGAGCGGCCTGCGGGAGGGTCCGACCGCCGATATTTTAGGAAGAAGAAGAGAGAGAGAACAATCTCCGCGTCACCACGGTTAAGGAAACCTGATTCCTTAACCCCCCCATAGCCACTTCGGGTGAGACCTCGAGCTGCTGCGCAGCTCGTTGCCGAAAGGGCCAGTGTGCCAAGGGGTTTTGTTGCTGCGCTTCATTAAAACCCGGGTCTGCCCAGAAAAGCAGCCAACAAATGGTTCCGTTGCCGCGCGAATGAGACTTGTTATTTTGGCAACGCGCGAGATAGAGGACCCAACAAATGGTTCCGTTGCCGCGCGAATGAGACTTGTTATTTTGGCAACGCGCGAGATAGAGGACCCAACAAATGGTTCCGTTGCAGCGCGAATGAGACTTGTTATTTTGGCAACGCGCGAGATAGAGGACCCAACAAATGGTTCCGTTGCCTAGTGACCAACAAATGGTTCCGTTGCCTAGTGACCAACAAATGGTTCTGTTGTCTTATGACTTTTTGATCACATTACTTCCACGGCTTTGAACCCTGTTGATTGAGTCAACAAATGGTTCCGTTGCCTTGCGACTTCTTGTTGTAAGACTTACTAGTTACGTGACATCTGAGATTGTTGCTGAAGACAACATAAGGTTCTGTTACACTGAGACTTGCTCAGTTAACAAATGTGTTACTGGAATCCTACAGCTAAGGAAATTGGAGATTGGTTTGATTTAAAGGCTAAACAGTTTGCTGAACAAGAAAATAGAAGCCCTACGCTTCAAACAGAAGATTGGTTACAAAAGTATATTTATGCTGACCTTTACGAAATTTTCTTTGTTACGTTTGCATTGGAGTTACACGCTTGGATAGCCAAGTTAGCAGATTCTACACCTACGCTGCATGTTGATCGACCCGTCACGTGGACGCCTGAGCTAGTCAGTATTGTGAAGCAGATAGACAATTCTGTTTCCCGCGCAGTAGACTTTTGGTTGAATAGTCTACTGGAAGGTTTCATTACCGAATTTGCAGTCGATACAAGAAAGAGTTTCAGTGAAGCTGAGAGGAGTTTCTTCCAAGTACACAGAGGTAAGTTCTTAAATTCTCTGAACTTATGGATTAAAATGCTTCTGTATGAAAAAGGAAAGCTATGTATTGCTTCTGATGAATAGCATAGTCAAGTAATGTCCGTAGATTCTGATAGTGATCCTGAAGTTATTGGTTGCACTCGTAGTGGAAAACGATATAAAGTAGGCCTTGACCAATATCCTTTTGAGTCTAGCCCAGACAATAGCCAAGTCCCTAGAGCAAGCCATAGAGAAAGACAAGGGAGTGCTCATATCCCGTATTACCCCTTTACACCGCAAAAACCAGACGGAGCTCAGTATAATCCTACAGTAACACCTTCTAGTAGCCCACACGGTACTTCTAGTACCTCTGTACCACCTTTGTTTAACCATCCCGGAGGCACTGCTACAGTACCTCCACCTCAAACCCGTGCAAGAAGGATGGGTGATGACATGAAGCTACCAACTTTTAGAGGAACAGGGATAGAGGACCCTGAGCAGCACTGGTTCTTATGTGAAGCCATTTGGACAATTAAGCAAATTAATGATGATGCTGTTAAACTGGTTCAGTTAGCAACCACACTAAGAGAAAGAGCCTTGACTTGGTTCATGAAATACTCAGCAGCACAGAATAGGACGCTTGCTGAGGTAAGAAATGCTATGATTCGGGAATTTAAGAAACCTAAGTCAGAATCACAGTGTATAACAGAGCTCAAAGACATCAAACAGTTACCTACAGAATCAGTATGGGACTTTGACCAGAAGTTCAAAGCCTTGATAGATCAAGTAAGCTTCGAGTTTGCACCACAGCAACATAAAGAATGGTTTATTGCTGCACTGCTTCCACACATTAGACTTCCCCTTATGCAACAGAATCTCAATACTCAGGAACAAGCCCTAGAAATGGCTATGAAACTAGAAGCTTCACCAATTGCAGGAACAAGCAACGATGTTGCGCACTTACAGAACCAATTAGCAAACTTAACCTTGCAAGTGCATGATATTAAGAAAGGCAAGGAGATCAAGGAAGAAATTTGGTGTACAAAATGTAAAGCCCAAGGTCATTCAAAGGACCATTGTCCTGTTTTCATAGACTATATTGCAACTGGAGCACCTAATCCTTTACCACAGGCACAAGGGCCTTGGTGTGAAATCTGCAGAACTAGAGGTCATAGACCACAAGAATGCCACTTACTTCAGAAATATGTACAAACTCCAAAGAATCTATATTGTAATTTTTGTAAATCAGTAGGTCATGATGAGAACAATTGTAGAGCATATGACCTTATGATAGAAAGAAAGCATGATATTTATAGGGTACAAGCAGAGACACAAGGACCCACAGCAGGACCACCTTATGACCAAACTCGGGACGCCCGAGCAGCAAATTACAGAGGACGCGGACGCACAACAAATTTTGGTCGCGGAAGAGGACAGATCACTTGTTATAATTGCGGAACACAAGGTCATTTTGCTAGGGATTGCCAAAATCCTACAACCCTCTGCAGGTATTGTAAATCTTCTGACCATATCATTGAAGAATGCCCTCAGTTACAGGCTAAGATGCAAGCAAAGACACCACAGGTCAATCAGAATATCCAGTTGATTGGAGCAGAAAAAAGAGAACCAGACCCTACAGTTAATATAGTGACACGCAGTGGAGCTACCACTGGTGCGCAAGAGATGGGAACGGGAAAGCAAGCGACGCAATGGGTGCGTCGCGCTAACATTAAACCAGCCCCACTTAACCTACAGAAGCAAAAAGAAGCATTTAAGCAAGCTCAAGAGTATTTCTCAGATCCGAGAGCTTCAAGTTCTGCCGCAATTCCACAGACCATTAATAGATCGCAAGTGCTAAGACAAGACAACCTGGTACAAGAACAAGCCACTACAGCTGGAAGACCTGATGACGATAAGGAGCATGCACTAGGCAGTGTTCATGCGTTCCTACGACAATGTTTAAAATTGTTGCGCAATGAACAAGCAACTCTAGAACTCCAACACCTGTTGGATCAGTGCCAACACTCTGCTTCGACGAACACACCGCAGTGTGCCGTTCACCAGATTAGGAGTCACACTAGAACAGGAAAAGAGATGAGGCTCACAGCGCAGATTGGAGCATTTGAAATGGACGAAGTCATGTTAGATTTGGGCTCAGAAGCCAATGTTCTCACTATGCAGACATGGGAACAGATGGGAAGCCCTCAGCTTACAAGATCCCCTATCCAGCTAAGACTCGCAAATCAGCAACGAGTCTCTCCATTGGGCAGATTACCCAACGTACCTATTGATATTGAAGGAGTAAGAAGCTCTGCAGATTTTGAAGTAATCAAAATTATGGATGATAGTAGACCATACCCAGCGCTGTTAGGAATAGACTGGGCACTTGATAATTTGGCTGTCATTAACCTGAAGAAAAGACAGATGACCTTTGAGGATGACCAGATCAGGGTCATCGCACCTCTTGATCCTATTCAAGGACCAAGATATATAGAACCCATTCGCGCAGAAGAGGAAGCGCGCCACATGGAAAGCTTGTATCAGATGACCACTAACCACAGTGACTATGTCAACCCCACAGCAGACGGCCATATCAGCTGGCGATGTGATAGCTCGTGCACATCAGATTCAGATGCAGGATTGGAAAATTGGCAGAATCGTCTACATGAGATTTCTGCAAGACGTTGCGCCATGATGACTAAATCCATTCGATGGATTGGAACAGAATTAATTGATACTCCAACTTTTGATGGCTTAACTGAAGTAACTAAATTCATACAGGAATATGAACAAAAGCTTCCAGAACCGCAGCGCATACAGGCACTAGATATAGCATTGCGCGCTACACCCGCAAGATGGTGGATTGCGCACAAGGAGAATATTCATACATGGACAGACTGTCGCAGATTGATACTGCGCAGATTTCAGGACACTACAGCCGAAGCGCTACGCAAATATGAAGGACAGAGTGACCCCAGGTCACACATTGAAGCATGTATTCAGCAATGGTCAGATATTCCGGAAGATGAGTGGGTTCACCAATTCATCCACACATTAGATACAATTCCAAGGAATTGGTATACTGAAACAGAATTGCGCAGAGGCACTCTTACTTGGGATCTTATGATAGAAAGCTTTCAACTTACCTTTAGCTTTGAGTCAGAACATCCAAGCATTGATCAGGCTCTGAAGTGTATTAAAAAGAAGGTATTTGAACCAGGTCTAGTAACAGAATATTCCCAACCAGATTGGGCTGTCCAGATAGAACATGCCCTGGAATGTTATAACTTCACCGCCGAAGATGAGGAGGATGATCCTCGTAACATCAATATCCCAGAATCAGAAGGGACGCGCAATATTGAAAGTCCTGAGCTTGATATTCCTGCCATCACAGAACACGTCAAGCTCAAGAAAGTTAACATTGGCACAGAAGCTGACCCAAAGTTTGCTTCTATAGGAGACTATTGGGATGATGAAACTGTTGTGCATGTTTCAGATTTATTACGTGACTACCAGGATATCTTTCCTACCAAGTTCACAGAAATGAAAGGCATCCTAGGAGACTTAGGAGTGATGCGCATACCTCTGAAACCAGATGCCAAGCCAGTAAAGCAGCGCCCATATAGGTTGAACCCGCGCTACAAAGAAAAAGTCAAAGAAGAAATTGATAAGATGCTTGCAGCAGGTATTATTGAGCCAGTAGAGGAAAGCGATTGGATTAGTCCTATGGTGGTCCAAGAAAAGAAAACGAAAGGTGAAATAAGAATTTGTGTCGACTTGCGCAAACTCAATGATGCATCAGCGCACGACCCATTTCCCACTCCTTTCACAGATGAAGTACTTGATAATGTTGGAGGACAAGAGGCTTACTCTTTCACTGATGGTTTCTCGGGATATCATCAGATCAGAATCCATCCGGACGACCGCCACAAGACTACTTTTGCAACTGAATGGGGCTCATTCCAGTATACGGTAATGCCCTTTGGTCTTAAAAACGCACCTGCTATCTTCTCTAGAGTCGTTGTTGCTGTTTTTAAAGAATTTATCCACAAGTTTTTAGAAGTCTATTTTGATGACTGGACTGTATTTGGTTTACTAAAGAACCATATTGCGAATCTGCGCATGATGCTAGAAAAATGTAGACAGCATCAGATTTCCCTTAACTTGAAAAAATGTATATTTTGTGCGCCCTTTGGTATTTTGTTGGGACATATTGTATGCAGACAAGGACTTCTGATGGATCCTGCGAAGGTTGCCATCATTGCTAATTTACCTGCGCCCAACTCAGTTAAGCAATTGCGCACTACATTGGGACATACAGGATATTACAGAAAATTCATCAAAGGATATGCAAGGATCACAGCACCTATGGAAAGATTGCTGAAGAAGGATTCGAAGTTCCAATGGACAGAAGAATGCCAACAGAGCTTGGACACACTTAAAGAAAAGATGATCAGAGCGCCTATTCTAGTTTTCCCGGATTGGAGAAAACCTTTTCATGTTCATGTTGATGCTTCTTCCATAGCACTAGGAATTGTGCTTACACAGTCTGGAGAAGGAAGTATTGACCACCCAATTGCTTACTCCAGCAGAAAGCTATCTACAGCTGAGAAGAATTACACCACTACAGAAAGGGAAGGACTAGCTATGGTGTATGCCTTACAGAAATTCAGACACTACCTGTTAGGAGCTCACTTTAAAATGTATACTGACCATTCTGCTTTGAAATATTTGGTCAATAAACCAGTTTTAGGAGGCAGAATTTGCAGATGGCTACTGCTCTTTCAAGAGTATGATTTTGAGGTTATTGTAAAGCCAGGCAGATTGAATGCAGGGCCTGACCATCTATCCAGAATAGAGTCAGGAGAGGAACCTACGAGTCTGGAGGACAATCTGCCTGACGCACAGTTGTTTTATATCCAAGCAGCAGACGAATATTATTCTGATATTCTTAAGTTTCTCACTACCGGACAAGCGCCGGCTGAGTTTACAATCCAGCAAAAGAAGCAACTTGTTGTTCGAGCCGCAGACTTCACTTTGATAGCAGGCCAGCTTTATAAGTTGGGCCCTGACGAAATTTTGCGCAGATGTATCTTACCACATGAAAAGAGCTCTATCATCACAGAAGCGCACTCAGGTACCGCAGGAGGCCATTTCGCAGGAAAGCCGACTGCGCAGAAAATATTAGCCGCAGGACTTTGGTGGCCGACATTGCACAAGGATACTAAGGAATTCTGTAAATATTGCGATGTGTGCCAGCGCACAGGAAAACCCTCAAGGAGAGATGAAATGCCGCTAAGACCCCAGATCACACTGCGTGCTTTTGATAAATGGGCCATTGACTTTGTAGGACCTATTAACCCACCAGGAAAAAGAACTGGCGCAAGATATATCATTACAGCTACTGAATACCTCACCAGATGGGCTGAGGCGAAGCCAGTTAAGAACTGCGACGCTGCTACTGCCGCGCAGTTCATTTTCGAGAACATTATCACTAGGTTTGGATGCCCGGTGATCCTCATGAGTGATCAAGGTACACATTTCCTCAATGAGACTATAGAGGCCCTTACTCAAGAATTTCAAATTAATCACCATAAGAGTACACCCTACCACCCTCAAGCTAATGGTACGGTGGAAGCATTCAATAAGATTCTTGAGAATGCCCTGACGAAAATCTGTAATCAACAAAGAGATGATTGGGACCTTAGAGTCACAGCTGTATTATGGGCTTACAGAACTACTTGCAAGAAACTAACAGGTCACACACCTTTCAGCTTGGTGTATGGACAAGAAGCAGTTATGCCCATGGAATACATTGTTCCCAGTCTCCGAATTGCGCAAATTACAGAAATGGCAGATCCTGACACTATGAATGAAAGACTTTCGCAACTGCTCTCCTTAGAAGAAGACAGACTTTTGGCCGGATTTCATCAACAGGTACAGAAGGCAAGACAGAAAGCTTGGCATGACAGGCACATTAAGCATAAGCACTTTGAAGAAGGAGACTTGGTACTCCTTTATGATAGTAAATTCATCAAGTTTCCAGGCAAGTTTCGTGTGCATTGGTTAGGTCCTTTTCAGATAATAAAAATAACAGACGGAGGCGCAGTTCAGCTTGCAAAGCTGAATGGAGAACTACTACCTACAATGATAAACGGGAGTCGGCTTAAGCTTTATTGCGACGGCCACTCCGCCCTGTCGACATAATATATTACTCAAGAATGCAGATGCCCAGTGTAGTTGAAAGAGACATCGCATTTAGTCTACACGGAAGCTGCGACACACCCTCAGTTTCCAGCTTCCTGCGCAGTTCCTTGAAATATCCGCGCATCCTGAATAAAAATTGCTTGAACAAAGCTTAGCGGTCCGCTCTGGCGAAGTTTTGCTTTATGGACCATTGGACTATCGCTCTTGCGAAGTCCCCTTTCATAATTTGCCGCTGAAAAGAGTTTTGTTGTGGACCCATAGAGGCACAGTTTCCTAAGTTGAAATGACCCGCCGGAAATTTTGAATTACAGCAGTTATGTAGCCGCGTTTGAATAAATGAAGGATAAGGCCGCTATTTAATTCTACCCGTTCTGACGGATTCGGCTTAATCTCCGAAAGATTTGCATTTAACCCAGGCGCCGAAAGCATTAGCTTCTCCCGGAAGGCTGTCAGAACCCGTCAATCACACTAAATGCACCGCTACGGCAAGGAGGATAGCGTGTTGTCAACTCACCAGTAGCCGCCTACCGCTACGTAACCCCACTTGGTCGCATTTACTACCCCCGCTGGCTATACATACCTCACACTTGTATCATTTTCGGGTTACCGTCTCGAGTTGCATAAGTTGTATTTGAAGATCTGCATTATTGTTTTCAGAGCCGAGTGTGCAGACTATTTTCCCTTGTTTTCAGCAACCATACCCTACGCAGATCCGCCATTTGCTGTCCAGAGTTTTGTTATTTACATTGCTTCACGACGGAGAATTTATCGACTGAAGAAGTTGTTCGTCAATTCCTACGCCGCGGCTTAGATTTCGGCATGGCCACTCCGGTGACGGCTTCGACCTACGTACACCCCGGTGCTACTGATCCCAGAACATCTCCAAGCACAAGAGCATCTCAGCAGCAGCCGGAGGAACCTGTTCCAGAGCCGCTCGCGTCTATGGTGAACTACATTCCGCCGCGTCCAGATGATGCGCCGGATGTACAGATTCCGAAGAATGCAAAGTATCCAATTCCGCTACCGCCACTACCGGCTAGTGTGCGGGTAGAAGGCCAACTATTGGGAAACATTCCATTGGTTAAATTCTCTGATTTTAACCTTGGAGACTATAAGACATATCCTCAGTTTCAGCTGGACCGATATCTGGATATCGTCCATAATCCCACCAGGCAGGTTGATGAGTTTATCCCGAAGGGATTTGCAGCAAATCTTGAGCGCCCTGGACTCTTGAATTTGTTGAAGCTACCGCACTTTGGGCGTAGCAATGAAGTGAACGCAGTCGTTAAAACACTGCTATCCTGCGTTCATGGAGGTTACCTTTGGCTCGGGAGGCCAATTGATCTAAATGTTGATTTGATACACCGTATAACCGGTCTATCCAAGGTTGGTAAGGATCCCAACATCCATTTTGTGGGAAAGGAGAAGGACCGAAAATTAGCTGCAAAGCTGGTCCAGAAATATAACTTGACAAGAGGAGGTCGGGCTTATGACCTCACGACCGTTGAAGATGAGGCACTTCGCTTCACAGGAAGTCTGCTTGCAGGCAGACTTCTCACCAAGTGCCGACCGAAAGAAGTTACTGGAGCTGTCGTAGAGCTCGCTATCGCAGCTGCGGAGGGAGAACAGTACAACTGGTCTCTCTTCCTGCTGAATTCTTTTTTGGCTGATTGCCTGAATGTGCAGGACAATCCAGCCCAATCATTCCACTTTTCGTGGCTTCTAATTCTATGCGCTCTCGTCGGGTGGAAGGAGCCCCCAAATACTCAGTTCCGTCCACGCCGCGCAGGAGAGGTTGCCGGCATGCGCTACATCAACCTCTGGGATTCCCCTAATCCCGCGAAGCGCAAGATGAATCGCGCTGTTTTTTGTGAGTACTACTATCTCCTCCGAGACACCATACAAGATATGCCAAGGCTGAGCGAGGAGACAGCCACATTGTATGAAGGGAAGTTGGCTTTTACTGCCGACATCCATCAACTCTACCTTTGGCCTTGCGACATTCCAGGTGACTGGGCGCTAGGTCTTTACAGGATGACCACAGAAGATGTCGAAGAAACCATTAAGTCGTGGTCGGACGAATGGAGAGCAGCAGCTGACATCGCACCTGCGATGCCACCCGCCGCTGCGCAAGAAAAGGATAAGGGCAAGGAAGCCCCTGAGCAAAGAAGCGATGAAGGCTCAACAGAACCAGCCACAAAGAAGCAGAAAGTGTCGCATCCCACTGAGGCCATTCCCTCGGAGGTCGACAAATACTTGAAAGAGCAATTTCGTGAGATGAGGAACATGCATGCTCACATCCGAAGTGCTCTAGACTTACAATTTGTAGAACTAAAAGGTCTCGCAGGAAGGATTGCGTAGACCCATGCGCCAGCATCTACTTCGCAGGCGCCACAACCAGTTCCAACTGATGAGCGAGTTGAAGAACTCCCAGACAGGCACACTGTCGTGCATATTCCGCCTACCAGCATGACACTTCCAGATCCTCTAGCTGAACTACAGGTAAGCACAGTTGGACCTGTAGAAATTAATTTGTCTATGATTCCTATAGAAACCCTACAGCTTGTACAGGAGAAAGTTTCTCTTGAGTTGAGAGCTAGAGAGCTCTCTACTTTCCAGGCAAACCAACGACTGCAATCGCAGGAGATAGAGCTGAAGGAAAGTCATAAGAATATCTCTGCGAAGCTTGCACTCTATGAGGCGAAAGACACCGGCATCAGAAACGCAATAGAAGAGATTGCCCAGGAATTGCCGGCTTGCGAGATTCAACCAGACCTCCCTCTGGTTGCAAAAGTTCAAATTATTGGCGAAAGGGCGAAAACCCTGGAGCAAGAAATAGCTGCTATGGCAGAAGGCCATAAAACCCAGATTGCTGAGCTAGAAGCTCGCGTTGCTGCGCATCTTACGGATGATGCGCAGGTACAATTTGAAGCATTGAGCAGAGCTTCCACACGAATGAAAGGTCGAGTACAGGAAGCCAAGAACCTGATGAACCAGGCTATGGAAGCATGGTCAGAGCTTGTGAACCTCCCTTTTAAAGTGGGACTATCAGAACAGGTGCAAGCTGCAGAACAGTCTCTCACTGTTCTGAATGAAGAAGCTAAGTCCTTAACAGGCTTGCCAAAGATGAAGAAAATGGGCGAAGTGCGCAAAATGCAGCAGCAACTGCACAAGCTCAGAACTGAAGATGAGAAGCTCACCAACAGCATTCAGCCATTCATGGATGAGTATGCTGAAATCGTTGGCCAGGTTGAGACAAAAATCAAAGAAATTACCGAGTCTCAAGAGCTCATTGATACACTCACTAAAGATGAAACGACCGCAGAAACAGTGCAAACAGCTGATGAGTGTATCGAGGAATTGGACTCCGCTATTGCGAAATGGCAGAAAACATTCGCGGAGATTCAAGCAAACGCAGATGCGCAAATCAAACAACCACGCGCTAGTGCGAGTGGCTCGAGGGCGAGCCACAAGTGAGTGTTGGGGGCCTGTTGGGGCCAAGGTCGCAGCCATAGTAAAAGCTGCGAATTTTGGGAAAAAGCACGAGTATGGAAGGAAAGTGCTAATTTTGGGACAAGCACTAAGTTTGGGTAAGAAGGAGACGGTGCGCAGTACGGTGCCAGATGGATGATCTCAGCGCAGATCACGGACCGGAAATTGCGGAGATCGCGCGCACGTCATCGAAGAATGAAGGTGGCTCAGCTACCATAATAAATAAGGCGATGGAGTAGAGGGCTCAGCTACCCTCATTTAAAGGCTTAGTACAGAAGTTATGGTTGCTCGGATCAAGGAGGAGCAACGGACCAGAGCATTGAAGGCGAAGGACGATCGCCCATACCCACAATCTGCGCCGGAATTCACGGAGCCTGCAGGAAGCGGCGACGTGACTGCAAGCGGCGCCTACAGTACACCTAGCCATGTGCGTGGTTAGGGTTTTTGGGAATCACTGTTGGGAAAGGCCCACAGTTTTGTAAAGGTGTGACCGTCATGGCCACCTACATATATGAATAATTGTAATAGATAGAGGGTTGGAGAGAGAGAGAGAGAATTAGAGAGTTAGATACTAGACTGTTAGAGAGCCAGTCTAAAGGATAGATCATGTGTTGATTATCCTTCATTGTATTTTCTACCCAGTGCGTAGAACTAGAGAGGAAATCGGATAGCCGAGGAGCTAATCCCTGGGTTGCCAGACAGTCTGAGTCGACGTCTGTGCCTTTGTAATCTCCATAGAGAGGAGACTTGACTGAGAGAAGGGCTCCCAGCTGTGTGCGTGGAGTTTCCTGTAAGATCTAAGGCTGCAGCTGTGTGCGCAGCATATTGTATAACTCTATCATTTTCTGGTTAATATAACGCTCCCGTGGACGTGGTTTTCCTCGAGGAGATGAGCTTCACTTATATCTTCTTGTTATAATGTTGTGTGAATGATAACTATTTAGAGTTCATTATTTGTGTATGCAAGACTTCTGTCTTATCTTTGTGACTGTTTGAGCGAGTTGGGAAGATCCCTTGATAACTATAAGTGTCTTAAGTACTAAAGAAGTAGTAACGCACGGTCGCTGCGGCGAGGGCAGACTACGTTACTGTGCTGGATGTGAAGGGCGAGGAAGTGTCTAGCGCATCGACCCAAGGGATAGTTGCCTGCTGCGTTAGAGAGGAGAAACTGCGCAGTAGACCTGCCAAGGAAGGAATCCACGCAGCTGCGCCGAGCGGCCTGCGGGAGGGTCCGACCGCCGATATTTTAGGAAGAAGAAGAGAGAGAGAACAATCTCCGCGTCACCACGGTTAAGGAAACCTGATTCCTTAACCCCCCCATAGCCACTTCGGGTGAGACCTCGAGCTGCTGCGCAGCTTGTTGCCGAAAGGGCCAGTGTGCCAAGGGGTTTTGTTGCTGCGCTTCATTAAAACCCGGGTCTGCCCAGAAAAGAAGCCAACACCTCCGAAGAGGAAGCTATCCTTAGAACCCAGCAGCTTGATCTAGTATATGCTCAGTCTGGGATCTTATATGAGATTATTCCCAATGCACCGAGATCTAACACAGATCTAGGTAAACCTAAGGCTAGACCACATGCTGATGGCATAGTGGGTTTAGTAGATTCTGCAGCATTTGATGCTTTAACTAAGCAGGTTCAAGCCTTGTCTGTCAAACAGTTTGTTGTAGAAGCAACTTCAGTTGCATCCTCCCCTTCGAAAACAGAATCTGTACAACAAGTGCAGACGAATCAAAAGGGCCCTTGGAAGGCCAACAACAAAAAGAAGGGCAAGAAAGGGGAGGAAAACCACCAAAATCCCAAAAATACTGAAATGTCGAGCAGGGAAAAAAGGAGAAAAAGAAAGTGAAGTTTCCTTGCAAACTATGCAAAGAGGGTCACCATACCCATCAATGCCCTCTGATGGAAGAAGCCCCGAAGCTGCTCCATGAAAAGAAACCAGCTGTCTTAAAAGACCCATTTTCTCACGGGCAAGGTTCAGCTTCTGGAAGCTCTAGTGCTGGGGCCACTCATCTGCTGATAAATTGTTTATTAATATAGTTAATTCAGTTGCTCTTTTACAAACTCAAGCTAGAAACTATACCCCGGATCCGTAGCAGAAGGATGTTTCCGAGCCATCTACCCCTCTCCGCATGGAGATAGGGTGGATTTGTTGCTGAAGATCCCAAAAGGTGTCTTCAAACGAGCTGTGCACAACAACAATGCACGGGCTGCCCCCAACTATAATGTTGTGGAGGATTTAGCCCAAACCCCCTGTGCCATGTCCACTTTAGAAGTACTGTAGAGTTGTCCATTGCAACACAGTGCACTTCTTGCAGCGATTGGGAGCGTAGACTCATCCAATATGCTTGCCCATTTTGATATGAGTAATATCAAGTTCTGGTTGCCGTACCACGTCGCTCTTCAAATAGAGGTAGTCCATGGTCCCAAGACCATTGGACGAGCTATTGTAGATGAGGGTACGTTTACGTGCATAATGTCCATTTCTTGCAGGAAGGATTTGGGCGAACCCGAGTTAGCCCCCTCGAACATGGCACTTATGCCTTTGATGAAAGATCTTTCCGTCCATGCGGAGTCTTACCATCATTTGACGTTGAACTTGCAGGCAAACTAGTATCTGTAGAGGTTGATGTTCTGGAAGCTCCACTTGACTATAACTTGTTGTTAGGTAGGAGATGGACATATACAATGCAAGGAGTGCCATCATCTGTTTTCCTAGTTATAATGTTCCCTCATGAAGGAAAGATCGCCATAGTTGACCAACTTTCATTTTCTCGAAAAAAAAAACAGGCTTCGTCGGATTCAACAATTCCGATGGTTGATTAGTCTCACCCAGCGAGTGAGAGTTTTGGAGTAGGGCTCTATGGGAAATTAATTTGCACATTTGGCCTACCCACTCCTGTTCATTTTATTGGTTCTGAATATTTTTCTTGTTCTGAGGTTTTCACGGTCGGTCCAATGATAGATCCATGGATTCTCCCCACCGAATAAGAACTAGTTGTGCCCTTATCTATTGTAAAGGTGGCCTACTTAGATTCACAACATGTTGCAATAGAACATATCGTGACTCCGTTGGTCTCTGTTGAGTGTCATGAACAAGTTATCTGTTACTTGTTCTCCATGCTTAGTTGGACGTTAAGAGTATTTCCCTCAAATATTTCTTAAAAAATAATGCTTCTCAGTGGGTTAAGAGTATTTCCCTCAAATATTTCTTAAACAATATATCTACTTTGGCTTTATTTTTCGAGGGCATCAATGAGGCCATTAGCTCCACTCATCTAGGTACAAGGTCTTTACATCTATTGTCAATTGAGTGTAGATCGGGTTGTTGGGAGGAATGTTGTTATCCTCCCCACCCGGGTTCAAATCTTGCTTTGTGACACTTGCTCCTTGGAAGCCGACTTTCTATGTAATGATTGTAAATCTGGCCATACCTTGATTCTTTCATAATACAATCCTTGTACTTATCAAGCCAAGTCAGCATCGAACCAATGAGAGATATTTGGTTCCGATATAGGATAATGATATGTTCGCTCCACTCCCCCTTATCTCTTGTTCCTGTGATTCCTTACGGACGATGATCTGACGAGGTTGAAGTTGGATGGCTTATATTTTATGACGTCCACTCATGACAACTTTTTAAGAACGCACAGGCATAGTCATGACAGAATACTATAAACTTCGACATGGAATCAATAACGTCTCTTTTCCGAGCACATTATAAAAAGAAAAGGAAATATCGATTTCATTCCGTCGAGTGTGCATTGTATTTGCCTTGGAAATCAAAAGATTAGGTTTGTGAGCTGGCATACAATAATAGTTACTAACACTATTGATGACAATGATTCACCACAAAAGACGCATGATTTAGTTAAGTACAATAGAAGTGTGTGGAGACCTGGTAATTAGGTGCCATATCAATCCGTCTTTTCTTTTACATCATGTGCATATTGTAGGGAAGCTTCCAAAAATATCATATTCGAATACCTCTATGAGCCTCGTTCCAAAGGTTTATCCGGGAAATAAATGAAAGTGGAAGAATAATGGAGCATGGTTATTTGCAATGGGATTTAGATGGTCACAACTAAACCGAAATATGACTCCTCGCAATTACTCTTTGGGCTGCAACATTCCAGTATGATATTTGCCTTGTCGTGTCTTTAATAATGACCTAGAAAGAGAAGAGACAAAGATACCACATGGAATGTCTACTGGTTCACAAATAAATTATATTCTCGAAGTACATTGAAAATGGATGAACCAGCGCTCTCAGATACTTCGATTATAAAAGCAATGACGAGTAGGATCAGGTCCACAGATCACCTCCAATACTTTATATGAACTCAAAATGTTATACCGTCCTCGTGCGTAATAAAAATTTGGGAATAGATGCTGCTTAAATCTGCTTCTTGAGAACTTTAACTGGTAGATTGTGTGCGTTGGGCATCTATACTTTAATGTTTTGACGTCAGTGACGTTTACAAAAAGAAGTTGCCCTAATTTGATTGAAGAACAACATCAATTTCCGTTTTCCACATGCACCGAATTACGAATATAACTCTTGTCTTCCTCTGCATTATCACCAAGGAACGATAACACATCATCGAAAAAAATGACACGAGTTACACTGACCTCAAGACCAAAGCTTAAGCCATGAATCCTATTGAGTGATTTAGCAATCTGAAGTGATATGTCGAGTCCTTCCATCACTATCGTGACAGGGGACAAATGTACCTTAAGCCTCTTGAGGATTTGAAAAAAAATTATGTCGCTCCATTAATTATCATAGTAAAATTAACTGTAGTTATGCACGTCCAAGTCCAGTTCACCATCCCCACTAACATACCTATCTGAATTAGAAACAGTCTTATATAAAACCAATTGGTACGATCATAAGCCTTTGAAAGATTTGATTTAATAACCTTTGTAAGCTTCTCTTCAACCTTGATTGTATGGACACTTTCTTGCGTTGTCCCACTTCTTCAATCCAAAAAAACCAAACTGTTCTGTTGATATATTTGCTGAAAGACCGGCTATAGTCTTTCAGCTATTATCTTCAAAATGATTTTATAAATTGCATTACATAATGATATTGGCCTGAAATCCCCGAAATATGTTGGACGATAAACTTTTGGTATAAGAACTAGGAAGGTAGTGTTAAAATTGGATGGATTCTTTCCTGAAATTCTAATATATTTAATCAACTTGAGTATATCCACTCCCAATAACTAAAAAAGTCAGGAAAAACTAATTCCACCCATCCGAGCCTATACTTTTTTCCTTTTTTGCTTTATCCAAAGTAAATTCCAGTTCCTCTAGAGAAATTGGTACAAAAATATTGTCATTTTCATTTTGATTTATCGATCTTGGAAAATAAGAGAAGGTTTTAACCTATGTTGCGAGGGTACGACGGATACAGATATGGGTACGCCACATTTTGAAATAAGGTACTTCGGTACGTCAAGGTAGTGTAGACATATATATAAAATTTTCAAGTTTAAATTATAAATTTATAATTAAGAATTATATTAATATATTTATTATTAAGTTAATAAGTTTTCAACAAGTAACACACATTTGACATTGGTATTGGTGTTTGCACATTAATTCAAATTACAAATATGATATTGATATTGATATGAATCTACCAATCCTAGGGCAAACACAACCATTTGTTGATCATAGGCATGAGCTTCTATTGAGGAAGAACAACAATATTATTTGTTGAGACTAAATACTGTAGGGTCGTGGTCATCTAGCAGCCCTATTCTAGTGCATGAGGGTGCAACACTCCAATGGAAGGAGCAATAAGAAACTTACGCTTATTAAGGGCGCATTTCTCCTTCATGGGCTGCATACTATCAATCTGGTTGTGACCTCTTACAGTTGGGCATGCCTCCATTGTTTGGGCATTTATCTCATGAAAGTGTTGTCCTAAAACTTCAACAATACTCCTACTATTTACAGCAGTTGTGCTTCCATTGTTTGGTCATTAATCTCATGCAAGTGTTGTCCTAAACTCTTACAATATTTATCTTATTTGCAGCAGTAGTCCCTGCCTCAAGGAGTCCACCTTCAACAATATTTAAGGTCAGATTTATTCTCTTATAATATATGATTGGCATTGAATATTTACGAAGCAATTAATATTCTTATCTTGTTTATTATTGGGTTCTTATTGTGGTGTTATACCATTGGGGTATGCAAACTACCTTAAATAATAATTACTCCCTCCTGAATCCTAACATTGCCTACAAACCAACAAGTCACCTACCAAATCAAGAAGACGTAAACCAACAGTGAAGGAATTTGGGGTCAGATTTAAGTTGGGATATTACACCATTGACTCACTAACAGGAAGTCAAGGTTGGTTGAAAAAATCAGACCCTCTATCATTTGATGCAGAGATTGGTTTGTCTACTAAATGAAGTACCGACGAAGTACCCAAACTCGTGGTACGCAACCTTTTTTAATTATTAGTACCCAAATTTCTTTGACCAAGTACCTGGTACTTTCACAGTACTCCAAGAGGTACCAATTCCAGTACCCGATACGGGTACCTCGTACTGGTACGGGTGCCCAACCCCCCGATATGGGTACCTCACAACTTAGGTTTTAACTATCTTTGCTAAATTACCACCTTTAGGTTCAATATAAATGCTGCTGAAAAAAATTCACTCCTTCTGTTGAATGTTCAAAACCTCTTATCACTTCCCCACTACTCTTTTTAATTTCCCAAAAAGTATTCCTTCGCTTCCTCTAGTCAACAAACTTATGGAAGTAAGTTGTGTACTCATCCCTTAGATCAAACCACACCGCTCTGCCTCAACTTCTTGAGAATTTCATTTTTTATCCTCTCTAGATCCTCTAGTATTTTCAACTTCTCATTTCCTAATACTCTTGTATCCTCAGTAAAGATGTCCTCTATCTTTTTCTGTTTCTTTTAATCTCGTCTCTGTTTTTTACTTGTTTTATAGACCATTCCAGTGATAGCTTCTTTTCCCTATATAAAGCTTTTGCAAATTGTTGGCTAGGTGAGAAATCCAAATTTGTATCATAACCTTCCCATCATGATTTAATCATATTTATATACTCCTTATTTTCCAACCAATGAGGGTTAAACTTAAATGGTGAAGTTAGTTTCTCATCTCCCTTTTCCATCTGGATTATGATTGGAAGATGATGTGATCCGCCTCCGGTTACCCTTCGAGATTTGGACTTCTCAACTTTCTTCGAATGTTCCCCTGCCAACAAGAATTTGTCTATTCTTTTTGCTTCCTCGTCGTCCCTTGATCTTTTGTTAAACCATGTAGATTTAATTTCTATTGGTTCAATGTCAATCAGATCCTCTAAATCAAATTTGGTCACAAGTTAAGTGGCTGCTAGTTTAAATATATATTTTGATTTCACCTTATCTATGTTTATAGTTTTAAAGAAAAACTTATAAATATTTATTTTTATAAATAATAAAAAACTTTAAATTCACTCTTAATTTTGTGTTATTTTATTCCTATTTAATTCATTATTATTATGTAATTAATTATATATAATGTATTACCTTGGTTTACAATTTCTTCATTATTTGAATGTATTTAGCATTTTTTAATACAATAATGGGGAGTTTGTTTCAGATAACTGGTTTAACTAAAAGGAGACAAATAACATGTAAATTATCCATGGACAATGAGTGAATACAAGTCCGCATGGGAACAAGTGACACAAAACCTATCTATATTCTGCCACGAAAAGTTAAATAACCATGCTAATTTTATGGATTTCTTTATCTAATATTATATTAGTATATATATATTGTTTAAAAAATTGAATATAAAATTTAAATTTATTTGTAAAGTAAATTAAAGTAAAATTTAAACATTAAAAAATGTCATTTATAAGGGTTTGGGAATACTATAAAGTAAGACTTAAATATAAAGGAATCTCATTTAATCTTAAGAATATTCACATAGAAAGGGTACATATAATATCTTTGGGGAAAGCTAACGCAAAGATAATGGGTGTATCATATCATTCCAAGTAAGAATTAAGGTATTGAGAAATCAGTACACAAAGTATTGAGAAATCTCTTTTATAAGGGATTGCTTAAAATTAAGAATGTATCCTATCAGTCCAATATTCACGTAGAAAAATATAAAAATGAAAGCGTGTATCCTATCGGTCCAATATTGACATAGAAAAATATCAAAATGAAAGGGTGTATAATGTTTGAAAAATATCAAAATGAAAGGGTGTATAATGTTTGAGTGGAAAGCTAAAGAAATAATAATGGTATAAGTTCAAAAAACAAATCACTAATTTTTATATAATATATTAATATTTTTTAAGTTGTAAATAATGTGAAATTTTCATATTCTTCTTTGATTATATATTTTTAATATTTTAGATTTAATATTAATATTAAAAATAGAAAAAGTTTCCGAAATGTAATATTTAAAAGCCATAACTTATATTGAAATAAATTCATTTATGAAACACAATTACAATCTGTAAATTTTGGTCAAATTAACATCATAAATCTTAACATAAATAATTTCTAACCATCGGGAGATTTTAAATATAGCCAATTTAAATTATTATTATTTTAAACTTTTAAGCTAAATTATGAACTTAATTTTCTCGCTCGACTAATCAAGTATTTTGACCAAGTTTTTTTCTTAGTACAAAATTGCAAATAATCTCTGTCATAATATGGTACATATAAATCAACAATCACTTAATTTAAAATATTTATTTATAATTATTTGTATTGGATACAATTAATTAGACATTTTATTTATAATTTTTTTATAATGTGATGAAATAATATTATTTTAAGATTTAATTTTATAAATATTATTTCTTAAAATTTATTAAACAAATATTAATTATATTAAGGATCTTATTGAACGGAATCTCTATAAAGGTGTTTATGCAATACCTTGTTCATGTGGGATGAGGTATATTGGTGAGAAGGGTTGCTCCATAAAAGCTGCGATAAAAGAACACATGGGAGACATAAAGCATGGGAGAACCAAACAATCCATTGTAGTTGAACACTATCATGACACTAAAAATCATATGTGCGTTGAGGATACAGAAGTCCTTGCAACTATCCCTCACCACTACAAAAGGAAAATATGGGAAGCCCTAGAAATTGAGAGTTGCAAGAAAAATTTTAACTGAGATGATGGTCTAAAATTAAAGGAATCCTGGAAACCTGTAGTTCACATCCTTAGGAATAACCCTACATGTTAAATGTCAAATATGCACTTCTCCATTCATGATCACATTGCTCCGTCAATCACACAAAAGGACACTATGGATGGAAGAGCTAGGTTGACCCTGGATGAGTTATTGCTGAGATTACATTCTTCAGCTGAAAGACATAATTTTTTCTACAGTTTTCACTATGTGTGCGTTACTATTGCCACAGTATTCTAACATTTTGAATGTTGGTCTTATTGAAGACAACCCGTGCACATCCTCCAAAATGTTGTGAACTCTGGTTGTCAAATGCAGAAGTTGCATACTGTGTGCTAGTCTATTTGTATGAAACCCGTGCACATCTTAAGATTAAATGAAAAAATATATTAAGATTACGAATTGGGATTAGTTGAAGTTGTTTTTGCAACTTCCCCAAACTCCCAATTCAACCACCTTTCGAATTCAACTGCCAACCTTGTGCCATAAATACAAGGGGAAGGCATGAGAGAGGGACCTAGAAGGAATGATAAGTTGCTGTTACGCTCGAGGAATTCTTAAGTCATTGTGAGGAGCAAGAGCCCAGGACTCGGTTGCAGAAGTGTCTGGACAGATCAGGTATATACGTACTTATCTACATTTTTTTGACAATAAAAGGTGGAAATACACTTCCCGTCCCAATTGAATTGCTATTTGATCTAAATGTCTATTTGATTGAATATCTGATTGTGATTAATGTTAAGTTGTTTTCAATTTCATTATCTATTTGCACTCAAGATACGTTGAGGAAGGTTAACTTGTTTTGCAGTTTTGTCACTATGAAAGGTTGGGAGAAAGCTAGGACCAACCATCGTTAAAAAGGTACAACTTTCGAAATCCTAAACTCTTTCCATTCGTAGTAATTAATGAAAAACATGAATGCATTTACCTATCACCCCATGTAATTTGGTAATGTCGTTTCCCTCACTATAAGGTATTTTCCTGCACAACAGAACTAGTGACTCCACTGGGGAGTAACTGGTTGTTTTCTCCTCTACGGGACCTTGCTAGGTTTTCTTCTACTTTATTTAGTCTTTTTGTGTTCTGAGAGGTTTTTTATAGGTTACTTTATAGTTCCTTTTTATCTTGATTCATTTCACTTTGACTGAGCAAACCTCTGTTTATTGACTTACGTCCCTGTGCACTGGTCTGTTGTACATACAATAGTGCATATTCTGCATTGTGGGCTAGTTTCCATGAAGCATAGTTGTGCATTTCTTGTTGCAGGCGCTAGTTTTTATACTAAACAGTAGCGCATGTTTCCTGTAAGTCTAATACTTCCACTAAGGTTTGGTTTCCAAGTTGTCGGGTCTACTTCTGACATTTTCCTTGCTTCCTTGACTGATTACTGAGACATGTTTGTCTTTTATGAGTCTGGTTTACCTCTTTGAAGTCCTTTAGATTGCTTTACCTGCTTCAACACTTGTTTAGGTGTCTTTTCTAGTTATTTTTAAAGCCTTTTTGAAGCTGTGCATGACTATCTGATTGATACAATAGCGCACTTTTTTCCTTAGATGCTTGTTTCACTCCTGCAGACCTACGCACTCAATGCTTGTTGTCTGCTGCAACAGCAACGCACTTTTACTAAAGCTTGCTTTATTTTTAAGGGTTTTGATTCCATTTTGAGTTCTTAGGGTGATTCTTGAAAATTCTTTTGGTCTGGATACCTTCTGAACTTTTGTTCAGATCAGACTCATTCGGTTTAATCCCTTTTTAGCTTTTTCTTTTGAGTTTGTGTGGCAGTAGAGTTACCTTTGGTTTGCTTACATACTCTTTTGTGTGGCGGGTGTTTTCTTGGGTTTTGGTGCTTAGGAGAAGCCTCTTGGTCTGTTTTTCTATTGCATGCATTTTTTTTCCTTTCTTCTTTTACATCTTATTCCAAGCATAGATTTTTTTCTATCGAAACAACTCGGCAGGTCAAGTCTTTTTCGGTCTTTTGATTCAATTGCTTTAAGCCTTTAGGTTGTTTATCCTTACCCACACTTTTTGTTAGGTCTTACTTGTGCTTTTTTCAAGTTCATTTTCTTTTGCAAATAGAAGAAAAGACAAAAATTGAAATTGGTAGTTTAATAGTGATATGTGTCATCATTTTACGAAGTATCATAGATTGTCTTTCTTTGAAAAGTTAAAAAATATAAAAAAAAATTGTTTGCTTAAGATTGCCTAGTTTCTTGTTTTGAAAAAACATAAACGAAAAGAAAAAGAGTCTTTGTGAAGTTTTAAAAGCATTATTTATACTCACTTTTCTTTCTGTCGAAACCATTCCACACACTTCACTACCCTTCTTGAGTAAAAAGTAGCCTCTAAAAATAAAATTTAATAAAACTAATTAGCAAGTTATTCTCTTTGGGTATACACATCATTGTGACATCCCTCCCCAATGATGAAATAAATAAAAAAACATTATGTTAGATTTATTTTAACTTTATCTTTATTTTTATGCAATAAGAAAGCGAGATGAGAAATCGGCTGACTTAAAGTCCTAGGAGGATTGTTGTAAACAAACAATTTTATTATTATTAATAAAAGAATGAGCAGGAACAGCCAAGTTAAATGAGGAGATCATGCATGGAGAAGTGGGGGACAAGTTAGAGTTAGCCTCTGGGACATCAGAACAAGTGTCAGGAGTGTATTTAAGACACTAGACACACCCTGAAAATCAGGGATTTGGTTAGCTGCGAAAATTCCATGAGGAATTGGCTACCAATGGAAAGACCTAGGCAAAATTATAAAAAGAGGGCATATGTGAGGAGGCAGGACGCTGCTGAGTATGCCAGAAGGAATTTCACTTGCTGTGTGAGCACTCTGTGTTAGGCAAGGGATTCAGGAAAAGAATACTGAGTTGAGGCTAGCTGTCCACATTTCTCCATGCATGTGTCTGGCTCGGGGGTGATTGTAGACGAACTTGGTGTTTGTACCTAATCTACGGTTGGGAGGAACGTGGCTGTTCCTACTGCATTTGGTTATAAGTTCCAGGTTTTGTGATCTCAGACACCAAGCATTTTGTTATTTATCTGATCTCATTGTTAAAAGGTAGTGTTTATAATGTTCAAATAATTCTGTTATTTATTTGACCTCATTGTTAACAATATAGTGTTTATAATGTGCAAATTTTCCTATTAATTATCTGCCCCGTGTATTAAAAACTTTAGAGTTTACAATGTCTAAGCAATCCTGCTATTCGACTGATATTTGATCTGTATCATAGATATTTAGAAAAGAAGATGAAACGGCGACGATTTCTGTACATTCTCATTAGATATTCTATCGATTTTTCCATTGTTTATAATTTGAGCTATAAAGTCTCAGGAAAGAAATTACATGATTCTGTATGCTCTTATTGTTTAATGTATCGATCTTCTTTGTTATAAAACAGAGTTATAAAGCCTCGTCGGGGTAATACAGGATTTCCTTCTACATTTGTTTGTTTACTTTATATTATTTATTTAGAGTCGAGGCCATAACATTGGTTTTTCTGTATACCCTAAGAAAAAAAAAATATGGAATTGACTGGTACAGGAATTCTCGGGACAGAAATTTCCATGATTTCCTGTGGACGTAGTTAGGGTATCCAAATTTATAAACTATCACCGATTTCTTAAAGATTTAGGTTACGAAATAAATAGGAATTCTTTTTAAACAAATTCAGAGTGTTCTTTAAGAACGCAGAGGCGTTGCTGAGAGGTATCGTGTTGGACACATCTCTATCGTTTTTAGGCGTTTTAAGGGCAGTAATTTCCAGTTCTGGAGAATGCCGGCAGTGGCAGTCAACCATTGAGTTTAACCTTCATGAAAATTTAAGTTTTCGAATGCCATTCGATCTGAGACTCCAAACGCTTTTGATTTGAATATTTAATACCTAACACATGACCTGAATTTCCTTTTCCTTTACGACTGTGTTCAGGAATCCAGAGGAAACCTTCAAATATGAATTAAGATCTACCCCAAAATTTTTAAATAAACCCTGAGTTGGCACACCGAGTTTGAAAAACAAGAAATTCCAATATGAGAACGGAAATCATCAGAGGTCTATTTAATATGCTCCACTCAATTAAAAAAATAGTCCTACAGCTACCATACAGACATTCGAAAGGGACAAAATAGAGAATGCAGGGGCCATTACCCTAGTCTGTCCAGATTACAGAAGAAAACGAAATTATAGCTTCATTTGAACCTCGTATTGTTATCTGAGCAAGATTTGTAAAAAAAAAAATTATATCCACAATCGTATTCCCAGTAATAACCTGACTGTAGAACCACGTTGATCAATCTACATCATTTCCAGCATTACAGAATGATTCAAGTTTTGATAGTGTATTAAACCCTTTCGGAAGAGTACGAGACAGAAACCCTGACTTCAAACCCTGACATTTCACTAAACTCTTCTCTATAAGATAGAAATTACAGAAAGAGGTATCTCAAAAAAATAGTGTTACATCGGATTCTTGGCAAAGACCCAGGTCACCATGAATCCTTAAAACCTCAAATGATCTGATTATGATTTTAATACTATGAAAATTCTTTTTGCCGTTGAAGGAGACTCCCCTTGTTTCCTGTCATCATACGAAGGCCAAGGAGGAGCGATACCACTTACCATTAAGGGAGAATCCCTTTGCGACCTGCGTTGCCTCGAACCAGGATTTATCTGCATTATTAATAAACAGCACATTAGTATTTGACGATAGAAATACACTGTAAACATTCAATTAACAGATAATGTCGAGTTACAAGTCTTTAGGTTACCTTCGAGACGTTGGGTTGACAAGTAGCTGCGTCCTCAAGGTAACGAGAACTCCCTCTGGAGTAAGCCCAAACGAAAAATAGTCATTCTCCCTCGTTGTCACAGACATTACAGAGATAAAGTAAGCTACAGGTCTGTTTTCGAATTGCCAGGGTTTGGAATGGACAAACAGTGAACCCCAAAACTCAAATGAAAAAAAAAAGATCGGTTTCTGAGAGCTTCATCTGTCTGTTGAGAAGTGACTTAACCCAAACGCCAAGACCAAGTAACCTGTCCTTCTATTGCAGGTGGCATCACAACATTCAACGCTGTACAAGTAGTCACATGGCCTATCTGAAAAACGATGATTGCCCCGTACGAGTGCCCTGTCGAAATACAAGTGGCATCCTTCAACTATAAATGCCTGGATGGTGCAAGTTGGTGCATTCACTAAACTCGTTGGTAGCTGTCACATACCATGTGATAATTTGTTAGGGTAACTTCGTATAGGAGGGTGTACATTTTATGCAAAGATTTTTGAAAATCCCTAGTTGTCAAGATATGTTGGACGATCAATATATATAAGAATTGGAATTTTTAAAATAACCATAGTCTTGCAAAGAATCATGGAGACTTAGGAATTAGGTGTCTTTAAAACTCACTTCTTAATAGTCTAGTGACTGAATGGTGATATAGTTTCACTAGCACACTGTTAATCCATTGAAGGACGTAGTGAATGGATGCTATGTGAGAATACGACATTAAATTATATGTATAAAAACATTTAATGGTGGGTGTTTAGAAATACATTCCATACCTTGTTACGATATCATGGAGACGTTCCGACATCATGGAAAACCCCGGAAAACATAGTAATCTGCATGCCAAAGAGAGAGAAGTATTAGCCGTAGCTAAGTAAGTGGTATGTCATTATAGATAACCTTCTATCTATTAGAAGAACAAGGGAAAGACAACGTTAAGCTCAATGTCACGATAGCATTAACAAATTAAAAAATACAGACAAGTGTAAAAACTGTCTTCTTCTTAGATGTTGTAAAATGAACTGGAAATAAAAGAAAAAGAAAAAAAAATTTATGGAGATTTTACATATGGTATCAGAGCTAGATTCAACCCTGTCGCCTTGGGAACACTTAGTTTTGTTGCGCAGGAAATAAAAATTTAATATATATTTGGAATGTTGCATGTGTATATTCCAGTTTTGAATTTTCAGATGACTTCGCACGAGGAATACGGAGAGGAGCCTGAAGGAAACGAACAGGAAAGAACAACAGAACATTCGGAAGCAAGTCAGGTACTAGAAACCATGCGAAGCCTGATCGTGGAGATACAGAGTTTCAAAGCAGACAATGAGCAACTAAAGAAGGCCCAGGAAAAACAACAGGAAATTAATGAGATTTTGCTGCAGAGCCTTCATGAAAAGAACAATGGCGAAAAACAGAAAGAAGATACTAAGAGGAAAGAGGAGACTGACGAGAACGCTGAGAAGAAGGGAGATTCCTCCAATGAGACCCAAAAATCTGAACATCAAGATAATACTATGGGAAAAAGGAAGGTGGACCATCTGGAGGGTGAATTCAAAAAAATAAAACCTACAAGCTTCGATGGAGAATCAAAGACTGGCGAAGAAGCAGAAGCCTGGCTGCTAGACATAAAGAAATACTTTCAGATCTACAACTATTCCAGTAATATGAAAGTTAGAATGGCTGTGTACAACCTAAAGGGGAAAGCCAGCATATGGTGGCAAGACCTGAAGATTTCTTAGGGGCTGAAAGAAAAGAACCTCGAATGGTCGGAGTTTAAGAAATATTTCAAGAAACAGTACTTATCAGAAAGTTACTATGAAAGAAAAACCAAGGAGTTTTACGAATTAAAGCTGGGCCAAATGACGATGGAAGATCTCATTAATAAATTCCTAGACTTATTACGGTTCGTTCCATATATTAAGGAAGAAAAACTGAAGGTACAGCGATTCTTAAGCTGCCTGCCACAGTCCTATAAAGATCGAATCGAGTTCGACAATCCCAGAACTTTAGAAGAAGCACTGAGAAAGGCCAGACTGTGTTATGAGCAATACAAACAAAGAAATGACACTACTCAAGCATGGAAGGACAGGAAACAGGAAAAGTTTAACCAGCGGAAGAAAGGTTACAAACCTCCGCCCTACAGGAACATGCCCAAAAACTTCCAGGGAAATTCATTTCCTAAGAATGAACAGTTACAGCAGAAAACTTTTAAAACCCCTAACATGGGCATAAAAGGAAGTATCGGCATTCCTAAGGAACCCCTGAAATGCTGGGAATGTGGTGAAGCCCATTTACGCAGGAATTGTCCCCGATACAATGAAACAAGCAAAGTACTGCATAATATGCAAGAAGCATCCACGGTGGGAGACATTGGAAAAAGTTATCATCGAATTAATGCAGCCTTGGAGGACCGACAGGAAGATCATCAATCTGCCATCGTGGAAATTGAAGGTAAAATTTCTGACCATATTTGCTCCATATTAATTGACCCGGGGGCAACCTTAAGCTACATCACTCCCAAGATGATGGAGCACTGCCAACTCCCTAAGGTAAAGCATCCAAAACCTTGGTTAGTTCAGTTAGCTACAGGAGTAAAGAGGAAGGTTACTAAATACATATCTGATTGTGAACTTCAAATACAGGACCACAAAACAAAGATTAATCTAAATGTGTTGCCTTTAGGATCTTACGACATGATAATAGGTATGGAATGGCTTGAAAAAAATAAAGTAGTACTGAACTACTTTAGCAAAAACTTTACCTACGTTGCGGAAGACCAAATTCTTAGAACAGTAATTGGAAAACAGAAACCTGTCTCTGTTAGGCAGATTTCTGCTATGCAGCTAAAGAAATGCATGAGAAAAGGATGCAAGATTTACGCTGTAAGAGTATCTGATCTACTTCTCAACGAAAATCAGACTTCCACAGCAGAGCATCCTGTCTTAGGTGAGTTCCTAGACGTATTTCCAGAGGAAATACCGGGGTTACCACCTCAACGAGAAATAGATTTCTCCATTGAACTCTTACCAGGATCAGCACCAGTGTCAAAGGTACCTTATAGAATGAGTATTCCAGAATTGACGGAATTAAAGATTCAGATTCAAGAATTACTAGACAAAGGGTATATAAGACCTAGTGTCTCACCTTGGGGTGCACCGGTTCTGTTTGTCAAGAAAAAAGATGGGACTCTAAGACTATGTATTGATTATAGACAACTGAATAAGGTAACTGTTAAAAATAAATACCCTTTACCACGAATCAATGATTTGTTTGACCAAGTAGGGGGAGCAAGGATCTTTTCCAAACTAGATCTTCGATCTGGGTACCATCAGATTCGTATTGAAAATGAAGACATAAGTAAAACCGCCTTCCGTACCCGATACGGACACTATGAATTTGTAGTAATTCCTTTTGGGTTAACCAACGCCCCTGCCACATTCATGTGTTTAATGAATGGTATTTTCAACAAATATCTAGATCAGTTTGTGCTGATTTTTATTGATGATATCCTAATATACTCTAAGACGGAGGAAGAACATGAACAACATATAAGAATTGTATTGCAAACCTTGAGGGATCACCAGTTATATGCAAAGTTGGAAAAATGTGAGTTCTTCAAAAAGGAAATCCAGTACTTAGGCCATATTATTTCTGCTGAAGGAATTTCAGTCGACCCACAGAAAATTAAAGCCATAGCGGATTGGCCAGTACCGAGAGATGTAGCTGATATTAGATCTTTCATGGGACTCACAGGTTACTACCGGAGGTTCATTGAGGGATTCTCGAAGATCGCCTATCCCATTACCTCACTACAGAAAAAGGGGATAAAGTTTGTATGGTCCTGCAAGTGTCAAGAAAGTTTTGAACGACTCAAAGAATTGCTGACCAAGGCACCTATTCTAAAGGTAGCAGACCCATGTAAAGAATACACGGTCTGTACAGATGCAAGTAAAGAGGGAGTAGGAGGAGTACTGTCCCAAGACGGACATGTAGTATGTTATGAATCACGAAAGTTAAAGGAGCATGAACGCAACTACGTGGTTCATGACTTGGAATTAACAGCAGTAGTACACGCACTGAAAATGTGGCGTCACTACCTGCTGGGAAAGAAATTCTTGTTATTAACCGATAACACTTGTGTCAAGAACCTATTTAACCAACCAGGACTCAATGCCAGACAGGCAAGGTGCATGGCTTTCTTAAGTGAATTCGACTTTGAAGTAAAACACATAAAGGGTAAGGAAAATATGGTGGCAGATGCACTTAGTCGAAGGACCCACGAGGTGTACGAGATAATAATGAGTCAACCAGAAAGTAATCTCATGGAGAAGGTATTAGTGGCAAGCAAACAGGATGCAGATTACGTAAATCTGCAAGGTAAATTACAACAAAATGAGGAAAACATGAATGGGACAGATTTCATAGTGGATCAGAAAGGTCTGATTTGGTTCAAGGATAGGCTGTACATGCCTAATGTTGCAGAATTTAAATTGTTTATTCTAAATGAGATGCACAAACCCCCTTTTGCAGGTCATCCCGGTTATCAAAAAATGATAACAGCCCTTAGAAAACAGTTCTTTTGGCCTAAATTAAAAACTGATCTTGCTGATTATTTATCTAAATGCTTGGAATGTCAACAGGTGAAGGCTGACCATAGACATCCTACTGGTTTATTACAACCATTACCAATTCCTGAATGGAAATGGGAAGTGATTTCACTAGATTTTATCACAGGCTTGCCAAGAACCCAGCGGCAACATGACTCTATAATGGTGGTGGTTGACAAATTTAGCAAATCTGCACATTTCATTCCGGTAAAAACCACCTACAAGGCAACAGATATTGCAGGAATTTTTCTAAAAGAAATATTCAGATTACACGGAGTACCAAAGATGGTAATTTCAGATAGGGATGTAAAATTTACCTCCAAATTCTGGAAAACTTTATTTGCAGGTTTGGAAACAAGAATTAATTTCAGCACGAGTTATCATCCTGAAACGGATGGACAGACTGAACGTACAAATCAGATCATTGAAGATATGCTGAGAATGTACGTTATGGAGAGACCTACCAAATGGGAAGACTATTTACATCTGGTAGAGTTCGCCTACAACAACGGGTATCAGGCGTCATCAAGAATGAGTCCATTCGAAATCCTTTATGGAAGGAAATGCACTACCCCAATTAGCTGGGACAGCCCGGTAGATCGGTTATTGATAGGACCAGAATTGCTGAAAGTCATGGAACAAACAGTCCAAAAGGTACAGAAGAATTTAAAGGTGGCCCAGGACCGCCAAAAGAGCTATGTTGATCTAAAAAGACGGGATAAGGAATTTTCAGTTGGGGACCATGTGTACTTGCAGGTTAAACCAAAGAAAAGTTCACTCCGGCTAGGGAGTTGTACTAAACTGGCACCACGATTCTGCGGGCCTTTCCAAATACTGGAAAGAATTGGAACCGTAGCTTATAAACTGGCATTACCAGCACACTTAAAGATTCATAATATTTTTAGCATTTCATTACTGAAGAAATATATTTATGACCCCACTCATATTATTGATTGGAATTTGATACAGGAGGCTCCAGAAGGCGAATTTCAAGTGGAACCTTTACGCATTCTGGACAGGAAAGAAACAGTACTTCGGAACAGAGCCATCGCTCATGTAAAGGTGCAATGGAAGCACTTTAGTCCTGAGGAGGCAACCTGGGAATTGGAAAGCGATATACTGGAAAAGTACCCGAACCTATTCCCAGAACCCATGGAGGAAGACTAGAACACTGAGGACAGTGTTCACAATAAGGGGGCAAGGATGTGACATCCCTCCCCAATGATGAAATAAATAAAAAAACATTATGTTAGATTTATTTTAACTTTATCTTTATTTTTATGCAATAAGAAAGCCAGATGAGAAATCGGCTGACCTAAAGTCCTAGGAGGACTGTTGTAAACAAACAATTTTATTATTATTAATAAAAGAATGAGCAGGAACAGCCAAGTTAAATGAGGAGATCATGCATGGAGAAGTGGGGGACAAGTTAGAGTTAGCCTCTGGGACATCAGAACAAGTGTCAGGAGTGTATTTAAGACACTAGACACACCCTGAAAATCAGGGATTTGGTTAGCTGCGAAAATTCCATGAGGAATTGGCTGCCAATGGAAAGACCTAGGCAAAATTATAAAAAGAGGGCATATGTGAGGAGGCAGGACGCTGCTGAGTATGCCGGAAGGAATTTCACTTGCTGTGTGAGCACTCTGTGTTAGGCAAGGGATTCAGGAAAAGAATACTGAGTTGAGGCTAGCTGTCCACATTTCTCCATGCATGTGTCTGGCTCGGGGGTGATTGCGGACGAACTTGGTGTTTGTACCTAATCTACGGTTGGGAGGAACGTGGCTATTCCTACTGCATTTGGTTATAAGTTCCAGGTTTTGTGATCTCAGACACCAAGCATTCTGTTATTTATCTGATCTCATTGTTAAAAGGTAGTGTTTATAATGTTCAAATAATTCTGTTATTTATTTGACCTCATTGTCAACAATATAGTGTTTATAATGTGCAAATTTTCCTGTCAATTATCTGCCCCGTGTATTAAAAACTTTAGAGTTTACAATGTCTAAGCAATCCTGCTATTCGACTGATATTTGATCTGTATCATAGATATTTAGAAAAGAAGATGAAACGGCGACGATTTCTGTACATTCTCATTAGATATTCTATCGATTTTTCCATTGTTTATAATTTGAGCTATAAAGTCTCAGGAAAGAAATTGCATGATTCTGTATGCTCTTATTGTTTAATGTATCGTTCTTCTTTGTTATAAAACAGAGTTATAAAGCCTCGTCGGGGTAATACAGGATTTCCTTCTACATTTGTTTGTTTACTTTATATTATTTATTTAGAGTCGAGGCCATAACATTGGTTTTTCTGTATACCCTAAGAAAAAAAAAATATGGAATTGACTGGTACAGGAATTCTCGGGACAGAAATTTCCACAATTTCCTGTGGACGTAGTTAGGGTATCCAAATTTATAAACTATCACCGATTTCTTAAAGATTTAGGTTACGAAATAAATAGGAATTCTTTTTAAACAAATTCAGAGTGTTCTTTAAGAACGCAGAGGCGTTGCTGAGAGGTATCGTGTTGGACACATCTCTATCGTTTTTAGGCGTTTTAAGGGCAGTAATTTCCAGTTCTGGAGAATGCCGGCAGTGGCAGTCAACCATTGAGTTTAACCTTCACGAAAATTTAAGTTTTCGAATGCCATTCGATCTGAGACTCCAAACGCTTTTGATTTGAATATTTAATACCTAACACATGACCTGAATTTCCTTTTCCTTTACGACTGTGTTCAGGAATCCAGAGGAAACCTTCAAATATGAATTAAGATCTACCCCAAAATTTTTAAATAAACCCTGAGTTGGCACACCGAGTTTGAAAAACAAGAAATTCCAATATGAGAACGGAAATCATCAGAGGTCTATTTAATATGCTCCACTCAATTAAAAAAATAGTCCTACAGCTACCATACAGACATTCGAAAGGGACAAAATAGAGAATGCAGGGGCCATTACCCTAGTCTGTCCAGATTACAGAAGAAAACGAAATTATAGCTTCATTTGAACCTCGTATTGTTATCTGAGCAAGATTTGTAAAAAAAAAATTTATATCCACAATCGTATTCCCAGTAATAACCTGACTGTAGAACCACGTTGATCAATCTACATCATTTCCAGCATTACAGAATGATTCAAGTTTTGATAGTGTATTAAACCCTTTCGGAAGAGTACGAGACAGAAACCCTGACTTCAAACCCTGACATTTCACTAAACTCTTCTCTATAAGATAGAAATTACAGAAAGAGGTATCTCAAAAAAATAGTGTTACATCGGATTCTTGGCAAAGACCCAGGTCACCATGAATCCTTAAAACCTCAAATGATCTGATTATGATTTTAATACTATGAAAATTCTTTTTGCCGTTGAAGGAGACTCCCCTTGTTTCCTGTCATCATACGAAGGCCAAGGAGGAGCGATACCACTTACCATTAATGGAGAATCCCTCTGCGACTTGCGTTGCCTCGAACCGGGATTTATCTGCATTATTAATAAACAGTACATTAGTATTTGACGATAGAAATACACTGTAAACATTCAATTAACAGATAATGTCGAGTTACAAGTCTTTAGGTTACCTCCGAGACATTGGGTTGACAAGTAGCTGCGTCCTCAAGGTAACGAGAACTCCCTCTGGAGTAAGCCCAAACGAAAATAGTCATTCTCCCTCATTGTCACAGACATTACAGAGATAAAGTAAGCTACAGGTCTGTTTTCGAATTGCCAGGGTTTGGAATGGACAAACAGTGAACCCCAAAACTCAAATGAAAAAAAAAAGATCGGTTTCCGAGAGCTTCATCTGTCTCTTGAGAAGTGACTTAACCCAAACGCCAAGATCAAGTAACCTGTCCTTCTATTGCAGGTGGCATCACAACATTCAACGCTGTACAAGTAGTCACATGGCCTATCTGAAAAACGATGATTGCCCCGTACGAGTGCCCTGTCGAAATACAAGTGGCATCCTTCAACTATAAATGCCTGGATGGTGCAAGTTGGTGCATTCACTAAACTCGTTGGTAGCTGTCACATACCATGTGATAATTTGTTAGGGTAACTTCGTATAGGAGGGTGTACATTTTATGCAAAGATTTTTGAAAATCCCTAGTTGTCAAGATATGTTGGACGATCAATATATATAAGAATTGGAATTTTTAAAATAACCATAGTCTTGCAAAGAATCATGGAGACTTAGGAATTAGGTGTCTTTAAAACTCACTTCTTAATAGTCTAGTGACTAAATGGTGATATAGTTTCACTAGCACACTGTTAATCCATTGAAGGACGTAGTGAATGGATGCTATGTGAGAATACGACATTAAATTATATGTATAAAAACATTTAATGGTGGGTGTTTAGAAATACATTCCATACCTTGTTACGATATCATGGAGACGTTCCGACATCATGGAAAACCCCGGAAAACATAGTAATCTGCATGCCAAAGAGAGAGAAGTATTAGCCGTAGCTAAGTAGGTGGTATGTCATTATAGATAACCTTCTATCTATTAGAAGAACAAGGGAAAGACAACGTTAAGCTCAATGTCACGATAGCATTAACAAATTAAAAAATACAGACAAGTGTAAAAACTGTCTTCTTCTTAGATGTTGTAAAATGAACTGGAAAGCAAAGAAAAAAAAATTTTTTTATGGAGATTTTACAATCATCAACTAGCTTAGGCTAGGGATTCGGGGTAAATCACCTTAAACTACTCAAAATCGATTTCATTACTCAACAATCATAGTAAGACAATCTATTAGGTAAATCCACATATATCAAAATATCCCGGTAACGCTCTACTCAAACAAGAGTTAAGCACGAGGCCTTGTGCAATTGGAATTGTTGAGGATACACCCTTACTTTCCTTTCAAACATAAACTAGAGCTGATTCGCGTACGGGGGTCCACTAGTACTTTTAAGTGCTTTTGGATTTCAAGCTTTGCTACCCGACCCATGCGTCTTGGCTAGGTTGACGACTGTTCCACCAGGTATTTTTGTATTTGTGGCATCCTTAGTATCATAACCCTAGGGCTCTACATAGGTAGAGTGGAAGGATATTTCCACTTCACCTTGGACAGAAACGGAGGTAACCCTTTGCTAGTAATCTCAGGACGCGGTTAGGTGATTTTAATGCTTGCACGCAAAGGACCTCCATTTGATGTTGTGTAACTGATCGTCGATACTCTATAAGTTTTCTGGGCCCTCATCATCCCATACTTGCTTCTGAGAGTATTAGCCTTGTTTTCCTGGTTTGATCACTTAGGAAATTTTTAGTGGTATGTTGTTTGCTCCCTAGTCGTTTCGTGGCCACTAGGTTTTATACTTAGTTTTCTTTTTATATAGCTATGGAGGACCAACCTCTTCATAGGTCTCGTAGGTTGCAAAACCTTCCCCCACTCATTGTGGAGCCTCCACCGTCATCACGACGTCGGAGGACGGATTCCCGTGGTTCATACGAGCTTATGGGAAAAGGGTTACCTGGAGAACCACAACCCATAATTCAAGATCAACAGGTCTTTGATATTGTTGAGGTTAAGGATTTAACTTCTCGAGAGTTTAGCACTCCTCTCAACCCTCTCCTAACTGGACCAAACGATCTGTTACTCATAACGAAAGTTCAAATGTAAGACTAGGGAGGATCCCGATGATCACATGACTACTTTCATCTTTGGTGCTCTTCTAATTCGTTGAATGATGATTCCATCAGATTGAGTCTCTTTCAGATAACCTTGACTAGTGGTGCAGCTAAATGGTACATTGAACTACCCGTAGCCGCTTATGGCACCTTTTGGGATCTAGCTACTATTTTTCTGAACCACTTCCAACTTCCTGTCATGTATGATGCCAGTATAGATCTTCTGTGAACCTTTCTATAAAACAAAGCCACTCACTTATCTAACCATATTCAGGAGAGGCGAAGGAGGAAGAGGCTCATTAAAGCAGACATCCCACCAGAATTCTTATTAGAGTGGTATCTTAAATCACTCCTTCCTTACATTTCTAAGGAAGTGGCAACTTCTGGGGTGTCCTCCGAAGAGGAAGCCATCCTTAGAACCCAGCAGCTTGATCTAGTATATGCTCAGTCTGGGCTCCTATATGAGATTATTCCCAATGCACCGAGATCGAACACAGATCTAGGTAAACCTAAGCTTGGACCATATGCTGATGGCATAGTGGGTTTTGTAGATTCTGCAGCATTTGATGCTTTAACTAAGCAGGTTCAACTTCAGTTGCATGCTTCCCTTCAAAAACAGAATCTATACAACAAGTGTAGATGAATCAAAAGGGCCCTCGGTAGCCCAACAACAAAAATAAGGGCAATAAAGGGGAGGGAAACCACCAAAATCCCAAAAATACTGAAATATCAAGCAGGGAAAAAAGGAGAAAAAGAAAGTGAAGCTTCCTTGCAAACTATGCAAAGAGGATCACCATCACCATCAATTCCCTCTGATGGAAGAAGCCCCGAGGCTACTTCATGAAAAGAAACCAGCTGTCTTAAAAGACCCATTTCCTCACGGGCAAGGTTCAGCTTCTGGAAACTCTAGTGCTGGGGGCACTCATCATGCCTCATCTGCTAATAAATCATTTATTAATATGGTTAATTCGAACGCTCTTTTACAAACTCGAGCTAGAAACTATACCCCGGATCCGCAACAGAAGGATGTTCCCGAGTCATCTACCCCTCTCCAAATCGAGATACCGGTGGATTTGTTGCTGAAGATCCTGAAAGGTGTCTTCAAATGAGCTATGCACAACAACAACGCGCGGGCTGCCCCCAACTATAATGTTGTGGAGGATTTAGCCCAAACCCCCTGTGCCATGTCCACTTTAGAAGTACTGTAGAGTTGTCCATTGCAACACAGTGCACTTCTTGCAACGATTGGGAGCGTAGAATCATCCAATATGCTTGCCCGTTTTGATATGAGTAATATCAAGTTTTGGTTGTTGTACCACGTCACTCTCGAAATATAGGTAGTCCATGGTCCCAAGACCATTGGACGAGCTATTGTAGATGAGTGCACGTCTATGTGCATAATGTCCATTTCTTGTTAGAAGGATTTGGGCGAACCCGAGTTAGCCCCCTCGAACATGGTACTTACCGCCTTTGATGGAATATCTTTCCGTCCATGCGGAGTCTTACCATCATTTGACATTGAACTTGCGGGCAAACTAGTATCTATAGAGGTTGAAGTTCTGGAAGCTCCATTTGACTATAACTTGTTGGTAGGTAGGAGCTGGACATATACAATGCAAGCAGTGCCATCGTCCATTTTCCTAGTTATAATGTTCCCTCACGAAGGAAAGATCATCATAGTCGACCAACTTTCATTTTCTCGGAAAAAAAAACAGGCTTCGTCGGATTCAACAATTTCGATGGTTGATCAATCTCACCCAGCGAGTGAGAGTTTAGGAGTAGGGATCTATGGATCATTAATGGGAACAGTTGGCCTACCTGCTCCTATTCATTTTATTTGTTCTGAGTGTTTTTATTTGTCTGAGGTTTTCATGGTCAGTCCAACGACAGATCCATGGATTCTCCCCACCGAATAAGAACTAGTTGTGCCCTTATCTATTGCAGAGGTGGCCTGTAACATCTCCAAACATATGAGTTAGTATTATTTTGAAGTAAATAAAAAATTTTGGTCCTCTAGCCATTAACCAAATCACCTTTTAAGATCTCAATTATTTATAAAGTACTTTCTTGATACTGGTTATTATCAAGGAATGAAACCTAATGACATAACATATCCATGTGTTCGTCACCATACAACATCGCCGCAACACAACATGATTACCATCTAAAACATTATATAACAATACACATATTCATAAGAATTACACAAATAAAAAACAAAGGGACCATATAACACCCAAATGATCATAAATGCACAATGTAGGAGTCATTTAAAAATCATACACAAAGAATCGTACACAAAGACCATGCATAAGAGTCCACATGTAAGGTGGTTCACCCAACTTGGGCTACGTCCACGAGGAAGGTTGTAAATTATTTATTCACCCAAGTAGAGAATTTACATTTTTCAACCCCTTGGTTGTATTATTCACCTTCCACATTCTGGAGCTTCTACCAGAACTTCTAGAGTATCGAGCAATGCTACCCTTCAGCATACAGGAGGCACTATCGCTTTCGACATAAGCATGGCAATTATACAAGACATAGTTGCATTTTCTCTCATTAACCAGCAGAGAAATACGATTTCATTTCAATAACTAGAAAAATAACTCTAACAGACATTACAGGATCGAACTCTCTGGGGAGTTTTTCCCGCGCCATGATTGAGGTAGCAATGCAACTGGTATTCTAGATATAAAAATACTATAAAGAGATCAGAGGATCAAACTCTCTGAAGAATCGTCCTACTCCACAATTGTGGTAAAAAAATGAAACCAACACTTACAATATAAAATATATATCAGAAGGCAATCTAGAGAATGAGAACTCGACTCTAATGGTCGCTTCTCATGCCGAGCAAGAAAACAACAGATCTACGTATGGAACAATTCCCAAGGAAATTGTCCTCGTTGGGCACCTCCAAATATACATTCATTCCAGAAAAAGTATTCATACTCTCTGCCAGTGCAAATCATACCATGCGACCAGCAAACATAACAGAAATGATACGTTTTCAGGTAGTAATATATATATATAAAAAGACAAAGTTCCATACCTATTCGACCTGGACATTCCTATTTCGAGGCAGCGAAAACTATATACATATAACCTAAATAACATCGATCTCGCCGATCTGACCATTCTCGCTCCACAGAGGTCACAAACAAACATTTCATAATTAGTGAAAAGAACTCTACAAATTCCTGATAACGAAAACAATAGATTTCGCCAGCTTGGCGCTATGGATCTAGATCTCGCCGATCTGACCATTCTCGCTCCACAGAGGTCACAAGCAAACATTTCAGAATTAGTGAAAAGAACTCTACAATTCCTGATAACGAAAACAATAGATTTCGCCAGCTTGGCGCTATGGATCTAGATCTCGCCGATCTGACCATTCTCGCTCCACAGAGGTCACAAGCAAACATTTCAGAAAAAGAACTCTACAAATTCCTGATCCCGAAAAAATAGATTTCGCCAGCTTGGCGCTATGGATCTAGATCTCGCCGATCTGACCATTCTCGCTCCACAGAGGTCACAAACAAACATTTCATAAATCATGAATACTATTAGATACAAGTACTTTCTCTAAAATATCTATACGCATTCTCGCAGAGGTTTAGTGAGAGTCACTATGATCAACAACAGAGAGTTAAGTGATATGGACACTTACACCTGAAAACACGATTATTCAATGGTTGGGATTCGGCTCTGTTGGAGTTATCGCTTTCTTCTCCAACGCACTGCACTAAACGTTTCATAGTGAAAAGCTGAAGACATTATTACCGAACGATAACCAGCAAAAATAAAACAATGGCTCGGCTCCATCTTGGAAATGTCGCCCTCGGATTTTCCTGAAACACGATTATTCAATGGTTGGGATGAATGCTTTCACGAATAAGTGATGCATGGTATCCTAAAAAAAATGATTTGCTCAGATAACCTACGGAACAATACTGGCAACGTAAAAATATATATATAGACCCTGCTGGGGGCGTTCGTGGGAGCATAGTTATGAACACAAAAATACAGGTATCTAGAGCTCTCTCGACAGTATGAAATTACGGAGATCCTCAATAGGGAAATGATCAGGGATCAACTCAGGAGTGAGCTATCCTTTCCAGGTTTGCTGCGCAAATTTCACACACACAGTGTCTAGGAAAATACTGCATGAAACATATATTAAAATCAATGAAGTGCAGAGATCGAAGAACTCTGTCAACCTTGTAGAGATCATTCAAAGATTCAGGATTTTATTAATCACAACATTCAGAAGTTCATTCCAGCACCATGTTTGGCTATTCATATACGGATTTGCAGAGATAGAGGGCTAGTGTGGTGCTTACCTGCTAGTAATGTCACTTCCCCTCTTACCTCAGACTTAGTGGATCAGTAACACACAACCGAAGATGCAAATGATTTAGAGCTTTGTATACGTCTCCTCTTTTCTGCTCCGACTGAGTCTATAGCATCTGCTTGCATTCGATCCACACTCGAACCCCTACTGGATCTATTTTGGTAACAAACAAAACACAACGGTTGATGTTGGTACCCAATGAAACCCGAGATCCAATACTGGATCTGCGCTGGTAATAACATAACCCGACGATTGATGTTGGTATACAATGAAATCCGAGATCCAATACTGGATCTGCACTGGTAAAAGAAATGACACATGGATCTACCAGATCCGGGTTTTGTACAAAAAGACGAACCAAAGATCCAAACTAGTATACTCATAACGCCTAAAGGAATGGTAGTCCGCACGGATTTCAGTCCCACGCTATCCCATTTTATAATCCATCATTTGAAGAATGAAAAACAAGAAAACGAAAAATATATTCAGCAAAACAAAACCAGGGATCGATCATGGAGCTGGATCTGAACTAGCTAGGGTCAGAGTTTACTTGAGTGAGTAGATAGAGGCTTCCTTCATCGATCATGTGCAGGGATCATCCTTCTAACGCGGAACCAAATCAGATCGATAGAATGGTTACTTGCCCCTCTTTTCCCATGCTTTCCCCCTTAAATACTACAGCGCTCCTCTCAACTTTGGAGAGTCCGCCCTGCTAAGGAAAGATCCTCTTCCAAGTGGGAATAGAACTCAACATTCGTGCGGAGGGAATTGCCAAGTGGCAGTTTAGAATATTAGGGATGTTCGCATAAGGAGTCGAATGCTATATAATACAATTGCTCCTCGGCGCTATTGCAATAATCATAATTCTTATGATAATAATCCATTATATGAATATATCTAATATATTCAAACCTTTCATACTCCTAAGTATACCTATATCTCAATCTATCTATACATATATAATTTTAATACATAGATCTCATATCTATATATATATATATAATAAATCACTAGGCCATAACAACCTAGATGGGTACAATCATATTTCTCAAAACAATATTAATTTTGTACGTTAGGATGGATTATAATGTTTATACAATAACCAGTGAAATTGTATATTAACTCTTGCTCAACACGCACCACTTTATATTTTTTTTTTAAGGTGGTTGTAACATAGCCCCCTTTAGTTTCCATTTTAAGTTCTTAGGCTAACTTTCTGGCACCCTCTTAGTACTACTTATGAGCTCCTCACCTTGAACCGATCAATTATAATTACAAATATATAGGTTATAAAGGAGGGATATCACATGGCCTACATAGATTCACATGGTCAGTGGACTCTATCCACTCTTTTGATTGTCTAGACACTGTTTTTCGCTCTGATGAGGCCATTTTGGAAGCAATGATTGGCCTGGACCATCCTTGGGAACACATGCACCACATGTCTTATTTGCTTCCTGATCTGGACATGATTGATAGAGGTGAGCTTTATATGGGACTCGGTGGAAATGTTTATTTGTTTGGTATCCCTTCTACTTCAAAAGTTGTTTATGCCGAAGGGAATATGACAAATATATCGAGAACTATTCTGATCAACATTTCCATCAAACCTAGAGTCGTGGAAAATATTTTCATTGGTGTAGAATGTTCTCCTGAAGAGATCATTTTGTATACAAATCTCTTTAAATAATTCTGTGACATTTTTTCATGGTCATACGAGGAGATTCCAGGAATTGACCCTGCCATTGTTTAGCACGTCATCACAACTTACCCCAATGCTAAACCCGTGAGATAGAAGCTCCGTCCAGTTAACCCTCGAAAAGCAACTGCCATCAAGATGGAAGTAGAGAAATTGCTCAAAGATGGATTCATCTATCCGATAGCTATGACGGAATCGGTTTCAAATCCTGTTCCGATAGACAAAAAGAAAGGAACCATTAGATTCTGCATTTACTTCCGGTACCTAAATAAAGCTTGTCCGAAAGACAATTACCCCACACCATTCATAGATCAGATCATCGATGCATGTGCGGGCCATGAAATGTTTTCTTTCATGGATGGTTTTTCAAGATATAATCAGATACAAATCAAATTTGAAGACCAACACAAGATACCTTTCATTTGTCCTTCGGGGAGCTTTTCCTATTGGAGGATTCCATTTGTCCTGAAGAATGTTAGAGCTACCTTTCAGTGGGAAATGAACTTTGCTTTTCATGATATCAAGCATGTGGTCGAACCTTACCTGGATGATCTCCCAGCGCGATCTTGAAAGAGACGGGAGCATCTTGACCACCTAAGACTTGTATTTGAATGATGCAGATACTACAAGATTCGATTGAATCCGAATAAATGTGTTTTCTGCGTCGAGTCTAGACGATTATTGGGTTTCATAGTATCCAGTCATAGCACAATGGTTGATCCATTGAAAGTTGAGGCGATTATAAATCTGCCTCCTCCTCGAACCCTGAGACAACTTCAAAGTCTGCAAGGCATGTCCAAATTCTTGAGATGCTTTATCATTAACTATGCCAAAATTACAAAAGATTTCATGAGACTGCTTAAACAAGACACCTACTTTCTGTGGGATGAGGCTGCTCAAGCATCATTTGAGGCCATGAAAAAGGAATTACTATCATTCCCCTTGTTAATCCGTCTAGACTATATGAAGGATTTCCTCCTATATCTGGCTGCATCAGTATACACAATCAGCATAGTACTTTCTCAGGAGGATGACAAGCTCCAAGAGCATGTCATTTATTATATGTCATGCGCCTTGATAGCTCCTGAGATTAAGTATTCCTACATGGAGAAGTTGGCATTAGTTGTTGTCCATGCTGCTCAGAGGATACGTCAGTACATCTTATTGCGAACTACCACTATGATTGCGGAATTCAATCATTTTCAATATGTTCTCACTCGACATATCATCGATGGGAGATTCAATAAATGGATTGTAATCCTGCAAGAATTTGACTTGCTTTTGCATTCCACTAAGTCAAAGAGATCACTGGTTTTCGCCGAACTAATTTCTGAATTTCCTAGTGACATAGTACACGTTGAGAAAGATTCATCATTCCTGGATGAACATATCTTTCTCATAGCATCCTCTGACCCATGGTATGGGGATATCTTGGTATATCTCTAGACTTTGAGGTGTCCCACCACTTTCTCAGGGATGAATGACTCAAACTTAAGAGTCATGTGAAGATCTCATCATTTCTGACACTTTGTATAGATGTGGGATAGATTCCATCTTATGCTGTTGTTTAACCTTAGAGGAAGCTAGAACAATATTGAATCATGATCATAGTGGAGCCTGTGGGGGTCATATTTCTGGGTTGGAAATAACACAGAAAATACTGCATGCTGGTTATTTTTGGCCCATGATCTTCAAAGATTGTGTGGAAGTTGTGAAACGCTATCAGTGATGTCAGTTTTTCACCAAGATGATGAGAGCACACCCAGCTCCTCTCCATCCTATAATCACAGCAGGGCCCTTCACCAAGTGGGGGATTGATTTTATGAATTGTAATCCAGTTTCCGCTGGAGGTCATCATCATATCATTGTTGCCATCGCTACTTCAATAAATGGGCCGAGGCAATGCCTACTGTTAAGGAAGATGGGGAAATGACTGCTTATTTCATTTTCAACCAGATCATTGCAAGATTTGGTGTACCCAAACAGATCGTGACTGATCATGGTTGACGTTTTCAGAACACCATGATGACCGATCTATACACCATGTTAGGTTTTTAGTAGGAACATTCATCTTCATTTTATCCACAAGTGAATGGTCAGGTCGAAGCGGTTAATAAAAATTTGAAATTTTTTTTACAAAGTACGGTTAATGGCAGTAGAACTAACTGGCAAATCATGCTGTACCCTGCTCTTTGGGCCTACCGAGCCAATGTGAATACTTCTACCGGGTTCTCTCCCTTTCAACATGTTCATGGGATATAAGCAGTCATTCCGGTTGAGTGGGAGATTCCTTCATTGAATTTGGCTATCCAATTACTACCTGACACTTCAGTCTTGGAAGAATGTTTGTTGCAGTTAGAATATCTTGATGAGAAGCACTACGATGCGCTCACAGCAAACGAAACACATAAGAATCAAGTCAAGGGATAATATGATAAGTTTGTCCAACCTAGGGTTTTTCTCGAAGGAGACCTTATTCTACTCTATGACCAGGACAAGGAACCTTTAGGAGCTGGCAAGTTTAAGTCCATGTGGCTCAGTCTCTACATAATTTCTAAGGTTCTGAAGAAGGGTGCATACGAGTTAACAAATTATGAAGGTAATAAGTTGCTAGAGCCTAGAAATGGGCTGTACTTGAAGAAGTACTACGCTTACGCATCTTTTTTTTTTCATGTATTATAGTTGTACATTTTGTAGAGTTATCTTTGTTTATGGTTTTCGTTACGTCTTATGCATCTTTTTCTTTATGTTTCAGATGTCGACTAAACACTTTATAGGGTTTGCTGACGATGCTAGCCGCCACACTCATCACTTGGATGCAGCTGCTTTGGTTATTTACTCACCAACTGGCCAACTGGTTTCTTCGGGAGGGGCTTGTTTAGGTCCCACAACAAACAATGTGGTTGAATACAGTGCGGTCATAGAGCTACTCCTAGATGCTCTATTCCATGGCATTTCACATTTGGAGGTAAGGCTCGACTCGCAGCTAGTTGTGTTTCAGTTAATGGGTGTTTATTAGGTTAGAGATCTCGTTTTTCCACGTTAGTTTTTGTGTGCTAAGTTACTTGAGAGATAGTTTGATTACATCACATATCAACATATTCCAAGAAATTTGAATGCATTAGCTTATTCATTTGAAAATTACATTTTAGATTGGCATCTGCATCATACACATACATAATAAAGAATTCATGCATAACGACAATAACACCGATACTGTATATATAAAGCCATATCAAAAAATATATGAGTCTGAATCATAAGTCTGTCACAATGTCGTAATATACAAAAATGGGCTCGATGGCCTAAAAGAAATACATATATGTGTTCTTCTCCTATTGAGAAGGAGGGGCCTCATCTTCCTCTATCACCTCTGCCACAGCATCTCTATAGCAGATGACTAGCCTAGCTACCTTCCTCAGTAGCTGAATCCATGATAGGGGCACACCCACAACATTCTCCTGCATGTCGAGCGGCATCCGCTCGATCCTGTATGTCGGAATGTCATGAGTCAATCGACTCATCTTCCCCTCTATGTTCGTCAACATGGTGTCGACTGCTCCTACTATGAATGGTCTCACAAAGGTAGGACGGTGTCCCTCAGGACGCACCGACCCAACATCTACATAAGATATTTTGTTCAGTATTTCAAGATCATTTAAAAATCATATATATGAAATGAAAAAATTAAATAATTTTTCAAAAACAAACTTACCAATCTCTCCCCGGGCTGCACCTTGAGGAAGAGATAGCTCGGGATCATTGCGCATGTCTATGCCTGCATAAGGGAACTGCTTAAGAGATGGTACCTGTCGGTCCCACCATGCCCAGAAATCATCCTCATGATAGCAGAAGTTGCTCTCACCACCACCTTGGCATAGGAAGATGTCTCCCCAACGAGACATAATAGGCTCATGAGGATTGAGTGGGGGAAAGGCCATCCCCAGACTCAATGCAGGTACCGTTGCAAAAAAAAAGGTACAAAGTATACTTTTGTACCCAAAGTTCTTCATCCTCCCGGTTTTGCACCCAGAACAATGAAGCTTCATGTTTGCTAGTAATCTGGAACACCAGTCATACACTATCCCTCGCAAGCATTCAGTTCCTATATGCATATAGTTCCTTGAAGCCAAGTGTTGTGTTGCACTTCCTCCCATCCGGTTAAGAATACTCAAGATGACCTTTAGTGGGAAGCTTTCAACAGTGGAGATAAGAACTTGGCTACTGGTCTTCGTGGTACCCACCACATAGTAGGTATTAATGTAATCTTGCATGGATAGGGCGCCCACATTGCAAGAGGACCCTTTGAGATTCACTACATCTCCCCTTCGAGAGAGACCAGTAATGAAGTAGATGTCATCAATGGTTAATTCCAAAATCTCCCATTGGAGATTGAACACCAATGCATTGGCATCCCAATACTAAACTAACCTCTCAAGCAATTGGTTTTGTGCCCGTGTGTTGATCGTTCGGTAGAATTTTAACAAGCCGCATCTTCTTAATGCATGTAAGGTCAATGGATCATTCAAAGCATGCCGATCCATCTCCTCATGTTCCCTTTCATGCCATAAAAGCACCATCCTGCCAAGCAACCATTTAAATGTTGGTCATTTTTTATTTTTTCCCTATGCTTTGTGGTGAACGCTACCATTCGTAAAAGATAGTAGCATCCTGAATGCCTTTTTGTTGAAAGTGAACTAGAGCACTTTTGTCGAGTGCACTTTATTCAGACATAGTAGCGCTGGCACAGAAACGCATTTAAAACCCTGCTAAAAAATAAATTTGACCACCAAAATTAATAAAATTTGCATACAAATGAAAGTATAGGATGGGACAACTCGGTGAAAGCAGAAGTTGGTTTGGTAGCCCGCTTTGGTCGCAACGAATGGAAGAAGTTTGAGGTTTTCACTCCACTATTTTCCCTAAAACTTGAAACGGTGAAATTGTTTTTTAAATTGAAACTATTTATAAATTTAGTTTTAAATTTTTACCCACTTTGCTTAATGTGGTATAGTTTTGATTTGTTTTTAGTATTTGATTTAATCCACTAATATCTTTTTTAAGTTTTGGTGAGCTAGGTGAAGTACATATTGCAATTTTCACCATATCTTTTCTACCAAAGGTATATAGATCTCATTGACATGTCAAATTAGGTATGTGCTGCCCAGTATTTCATGTCATTAAGTAAATTTCTTTTGAGTTTGCGATATATTACTAATTTGTCTGTTTAGAATTCTGTCATCTGGCAAGTCATGAACTTATGATTCCTGAAGCTGTTTTAATCATTTTAAGCCCTTGTTTTGACTTTTTAAAAACAAAAAATATTGCCGAGTTTTCTTATTCTCTTCTGACTCGTTAAAGGAATTGAAGGAACATCCACTTAAGTATAAGTTTACCCATTTTCCAGACTTTTTTGGATTAGCTACGAAAAAAGGTATACTCTAGTCATCTATGGCTAGAAGATTTCTTCTCTCATCATTTTACACTTTTTCAGGGGAGGAGACTAACTGTACGAAAAATGACTTTTGGAGTCTTCTTTAGGGTTTTCAGACTCTCGAAACATGAAAGTACCAAGCGAGCATTCACCTACTCGGGCTCGATGTGAAATCCACGAGAGGGTATATAAAGGATTGTTTAAGTTTTTCAGACTCTATAAACAGGAAAACACCAGCGAGCATATACCAACCCGGGCTCAATACTAAAATCCATGGGTAGGTATATGGAGTTATTGTTTACATTTTCCAGACTCCTTAAAATTGAAAACATCGGCGAGCAAGAATAGATCTCGGCTCGATATGAAAATCCAGAGATTAGTATTATAGAGTATTCATCTATCTCTTCTTCGAACTCTGTAAGAATGAAGAAGGTCTTGAGTCTTCCTCCCATGGGCTCGTTAAACTTTTACATGGTTGGACTTATTGAGTTTCCTTTCTTGGACTCATTAAAACAACAAGAACGACATTCTTTTACCAAAAAGAATAAGGGAAGAGAAGGGTATATCCACATCTTTTCAGTTTCAAAGGAAGTTAAGTCAGTCATGTCCTTGAACACAACACCTATTTGAGTCCATCATTCAGTTATCTTTTAGTTTTTGACCTTTGGGTGAGCCTGATCTCAGAGTTCGTTACTCCTCCGGTTGGTTATTCTTCCAATCATATGGAGAGTTTGCTAATGTATCCTACATTGCAGCCTTATGTCACTTCCCCCTCATGTTAAAATCTACCTAAGTCACTTTTGTGTCCTGATCACGGTTCAAGGATACATCCTGTGTCGACCATTCTGCATTTTACCTTGACTTCATGTGTTGGCCATCCTAGTGTCAGTTTGTTTCATCTTGTATTTGTCCTACTCCAAATCAGCTCAAACTTGTGAGTGTTCCTCGTGTTGGATGATGGAGGATGCATTAAGGCCTCCTTTCCAGTGGACTTCTTCCCATCGAATTCAACTCATTACGCTTTGGGAATGAAGTTTAGAGTTTCGTTTAGCACCTTGGGGATTGCAGTCATCAGTGGCAGTTTCCCTCACTGTTGGATAATGGGAATACATCAATGTCTCTTATTCAACAAGTTCCTCAAGTGTTCAACTTCAAGTCCACTTATTCACACTTGTCGGAATGTACTAGGTAGCTTGGGCCCCATTATCATTATCGATGGAAGCCCTCACGTTTGTTAACGGTATACATCAATGATCGGTAATTAAACGATACCCCCCATGTTCGACTCCATCTCATTTATTCACATGGTTAGGGTTTGTACCTTGGGTTGTTTGGATGAAGACCTTGGGACTCTGATAGCATCACCATATTTATGTTATCACCCAACCTGCGCAAGACTGAGCCACACTCATTTTGGCTCTTCATGAGACATAGATCCAACTTGTTGTTATGGCTATGATCTCTTATCTTTGACATGGATCCACGATTGTATTTTAGTGGCCATGCTATATATACATCTCTCAGTTATGTATCGGAGATCATGTTGTATCATACTGAACATCTATATGATGTCAAGATTGTAATTGCTCGCTGAACTTGATCATTTTTTTAGGTACTTTTGTGACTTGGTTTTGTGGTTTCTTGCTCTTCCTCTGAATTGGAATTACAATGCATTTTGGCCATCATTTCCCTCTGATCTCACACATTAGGAGGCATCTGTTATAGGTCAAATATTCACTTCTCCGTCTGTGATCACATTACTCTGTTGATCACACAAAATGACACTATGGATGGAAGAGCTAGGTTGAGCCTGGATGAGGTATTGCTGAGATTACATTCTTCAACTGAAAAACATATTTTTTCTACAATTTTCACTATGTGCGCACTAATATTACCACAATAATCTAGCGTTCTAAATGTTGGTCTTATTGAAGACAACCCGCGCACATCCTCCAAAATGTTGTGAATGCTAGTTGTCAAATGCAAAAGTTGCATACTGTGCGCTAGTCTATTTGTATGAAACCCGTGCACATCTTAAAATGAAATGAAAAAATATATTAAGATTACTAATTGTTATTAGTTGAAGTTGGTTTTGCAACTTCCCCAACCTCCCAATTCAACCACCTCTCGAATTCAAATGCCAACCTTGTGCCATAAATACAAGGGGAAGCCATGAGAGAGGGACCTAGAAGGAATGATAGGCTATTGTTACGTTGGAGGAATTCTTAAGTAATTGTGAGGAGCAGGAGCCCAGGACTTGGTTACAGAAGTGTCTGGACAGATTAGGTATATCTATACTTATCTACATTTCTTTGACAATAAAAGGTGGAAATGCCCTTCCTGTCCCAATTGAATGTCTATTTGATTGAATGTCTGATTGTGATTAATGTTAAGTTGTTTTCAATTTCATTATCTATTTGCGTTTAAGATACGCTAAGGAAGGTTAACTTGTTTTGCAAGTTCATCACTGTGAAAGGTTGGGCGAAAGCTAGGACCATCCATCATTGAAAAGGTACAACTTTCAGAATCCTAAACTCTTTCCATTTGTAGTAATTAATGCAAAACATGAATGTATTTACTTGTCACCTCATGTGAGTTGGTAGTGTCATTTCCCTCACTATAAGGTATTTTCCAGCACAACACTACCTCTTCAATAAGGAGGCCAACGTGACCCATGATTAGCATTGGAAGCTTTCCTTGTATTAATAAACCTCTCCAATAGCTAAAATCGTGAGTCTATTACTCCTGATGATGGACCTGCTTCTGGGTTTGAAACATTGAGTATCTTCAAATCTTCTACTGTAGATCTCCTATTTTATAAATATTTATACCTACGTGAAAAAAATGACTAACAATATTACTTCCCTCCATGGTAGAAATATGCTTCAGAAGATCTGTCTCTTTGAAAGAGTTAGGGATAAAATCGCTCATCGAACAGCTAATTTAGCATTCGTAAAAAGATGTTGTGACAACCAGGTGATCCCACGCTTTGCCAAAATAAACCACCGTCTGAAAGAAAGGAACTCACATGCATTCATTGAATTGAGCCTAACAATTAATAGAAATGAAATAAGGCGCACGAGATGTGAGTTAGACTATCTGTCTAGAAAAGCATTCGACTTGCACATGGCACTTTCAAAATCCCTTCACATTGTCTTCTAGCTAAACTTAGAGGCCGACATAGCTTTAAAACAAGAACGAGCTTTGTTGAAAACCTTGAATGTCCAGTCCTCAAAATTCAAATGCCTCGTCGAAGAACAACAACCTACTAGCTCAGGAAAAAAGAGTTGTGTTATCAATCTTACAGGCACAAATCTAGATGAGGTCGTGACAGAACTCTTGGAGAAAGGCCTGAACTTTACAGTCACGCCAAAAAGAATCCCGTTAGAGGATATTATATGTTGTGTCGAAAACACCATCGTAAATTTACCAGAAAACAGTGCTGAGGACATCCGGCAAGAATGTGCTATCATGTTAAAGAATGCTAAGCCACCTCAGAAGAACATAACAACGGATGAAGCCGCATCCCTGAAAGCACTAAGGGATAGAAAGGACGTTATGATCCTCAAAGCAGACAAGGGAAATGAAACAGTAGTCATGAATACAGATGAATACAACAGGAAGATGATTGAACACGTGGGAAGTGGCAACTATAGGAAATTAAACAAATACCCTATGAACAGAATCACAAAGAAGGTCTCTCTAGCTATAAAAAACTCCTCTCTCTATGATACTCTAAAAAAATGACTCACCCATAAGAATGCACTAATGCCACGTATATATGGTCTACCAAAGATCCATAAGACAGGCGTACCATTGAGGCCTATTGTGAATACAACAGGTTCTCCCGCATACAACTTAACAAAATATTTAGCAGGGAAACTTAAAGCTCTCGCCGGAAACACTTATTCTTTTGTAAAAGACTCCACACATCTTGTGAAATTATTAAAGAATTGGAAGACTGAGAAACATGATGTGTTAAACAGCTTCGATGTATTATCCCTCTTCACAAAGATTATGATTGATGCAGCCATCGAATTTATCAAGAGAGTCTCAGATGAAGAAACTGCTAGCCTTGTTGAAATCTGTCTTAAGTCTACAATCTTCAGCTTCAGGGGTGAGATATATGAAGAAACAAAAGGAGTGGCTATGGGCTCACCTCTCTCACCAATAGTATCTAACCTCTTTATGGAAGACTTTGAGAAGAATGCAATTAATTCATCCTCACTTAAACCAAAATGGTGGCTTAGATATGTGAATGATTTATACAGTAATTGGCCACACGGTGAAGATAGTTTGTTGGATTTCACAAAACATCTAAACAACCAATATGACAATATAAAATTCACCATAGAAAAGGATGAGGAGAATTGCCTTCTGTTCCTAGATGTACTCACCACAAAGAGACAAGATGGATCGTGGGCTCATCAAATACATAGGAAGAAAACACACACAGATAGATACCTGCATGCGGAATCTCATCACCATGTGGCACAGAAGATCGGAATAATCAATACACTAGCTACACGTGCTTTAAGAATTTGCGATAAGAACCATCTAGATCAAGAATTGGATCACCTGAGGAAAGTCCTCTTAAGAAATGGATAGAAAGAAAGAATAATCAACAAAACCATTCAGAAAGCACGGAAAGGAAAAACTAAGATTCGAGATAAAGGGGATAAGGTTGACAATATTACAAGGACCACGCTTCCTTACATCCAAGGCACTACTGACAGAATTACTAGGATCCTAAGGAAAATAAATATATATGTTTCTTTCTCCCCTTCAGATTCCCTTAGAAACATGCTATATTTTGCTAAGGATCCTATTGAATGGAATCTCCATAAAGGTGTTTATGGAATACCTTGTTCATGTGGGATGAGTTATATTGGTGAGACGGGTCGCTCCATAAAAGCCAGGATAAAAGAACACATGGTAGAAATAAAGCATAGGAGAACCAAACAATCCCCTGTAGTTGAACACTATCATGACAATAAACATCATATGTGCTTTGAGGATACATAAGTCCTTGCAACTATCCCTCACCACTACAAAAGGAAAATACGAGAAGCCCCTGAAATTGAGAAATGCAGGAACAATTTTAAGTGAGATGATGGTCTAAAATTAAAGGAATCCTGGAAACCTGTAGTCCACATCCTTAGGAATAACCCTACGTCTTCAATAAGGAGGCCGACGTGACCCATTATTAGCATTGGAAGCTTTCCATGTATTAATAAACCTCTCCAATAGCTAAAATCGTGAGTCTATTGCTCCTGATGATGGACCTGCTTGTGGGTTTGAAACGTTGAGTATCTTCAACTCTTCTATTGCAGATCTCCTATTTTATAAATATTAATTAATTTAAATTTAGATTATAAATGAAAATAATATCAATTCTTTTGAAATTAACTTTATTATATTAGTTAAATGTATTACAACTTTTATTATTCGTATTGTATTACCTTGTAATCCATTATATAATATTCTTATTGAAGATGTGTTTTGAATACTTAATTTTTAATATTTTGAAACTTAGAATATAACTAAAAAAACCTTTATTAAAAATATTGATAACTTAATATTTTAATTAAATATAGATATTACAATTTTTAAGTTAAAATCTTTAACATTAGTGATGCTTATCAATAGTTTGTAACAATATGTTACTTAAAATGTGTTTTGATTACTTAACTTAAATATTTCGAGCACAAGAAAATAACCATTAATTTTTCATTAAATTTTTTATTTATAATTAATTGATATTTGTCTTTTTATTAAAAGTAAACTGAGAGTATGTAATAATCATTAATATTTTAATTAAAAAAATTATAATCTATAATTTTTTTTAAACTCATAATTTACATTCTATAAATTTATATGGCTATAAACTTGATAGCTTACTAGTTTTCCTGAACAATGATAAAGATAGGAATAAGAGAATAACAAAGTAGGGAAAAATGGATTAATTTGTTGTGTTGACCAAATGGATATCCCATTGTTTGTTATATTATATTAGAATAATTTTAGTAAAAACATTGTTTTATAACAAAATTGTTTTGGATTTCCATACACAAATTACCAATCTGGCAAACTTATGTCACTATTATATATATATAGAATATATGCACAAGAGTGTGATTAACTTTCTCGATTTATCTATATATTTAGACATAAAAGGTAGTGGAAAAATATATCTAACATTTTAGTGATCATGATGATGATTAACTTCGAGTGAGACCAATTTTGGTCTATTGGATCGTAAGAAGGTTATTACTTGGTTTTCTTTAAATGTTTGTTCCTATGCTCAAAAAGCTTAAAAAGAAACCTTCTAAGATCACTACAGTTTTGGCAAGTGAGAAGGTTAGAAAAATGTGTATTGTAGAAAATACTTTGAAACTTATATCTAATGTGGGTGTAAGCAGGACACTCTAAGAGAAAGTGATTTTCATCCTCAACTTTCATAGACTAACAAATATGTCAAACCCTTTCCTCCCATAGAGTTTCGGGAATAGACCAATGCCATGTTTCTCTATGGAGCTCATGAGAGTTCGTTCTAATCTTGGCTATATTCATTTTCTTCTTTAAACCAGTTACTATCGAGAGATAATTTTGATCTTCCAAATTAGGCTTAATGAGCTCCTTCTAGTATCTTAGTTTTCTCTTAATCACTAAATTTTCCTCGCACCACAATTTCTCTTTAAAAACTTAGAAGAAATAATATTTTTGACACAATCAATATTCTCCAAACTGTCATTTTCATCAATTCCCCAATGGTCTAACCAAGCCATCGTATCTTTACACCAACTCCACTTGAGGCATAATTGGTTCTGACTTGAATTTAATGAAATTTTAGGAAGTCTCTCGTTTTCGATGTTATTTATCTTGTGCTTTTACATCGAGTAGCTATTCATAGCCATGCTATTGATGGGGGAAAGAACCACTTCTAAGAGGAGAATAGGATAAGGTGTGTTGCTTTTAATTTTGAGGTTATAAGTTATAAACTGCTTCTAGATTTGCTCAATCTTCCTCCAAGAAACTCCTGAAATGTTGCACCCCCATACTTCACAACCATATAAGATAACAGGGATGACAAGATTTTAAAAGAGGAACTTCTTTTTATCCCACATGACTAGGTTGGATGATCTACAATTATTTTCAAGACCAAAATAAGCTTTCTATCCTCCATTAATCATTTTCTCAATGTTGTGGTTTGAATTGAGCTTGTGATGAATATCAATTCCAAGATACTTGTAAGAAGTCACTTCCTCCAATTTACTTGTAATTGTAATACCATGTTGTAGGATTTCTTAAAGAAGCTAAAACCTTAATTTAACATTATGTCAAGAGGTAGCCGAAAATCAAACCAAACCTATGAAAAGAATATTGCTACTACTTGTTCATTTGAGATACTCTTGCTAAAATCGATAAAGGTAACCACATTGGAGAATCTATAGATCATAACAAAGAAGTAGTCATATTTTTCAAATGTCGTGGGAAGGCCATTTAAAAAAAATAGTTTGAAAGACTCCCAAGGACAAGACAAAATCGTTTGAAATAGGCGCCCCTACTTTCTATCTTCAAGTTTTATATGGATTCTCATAGCACACTGTCTAAAAAAATATACCACTTGCAAGCTATCTATGGTCAAAATAAATTATGTTGGAGATGTTGCAGAGTTTTTTTCTTTCCAAAGTGTCTTCTATATGAGGAAGCATGGCATTCTAAAATAAGTTTTAGGTGGTACGAATGGTTGGTCATACATCATTTGTTGAGCTTGTACAACCAAATGTCTTGCTCTGGATAATTTAAGAAGGCCGTTGATTCACTTTACTACGATGATGTATTGCATATGAGATGGGAGAAAAAAAGGTATGAAGCATAGAGTTATTTCTAGTCTTAATAAGAACCACAACACAAATCCAAAATATGTAAAACCTAAGTTCCAAAATATGTAATACCTAAGTTGTAGAATGACTCAACAACCTTGTTTGAATTACTTTTCTTATATTTGATATCCAGCTGGAATTGTTTGGTGTATGAGGCTAATTTAAGAACGGTTGTTAATTTATTTTAGACCAAGAATTTCAAAATATCAATGGGTGATGGTTTATGTGTAAAATCATTTCCTTCCACAATATATACGAACAACACTAGTTATTCAAAGCTGGGTTGAGGGTGTAAATTCCTTATCATAAGCATTGTAGTTTAATTTTTCTCCAATCAAGGTCTTCGAATGACATGTGACGGAGGGACTTCCATCTTAAATTACTTCTCATGTGACATTATAACAAGTGTTAGTTTCAATTTCAAAAGGATATTGTAGATCCACGAGTTGCAATATTAGATTTGAAGAGTAATTTTAAGGTTTTTGAAAATCTCCTTAGTTACAATGGATCATGTAGAAGTATGATGATGTGAAAGTTGATGCTAGGGTCACTCCATTTGGAATAAGTGTGGAATGCAATGCCTATAAAAACCGATACAACCAAGGAAACTCTATAATTCCACTAATAAAGTTGGAATTGATTAAGAGGAGAGGACTTGCACTTTGGAAATACCCTGACAAGTTACATATCTCCATATCATAAAGCCATGTTATTAATCAATTATTTGGCCAAAAATGGTTCTTTTTCATTTGATCTATAGTTTTTAAAACCCGCATAAGATCCATGACCATATAAATGTATTGCATATGTTCATCCTAGGTGTCACTAAATGTAGGAATATCATCCAAACTTATCACAACAAACTACTCAAAATATGAATGAAAAATATCATTGTTCAACCTCATAAAGGTGGCAAGGGAATTGGTGTTGTTTAAAGGTATCTATCAACTATTAATTGTGGCCAAACATGGTTTTAATGACCATATTCTAGGTGACCCACTAAAGTTATGTACATCGAGTGACAACTTATAGTTATGTCCAACTTGGTGAAGAATTGTCACCTTTTAGATGGTACCACAAATCATGAATCCAAGTTAAAGGGTACCATTTTTTTACAATGATATTGCATATATCATGATAGTCAATTACTATCCACCATTCCTCTAGTTAGTTGTTTGGATAATAAAGGAAGGTGATTTGCAAGTGGACGAGCTATGCTGGACTTGGCCATTTTCATAAAGATTCAAAATCTAGCGTTCCATCTATGTGGCTTCTTTGAGTGAAAGGTGATATGCAAGGGAATTTAGGAGAGAGCCGCCAAGTATACTATATATAGGGTGTACAATGACACAATGAGTAGGGGATATATAATACCCATGGATGTCAAAACCAAATATTTGGCTAAGTTATTTATCTATTTGACACATGAACATTGTGATTTATAAGTACTGTGTACTTGAACATACAATATGCTATGATGGATACTACCTTATGCTTAGGTTTTGTGGGCATACAAGAGAAAAGAGAGGTCCTCATATTTATAGGGGAAAATCAAACTGGAATAAATAAATAAATAAATAAAAGAATAAATGAAAGAAAACAAAAATTTACAATTCATAAAATTGGAAAGACACCCTCTAGAAACATAACTATTGTGAGAGGTGTCACTCTCTAAAAGAATTGCTAAAAATAGAAACACCTCCTATACAAAAAAAAATTGAGAAATATAAGGGGTTGTTTAGAGAAAAGAGATTGAACAAAGAGAATTCAACCTCTAAACAACAAACAAAAAAGAAATAAATAAATAATGAACTAAAATTCAAGAGTAAACAAAAAGCAAGAATGCATAGAAATCCGTAATGAGCAACAATGAAGAATTAAAGGTGATATGATAGATGCTTGATATCTAGGTTCACATGATTAAGGTCCAAATTCAGTCATGGTTCAGAAATCTCTATGGCCATAGAGTGCGAGCACTAGATGTGTTGACATAGGAGGAATTCCTCTATACCAGTTGGCAACATGTATCCCTGGGTACTGTTTGAAAGATGTATTTCCTATTGGCGTCGCAAGAGTGTTATCTATTGTTTTTGGTAGGAGTATTGGATGGATGTTTTAGCATAAGGAATACTTGTATAAATGAACCATGAAGACTTGTAAAACAAACATTGGATAGCTAGTGACTTGATAGATAAATCCATATGTAAATTTATGTTGTGAGTACTTGTACAATGTAATGTGAAATCCAAATGGTCATGAGTCTTCTAGTTGACGAACACTAGGTCTAAGAGTTGAATATATAAGAATCCCGAGAAAGACTAAAACTGAACCGTAGAGAGACCAAGACCTAGCTTGGAGGTGACTATGTGAAAATAGAAAGATTAACTATTTTCCATAGTCTATGGAGCCCACCAGTTGTTGCAGAAGAGGATTCAAAGATAGAACATATAAGTATAAAGACCTTGGTTCTGTGTATGTATTTTCAACTTACAAATATTCTAGTTTTGAATCTAGGTAATGCATGCTAAGTACTATACTTTAAGCATATTCTTTTATCCTTCATGTGAATTATTGCATAAAAGATTGACAACAGAAAGTGTGTATGAACTAGTGTGTTAAGATATTCATAGACCAAGGATTGTAATGAACATGGATGTGAATAGTAGAATTTGTAGACTTTATTACCATGAATTATAGTATTGTGATCTTAATGCTATAGTAGCAATTCTAGTATTTGTTACATTGAATTACAGTATTGTGGTCTTAATGCTACAATAGTAATTGTAGTATTTGTTAAATTGAATTACAATATTGTTATCTTAATGCTATAGGAGTTATTGTAGTATTTGTTACATTGAATTACAATATTGTGATCTTAATTTTACAGTATTAATTGTATTATTTGTTACATTGAATTATAGTATTGTGATCTTAATGTTATAGTAGTAATTGTAGCATTTGTTACAATGAATTATATTATTTTGATCAAAATGTTACAATACTGATTGTATTGTCTATCACATTGAAATAAAAATACAAATTGAAGAAATGTTGGATTTCCATCCTATAGGATACAAAGTCTTTCATAGCAATTGTATTGTTGTAAATCTACAACAAAATACAAAAAAGGGGATTGAATCCATATTACTTATTAACTGTTGTAGTAAGTTACAAAATGTCATTCTATAAAATCTATTGTATAGGGGCATGTAGGGTTCTAGATCCTATGCCTCTATCTATCGTCGAATTTAATGAGAAAGTAAAAAGTTATATTATGTTTTAAGTAAAATGATTATGATTCCTTCTAAGTTCTGGTAGCTCTAGTGCAGAGTAGTGCAAGCAAAGAATTCATGACAGAAGTATGGTAATGCTAATTTATGCTACATGGTGAGGTTGGAAAAAGAGCCTCCCCTCCACCAAATAAAACCCTACAATATATTTAATATTAAAGATTGAAGAAAATATTGACCATCCCTATCTAGGGAAAAATGATCTATAGTAAGAAGAAATGACTATGGAAGAGTCTTAACAATGTTTTTACCAGTCCATGTGTAAATAATGGAAAATGTCTAAATCTTATTCTACAAGAATGACCTAGGGTCTTGGGGAAGATTGAACCCCTCATCACAATAATATTAATAAAAGATCTTGGAAGGGAAAAGAAGTCCATAGTGTCCACATACAAGACAACCAATCTAGATCTGAAGATGGAATGTGTTAATGATTTGTGGATGGTAGTATTGAATGGTTTGAAGAACCAAAATCAAGGAGCCTATCAGGCCATGTCAAAAAATAAAAAAGAGAACTTATTAGCTGTAACATCCCTCAAATTGAACCTCTATTATTATTAGTATTGTAAATGTATTTTGTAAATATTGAATATGGCCCTGGTGAGGAGCTCAAGGCCAAGGCCCAGCCGGGGGACCTTGAAATTTATTATTATGATTTTTTCTTAAACGCTAAAATTTGTTACGGATGCAACTAAATGACAGGAAAGTAAATCCACGGCCACATAGCCTTCCAACATATAACAATAGATGGGTATCATCTTTATGCCACACGCACTTGAGGAAGAGCGAGTTTACAAGTAAACTTAAAAAAATAAAAATAAAATAGATGTGTCATCGTCGTAGTTTTGGGATAATTGCTATACATCCACATATTAGATTAGCTTCGATGACTAATCTATTTAAACAAGGAAAACTACACTTATTTTGATTAAAACTAAGTAATAGGAACTCCGATCACAGTGTCGAAAGAATATCCATATTAATTCTAAAAGGATATGAAACTGAGTTTTCATTATGTATATATATGTGTATATTTTGAGATTTTGGAGGAAAGAAGCTATTTTCATACTTATGCTATACCATAAAAACATCTAAACCTCGTGGAGGAGGGAAAGGCTCTTAAAAATAATTATCTTAGGGTAATTATAAATTATTAAAGAAAACAATATAATCTTATTATTTGTAAATGCATAAATAGATCATAAGGATCTTATTCCCATTAAAAAGAAGGGAAGTTTTAAATATTATATCTGCAGTAGTGGTATTCGATATATCACTTAGACTCACTCCACTATTGTTGTGATAGAGGTATTAAATCGATTTCGAGTAAGGATCTAGTGGAGTGTAGAAATAAATGAAGTGAGAGATAATCTCAGGAGAGATTTGTGCGAACTGTCACCTTAACAGATCGTCCATCGAGTATCCTTCCATTTGTCACTTGATTGAGGGATAGGTGGAGTCTATTATTCTTACACGTTGCATCGTGGAGGCCGAGCTGCCAGTTGTCCAAGTGTAAGTTGCATGTGGCTGGGGAAAGTGGTTGTTGAATATCACTGTATTGGTTTTTTTTTTTAGAAAAGAGGAATGACGAGAAGGAAGGGGCGGTTTCCTGAGTGGGGTTTGGGGAAAGAAAAGTGAGAATTATTTGTGCTCTCTGGGAAGAGTATGCCCCTGCGATCTCAGTCATGTTTTCTTAATGGACAAGGTTGTAAGTTCATGTTTTGACCTACATTCTGTCTGCTTCAGTTCTCTATGACAAAAACGTAATCCAGGTATGGCGTAACCCAGCTATGTAGATGCAAACATGACATATTTTCATTTGGGATTGGTGTTTAGTGAAATTATGGACCTTACTGCATTTAGATCTATGTAGAGGATGCACTTTGTGTATGCTGGAATCTTAAACACTATTGAGTCACATAGTTGTATATATATATTTGTTTTTATGTGTCTGCCGTCGTAACTGGGGAGAAATTACTCCAGGTATTCTGGTTGCCTGTAGGATAGTTACGAGGCTATTTTCTTAAGATCTCAGTCCATTGGCGTTTGTATGTCTATATTATTGGTTGTATGATTTTCTTTACGGCAAGTCGTGTATTTAGCAGTTACCGAGATAGATCCTTGTTGAATTACATTCTGACTTAAAGGAAGGCGTGATTCTGAATTAGATCTCAGTCCGTTGGAGTTTTTATGTTGATATATTGTGTGTATGCTTTTCTTTACGGCAAGTCGTGTATTTAGCAATTGCCGAGATAGATCCTTGTTGAATTACATTCTGAGTTAAGGAAGGCGTGATTCTGAATTAGATCTCAGTCCGTTGGTGGATCAGTAATGTTCTTCTCTGCACAGTTAGGAACCAATAGCGTAGATCGAATTCTTGCTGAGATTAAAATCGGGGTTTGTTGCCCTGCACATATTTAGTGAATTAAAAACATAGATACTGTATTGAAAACATATCTATGATAGTTCTGTTTTATGTCGAATATTGATGGGAAATCCCAGTTTTTCGAAAAATCCAGACCCCAGCCTCAGGATCTCAGTTGTCCTTGTGAAACTCGGGAATTCCATTCTATTGCTTATGCTAGTTAAATGATAGTTCCATAATATGCTGAATATCGAAGGGAGATCGCGGATGCCTGTCTGAGATCTCGATTTGTGTTGTGATCTCGATTTTATTGTGAAAACGTGAATCCCATTTCCTTGCTTATGCTAGATGAAGAATGATAGTTCTATAGTATGCTGAAATGTTTGAATATTGCTCCGATATAAAATATCTCTGCCACCTCTTGATGAAATAGGTGTGTGAAATGTTGTTTTTTGTTTAAGTGAAACTCATAGTTATAGAGTGGGAGAGATCCCTCAGTTACAATATAGATCACCGATTGGATCTCTGTGATTTCAGAGTAGATTTTTGCGATATGCAAGTGTTGGGGATGGGCATAAGAAATCCGATCCATCTCCTTTTATTTTTCGATTGTTTTCTAGAATGAGATCGTAGATCTTTGTCTATATCCTTTATTGTGGCAAAATCGTATTTCTTCGAGCTGATTGTGTTAGGTGGGAGTCGTAGATCTCTTTTCCTAATTTTACTGTGCTGAAATCATATACTATGATAGATCTATAATATGCTGAATATGTTAGAAAATCCGATCTATCTCCTTCCTATTTTTTTGATTGGTTGTTTGTTGGTTAATAGGTATATTATGAAGTTGGTATGAATACTTTTTGTTATTTTTATATATATGTATAGAAACATATATATAGGTATATATATATAATTGTATATGAACTTACACGGACTTGTAATTTAGATACTCCTCTCCAATAGAATAAGGCTACTAGGGGATGTGCTACAACTCATTTTATATTATGGGCAGAGTCCATGAATAAATTATCTAAGACTCTTATAGCTTGTGCTTAGTGATTGTAGGTAGTGTGTGTGTAAGGGCATGACCTCGTATAATGGTTAGAGGTATTAAAAGATCAATTTTATTTATGTATAGTGGAATGGGTAAGCAATAGTGCAATGTGTGGTTAGTATTTATAGTTTGAATGATAGGCTTGGAAAAAGCCCACAAGAAGACAATTTTATGTATTGGATATGCGCTTGATGAGAGTGGCAATTAATTATGGCGACAACTGTGTCGCAAGATGTAATCTCTTTCGAGAAGAATATAATTTGATTATTGTTGAGATTGATATCCCTCTAGAGGAGAAGCTGGAAGAATAGCAACATTGAGTTGCATAATGTATCCCTTGACTTTGAATATTACAAGAATTGACCTGCCTTTGTGGACGTAGCCCAGCCGGGGTGAACCACCTATATCCTTGTCTCGATCATGTGTGTTTAAATTTGGCTTATTGTTTTGTCAATTGGGATGTTGTGTCAATTACTTGTATGTCCTCTTCTAGATGTATGTGATAAATTATAAATGTTGCATCTAAATGTATCTGATAAATTATAAATGTTGTATTTAGTTGTATGTGATAAATTATAAATGTTGCATCTAAATGTATCTGATAAATTATAAATGTTGTATTTAGATGTATGTGATAAATTATAAAGGTCATGATTTTTTCGGCACGACAATCTTGTCCAGTTTAATGTATGTAGTGAAAGAATAAGAAATCAATAGAAAATGTGGAATGCTACAAAGTACTCCATGGGGTTTATTTATCTTTATTATGTGCTGTGAAAAGAATTTTTTTTTTTAATTCACTAAATCCTAACATCAATATTTGGGAGATGTTACATTATGGTATCAGAGCGCGAGTTACAACACTCGGCCTATAGTGGGCTCAACCTGAGGTAATGAGTGGGATAAACCAAGTTAGGTACTCCACTCGAAGTAAGCAACGGGATGAATTCGGTTCAGAAGCTCGACCAGAAGTAACCAACAAATCGTCTGGAATTGCAAGTGAGTATGTCCCATTTTCTAGAGCATTATAATAGCATGACATTGCGATATGTGAAAATTGTTTTACTATATATTGAATAGTTTGTTATTATCAAGGAATGTTTCCTCTTACTCTATATTTACTTACACTCGATGGCGAGAAAAAACTATTTAGAAGAATTAGAAATAAGTTTTTCTTTTTGTAAAAGATCCTAGTTGTGAATGAAATATTTGTGGATTGTGAAGTACTAATCGAATTGATTATCCGGTAGTCAGGATTTCCAAATATGAAATTCAATGGAGAATCTAAGTAGCTTAGATTTTTTATTTATTTATTTATTAAAGGCAATTATCTATGTTAAGAATCCATTAAAGCTAAGAATATTGGGATGGTCTAGTGTCTGACTACGTCAAGAACTATCAATTTATTTTCCATATATAAAGTTATTTTAATAGGAGAAATTTTAATGTTGATAGTAATGCACGCTGCACAAGGAGTCAACATGGATACATATCTAAGTGATATATTCATTATTCCTTTAGTTATTAAAGAGGCATAGTTAGGTTGATGTTAAGATTATGTTCTCTAGTACAAAATCTTTTATATTACAAGGTATCAACTAGAAAATTATGGGTTCGTTATATATGCAAAAACTACATTCCATAAAAAGAGTAGCCTTGCTAAGGTATCGAGATTCTTCTCACAAAGAACTAACTTTAATGGATTTACTTGAGGACTCTACTAGTGTGAAGTTTTCTATAATTAGGACATCGTTTTCTAGGGAATCAATTCTCATGTTCTTTGCCTTAAAGTACCTCCACTAATGAGTACCCTTTGTTATATATCCTTATCTGAAGATACCAACTATAGAGGGGATAATTGTTAGGAATCCCATTGTTTCTTTCTCACATGAGATTGTTTAGAATAGGGGATTATAACACTAATGTATGACATTAGATCATGTTTGTACTTTGTTTAGAAGATCAACAAAAGGATAATGGTTATGATTACTTAAAAGGTATACTCAAGTATTCCAAATAGAAAAGGGATACAAATAATGGAAATGCATAATTCCATTTCATATGGATGTTGGCACACTATGAGTGGTGTTATAAAAGTTATACTTTTATGTGATCAAGTTTTAGTGGTTAAGAGATCTCTTCTTGTTGTGAACGAAACATGTATATACGTTCCTAAGGTTTGACGTATCAAGAAAATTAATTTACCTTTCTTTTGGTAAACCCTATCATAGGAGGAAAATTATATTATGCATGAATGTGTTGCGTTGTTAAAAAGACTTGGACGAAAAGTATAAATATCGCACTTTTCAACATTATTTAAAACTCAAATGATTTTCTTTACTAATAATTGATGAAGGATCAACAAGTGAAAGATGTTTAAGTGCATTTAAATTTGAATAGATAGATGTCGTATAGTGGTTATATACTAACATTGCAGGACTTCATCATGAATATAACCAATCAAAAAGGAAAGTTATTAGTCATTGGGTTAAATGGTTGGGTTAACCACTCAAGAGTAAGTAACGATTTAGTTTTATACATCTTATTATATTGATTAGATTATGAGATTTTCACAACCATGGTTTAAACGATGGATTTTATTTTTTTCATTTCAGGAGATTATTATAATTACGACCGATGTCATGAACAAGTGGAACGTTGATTATAAATCCATTTTTGTAGATGAGTTGGGCAAAAGCACTCAAGTGTAGGTGATTTACATTGTATTATAGTATGGATTATAGTGTGGCATGAACCCTGATTGGTGATATGTGTGGGTAATTATCATGAATGATAAGCAAATAAGTGAATCTATTTACCATTAGTACATGATATATTGTAATTTACAAAGGTTGCAAGAAATAATAAATGATGGTTATCGAAATAAATTCCTGGACTCAAGCGAGAAGGCTTGAGGGGAAGTGTGTAAGAGTGCATTAAAGGCACTGAAGCAGTCCCAAGAAGTCAGGGAGTTGACAGCCACCGAGATTCTCAAGAGAATTGGCAAGCTGTAAAGACCTAGGCAAACTATAAAGAAGATGCATATGCGGGAGGCAGGACACTGCTTAGTATGCATGAGAGAAATGTTTCCTGTGTGAGCACTAAGGTGTTAGGCAAGACATGAGACAAATGTTTGCTGCGTGAGCACTAAGGTGTTAGGCAAGACATGAGACAAATGTTTGCTGCGTGAGCACTAAGGTGTTAGGCAAGACATGAGGCAAATCTTTGCTGCGTGAGCACTAAGGTGTTAGGCAATACATGAGAGAAATGATTGCTGCGTGAACACTGAGGTGTTAGGCAAGAATTTCTTGGATTAAGTGAAAGATGTGTTTATATTAAGTTAACAGTCTACATTATTGGAGAGTGAGATTTATGCATGCTGGTGATAATAGAAGCACAAACAAAGACTAAAAGATATTCCATGAATTGCAAATGTTATGTGCAATAAAGGACTCATTATTTATGTTTCTGTGTTTGATTACGGAATTGATGATAAGTTTTGTTGTTTCTTTGAATTCCAGTTTTGTAGTCGAAAATACAGCTGTGATTCTGATATACTAAAGAACGTTGGGAGATCCTGTATGATCTATGTAATGTGCAGGATATAAGTGATAAAGGCTTGCTAAAAATCATGAAAAGTGTGAAGACGACCAAACCACAAGAACAAAGGATTCAAAAGACAAACCGTTGAACACCGAGGACGGTGTTATCTTTAAGGGGTGTAGTGTGTAACATCCCTCAAATTCAACCTCTATTATTATTGGTCTTGTAAATGTATTTTGTAAATATTGAATATGGCCCTGGTGAGGAGCTCAAGGCCAAGGCCCAGCCGGGGGACCTTGAAATTTATTATTATGATTTATTCTTAAATACTAAAATTTGTTACGGACACAACTAAATGACAGGAAAGTAAATCCACGGGCACATAGCCTTCCAAAATATAACGATAGATGGGTATCATCTTTATGCCACACGCACTCGAGGAAGAGCGAGTTTACAAGTAAACTTAAAAAAAATAAAAATAAAATAGATGTGTCGTCGTCGTAGTTTTGCGATAATTGCTATACATCCACATATTAGATTAGCTTTGATGACTAATCTATTTAAACAAGGAAAACTACACTTATTTTGATTAAAACTAAGTAATAGGAACTCCGACCACAGTGTCGAAAGAATATCCATATTAATTCTAAAAGGATATGAAACTAAGTTTTCATTATGTATATATATGTGTATATTTTGAGATTTTGGAGGAAAGAAGCTATTTTCATACTTGTGCTAGACCATAAAAACATTTAAACCTCGTTGAGGAGGGAAAGGCTCTTAAAAATAATTTTCTTAGGGTAATTATAAATTATTAAAGAAAATAATATAATCTTATTATTTGTAAATGCATAAATAGATCACAAGGAACTTTTTACCATTAAAAAGAAGGGAAGTTTTAAATATTATATCTTTAGTAGTGCTATTCGATATATCACTTAGACTCACTCCACTATTGTTGTGATAGAGGTATTAAATCGATTTCGAGTAAGGATCTAGTGGAGTGTAGAAATAAATGAAGTGAGAGATAATCTCAGGAGAGATTTGTGCGAACTGTCCCCTTAACTGATCATCCATCGAGTATCCTTCCATTTGTCACTTGATTGAGGGATAGGTGGAGTCTATTATTTTTACACATTGCATCATGGAGGCCGAGCTGCCAGTTGTCCAAGTGTAAGTTGGATGTGGCTGGGGAAAGTGGTTGTTGAATATCGCTGTATTGGTTTCTTTTTTTAGAAATGAGGAATGACGAGAAGGAAGGGGCGGTTTCCTGAGTGGGGTTTGGGGAAAGAAAAGCGAGAATTCTTTGTGCTCTCTGGGAAGAGTATGCCCCTGCGATCTCAGTCATGTTTTCTTAATGGAGAAGGTTGTAAGTTCATGTTTTGACCTGCATTCTGTCTGCTTCATTTCTCTGTGACAAAAACGTAACCTAGGTATGGCGTAACCCAGCTATGTAGATGCAAACATGACATATTTTCATTTGGGATTGGTGTTTAGTGAAATTATGGACCTTACTGCATTTAGATCTATGTAGAGGATGCACTTTGTGCATGCTGGAATCTTAAACACTGTTGAGTCACATAGTTGTATATATATATTTGTTTTTACGTGTCTGCCGTCATAACTGGAGAGAAATTACTCCAGGTATTCTGGTTGCCTATAGGATAGTTACGAGGCTATTTTCTTAAGATCTCAGTCCGTTGGCGTTTGTATGTCTATATTATTGGTTGTATGCTTTTCTTTATGGCAAGTCGTGTATTTAGCAGTTGCCGAGATAGATCCTTGTTGAATTACATTCTGAGTTAAAGGAAGGCGTGATTCTGAATTAGATCTCAGTCCGTTGGAGTTTGTATGTTTATATATTGTGTGTATGCTTTTCTTTATGGCAAGTCGTGTATTTAGCAGTTGCCGAGATAGATCCTTGTTGAATTACATTCTGAGTTAAGGAAGGTGTGATTCTGAATTAGATCTCAGTCCGTTGGTGGATCAGTAATGTTCTTCTCTTCACAGTTAGGAACCAATAGCGTAGATCGAATTCTTGCTGAGATTAAAATCGGGGTTTGTTACCCTGCACATATTTTGTGAATTAAAAACATAGATACTGTATTGAAAACATATCTATGATAGTTCTGTTTTATGTCGAATATTGATGGGAAATCCCAGTTTTTTGGAAAATCCAGACCCCAGCCTCAGGATCTTAGTTGTCCTTGGGAAACTCGGGAATTCCATTCTATTGCTTATGCTAGTTAAATGATAGTTCCGTAATATGTTGAATATCGAAGGGAGATCGCGGATGCCTGTCTGAGATATCTATTTGTGTTGTGATCTCGATTGTTATTGTGTTCTCGATTTTATTGTGAAAACGTGAATCCCATTTCCTTGCTTATGCTAGATGAAGAATGATAGTTCTATAGTATGCTGAAATGTTTGAATATTGCTCCGGTATAAAATATCTCTGCCACCTCTTGATGAAATAGGTGTGTGAAATGTTGTTTTCTATTTAAGTGAAACTCAGAGTTATAGAGTGGGAGAGATCCCTCAGTTACGATATAGATCACCGATTGGATCTTTGTGATTTCAGAGTAGATTTTTGCGATATGCAAGTGTTGGGGATGGGCGTAAGAAATCCGATCCATCTCCTTTTATTTTTCGATTGTTTGCTAGAATGAGATCGTAGATCTCTGTCTATATCCTTTATTGTGGCAAAATCGTATTTCTTCGAGCTGGTTGTGTTAGGTGGGAGTCGTAGATCTCTTTTCATAATTTTACTGTGTTGAAATCATATACTATGATGATCTGTAATATGTTGAATATGTTAGAAAATCCAATCTATCTCCTTCCTATTTTTTTGATTGGTTGTTTGTTGGTTAATAGGTATATTATGAAGTTGGTATGAATACTTTTTGTTATTGTTATATATATGTATAGAAACATATATATAGGTATATATATATAATTGTATATGAACTTACACGGACTTGTAATTTAGATACTCCTCTCCAATAGAATAAGGCTACTAGGGGATGTGCTACAACTCATTTTATATTATGGGAAGAGTCCATGAATAAATTACCTAAGACTCTTATAGCTTGTGCTTAGTGATTGTAGGTAGTGTGTGTGTAAGGGCATGACCTCGTATAATGGTTAGAGGTATTAAAAGATCAATTTTATTTATGTATAGTGGAATGGGTAAGCAATAGTGCAATGTGTGGTTAGTATTTATAGTTTGAATGATAGGCTTGGAAAAAGCCCACAAGAAGACAATTTTATGTATTGGATATGCTCTTGATGAGAGTAGCAATTAATTATGGCGACAACTGTGTCGCAAGATGTAATCTCTTTCGAGAAGAATATAATTTGATTATTGTTGAGATTGATCTCCCTATAGAGGAGAAGCTGGAAGAATAGCAACATTGAGTTGCATAATGTATCCCTTGACTTTGAATATTACAAGAATTGACCTGCCTTTGTGGACGTAGCCCAGCCAGGGTGAACCACGTATATCCTTGTCTTGATCATGTGTGTTTAAATTTGGCTTATTGTTTTGTCAATTGGGATGTTGTGTCAATTACTTGTATGTCCTCTTCTAGATGTATGTGATAAATTATAAATGTTGCATCTAAATGTATCTGATAAATTATAAATGTTGTATTTAGTTGTATGTGATAAATTATAAATGTTGCATCTAAATGTATCTGATAAATTAGAAATGTTGTATTTAGATGTATGTGATAAATTATAAAGGTCATGAATTTTTCGGCACGACAAACTTGTCCAGTTTAATGTATGTAGTGAAAGAATAAGAAATCAATAGAAAATGTGGAATGCTACAAAGTACTCCATGGGGTTTATTTATCTTTATTATGTGCTGTGAAAAGAAATTTTTTTTTTTAATTCACTAAATCCTAACATCAATATTTGGGAGATGTTACAGTAGCAGACAAAAGGAATAATGCAACAACATTGTGTCTCATTCAACAAGCTATGGATGAGAATATTTGCCTAAAATTGCAGTAGCCAAAACAACCAAAGAGGATTGGGATATTTTCAGTATAAATTTTGGTGTAAGAGGGAGTAGTCATGATGAGACATCGATAGTTGTAGAATATGATGATGTTGTTATCGAATCTGCAGAAGCAAAGAAGAATAAAGAAATTGAAAATTGTGAATCCCGCAATACAGAGGTAAATGTGGATGAAAATGACAAAGAAGTTGATAGCCTCATTGCTGAAGTAGAGGCTTGTATAGTTGATAAATATGCAATCGAGATAGTTGTAGGACAACCATTAAAGGCTAAGGGAGAAACTAAATACAAATAAGAAGAGCTTGTGAAGGCCAATCCCATGAGGGAAAATTATGTTCATAGCAATTCTATTGTTTGTGAATGTGTAAGCACAAAAACAAATCATCCAAAAGCTGAGAAAGAAAATGAAGATGATGAAGACTGTAGTTTTATTGTAGATTTTGAAAAAAAAATAGTTCAAGAAGAATGCATCCAAGATGATGCACAAGTTGAAGAAAATGATAGCATTTCTTTTTTTATTTTAATTTGAATCTCATTGAAGAATGGCTTGAAAATCCAAACTATGTTGAAGTGGACTGCATTGTAGTTGCATGTGTTAGAAGTTTAGTAGAAGGCAAAACTAAAGCTGCAACGTTTAACATAAATATGAATAATGAATCAAGTGTTGATGATGACATTGATGTTGAAGAAAAGGATAAGACAAATCAATTATTATGTATAGAAGCTAACAAAGAGCTAGTAGAGAAAAATGAAAAGAATATATTTAATAATCTAAAAAATGTTTCTAAGTGTGCAAGTGGTGAAATTAACAATCAGCCAGCAACAACTGAAGAAAATAAGGAAGAGCACTCAGCCACAGTGCCAATAAATTATGATGATGAAATAAGGTTTCTTGAAAATTTGCTTGAAAAGCCTAGGTATATCGTGGAAGAAAATATTGTAGCTGAAGTTGAAACATTTATGCTTCTTTCTGAGAAGGAAGAACTCAATGTTCAGAACAATTAGATGAACATTTTGAGAAATTGAGCCTCGAAGAAATGAGGTATTATTATCAGCTCATGATATGGCAAGATTCTAATGTGAAAATTGATGTTGAAATGTAAGAAAATTATGTTTATGGTTTATTTGACTCTGATTATGCAAGTATTGTAGTTAAAATTTATAAATCTAATGTTGAAGCATATCAATATGGCATGGAAATAAGGTCTAAAGAACTTGAGAAAATATAGAGAAGGAAGAAAAATGTGAAAATAAAGATAAAGAACTTTAGAGAAATCAACCAATATAATTTCTGGAGGAAAAGGAAAAAGAAATCAAATCATGCAAGGTGCATAGGATAATCTATACCAATATGCAACAAATTTTGAAGTATTTTGTGATTGTAAGACTGACTAAGACTAAGACCAACATGCATCAAATTTATGAATTTTTTTGAGTCAAAATACCATAGAGGCTTGTTGAAGCATGTAAGTAGGTGTTAGTGTTCATGTAAAATTTGTAATTATTATAGCATACTATGGTAAGAATTAAGGGGGAGTGTCAGAATATGTAATTCCTCTTCCCGTCAATGTCAGAATGGGTAGCTAAAGAGTTGATGTAGTAGATGTAACCTTGTAAGGTCTGAGTAGACTGGTTATACATAGTAGAGACTCTAGATAAGGCCTGACTTCTCAAGATGAGAAGCATATAAACATGACCTAGTAGTATTAATACATTTGCATGTAAAGCATTTGTAGAGGTGATTGGAGTGAGGTTAATACAGAGAGAGCTTTTCACTCATGATTCTGGTGTTTTGAAAGCTGTAGATCTGTGCACTGATATTTTCTTGAATGTTGTTTTGCTCCCCAATTCCAACAAATTCTCCTCTTCCTCCCTCATGAATGTCGTCCCATGCTAGGGTTGCTCCAATCAAGTCCTGCATTATAATGTTAGAGTCAACACTTTTAATAAAGAATCAATTTGATCACATCAAGAAGAAAACCCAAAATATTCAATTAAAGATTTATTTAACTATGATTCAATCGAAAGAGATTTCCATGGATTGAAATCTTTGACTAGCAGGAATTCGAGGCAGAGAGAGTGAGAAATACTCTTTGGTTTCCTCCCCCTTGGCAATGTATCCATGCATTGACCTCCCAAGTGACATGCATGACAAAGAAATCGTTTAACATTGGTTACATTTAAGCAACATAAATGTAAATACATTTTACAATGCAACATAATTCATAGATTTACCTCCCGTTATGGTCTTATCAACACGCTTTGGTCGGAGTATGGGATAACCCATGCATTGGAAGTAACGATGATGTAGAATATATATCATGAGTTGAATTGCTAAGAGTTTTGAAATTCATAGGTTTACCAAGAGCTGCAATACTAAACCCTTTTACATGAGAGAAAACTAAATGATTTATTTATCTGAGATAACATTACATAAAGAAGCGCCCCCATGTGTACTAATGGAGAGACTAGGCCATTCACTAAAAATAGCCAAGTGATATGGTTTGCAACGTGATCTTAACTCAATCAAGGTTGGATGCATCGGAAATGAAATACAAACACTAAAACCCCCCCATAAGTGAAACATAGGGAGGAAACAAAAAAAAAACAAAGATGGGTCGGAAAAACTAGGCATGATGAGGTATCCATGAACAAACTCTCATAATCGGAGAAAAGGAGAAAAAACCGTAGGAAAAAAAACTCCTCCCAAAAAGAGATAACACAACATAAACAAAAGTGATGGTAGGAGGACTCAACATGATCACCCAAGGACAACTTACTTCACCCCAAGCATTGATCGGATCTAAAGAAACTGATGTAATTCCAAAGGTTTAGTGAAGATTAAACCCTTCTACATGAGATAAAACTAAATGATCTATTGATCTAAGATAATATTACATGAAGAAGTGTCTCCATTTGTACTAATGGAGAGACCAATCCATTTACTAGAAATAACCAAGTGATATGGTTGCCAACGTGAGGTTAAGTCACCTAAGGCTGGATGCATTGGATATGAATTACAAACATTGAGAAGAGGGACTAAACTCGGTTGGGGCCTAGACCATATCTTCTCTTGGAGCTGAGCCTGAAATAATAATGGATGCACCAAGCAATAAATCGCCTCCTACTTATTTCATGCATGGATAAAATCTTGGGATAATGCCCAATATTTTCTCTCCCTACTTTGAAATGTTGTAGTGGAAAAGCCATTGTTTCCTGGAGGATTTAATGCTTGCATTTTTTCTCATCGTTGTTGTTATTTTTCGTGTGGGAAAAGTATGAGTCGAAACACAAAGTTTCCTTCATTGTTACCTATTAGTACATCAAGTGTGGGAAACCCATTGGGATCCTACATGCCTCCCTTGTTTTGTGCGTTTTTAGAATGGAAATCCCGCATGCCTGGAATGCATCACAGGGCTAGTCTCCTTGTCATTGAATTTGTAAGAGCATGTTAGGGATAAGTGATTTCCTTTATAATTTTAATTATAGTTTCTATGTAACATTGAAGGATTGGTTAATTCCCTATTATGGTTCAAATTGTATGTTGCTTAATTGACATTGCATTGAATATAAATATATTCACATTGAATTGTATGTTGTTTAAGTGTCATTTCCTTGAATATAAATATATTTCCATTGAAATTATTGGTAATGGATTAGAGTAATAATATTATGGTATGATAATATTTAGTGGTGAAGTTGCTACTAATAGTATTATAGCAAACAAAATGAGTTGTATAGAAACAAGTCCCTTCCTTTATTATTTGTTTTCTATTAGCTAAAGAAACAAGTCTTTGGCAAGAAGAGGTAGTTTCTCTCGGTGCACTATATTAGATTAGAATGGGATGTTTGGTAACTGTGAAGCATAATAATCAAGAGACTATTCTAGGTTTCCAAATGCAAGCCTATGAGTTGCTACTATTGTCTAGTTGTGCTATAGTAGGATCCTAGAGGAGTTGGGATTCAAGGTGATCTCCAATTTGTGCAAAGAGATATGAGCTTCTTTTGGGGTAGCATTGCAGATGCTAGGACTGATCTCGAGGTAGAGAGACCTAGGCATGAGTAGAGAGAGATGGACCTGGGCATGAGGTAGAAAGGTTTTAATGGGGCAGCGTGGATGGAACAATATGAATGACAAGAGACATAAAGGAAGAGAGGCATGAATGGTGCCATGTGAATGGAGTTGGGCGTGATTGGAAGAGAGGCGTGAAGGAAGTTGGGAATGAGTGGGGCTGCTTGAATGGAGTTGGGCGTGAATGGAAGAGATGAAGCTACATGTAGGTGGGAGGATGGAGCAACGTGAAGGTGTGAGGACGGAAGAGATGCAGTTGGGTGGAGATGGGAGGATGGAGAGGAAGGTGGCAGGAGTGTAGAAGCTGCATGGATATGGGAGGATGGAGCAGCGTGAAGGTGGGAGGAGTGTAGCATGAAGGCTGGAGTTTGCATCTGCATGAAGGGTGTTGAATATTGTAACTTCTAACACTATTATATTTGTACATTATTATTCCGGAGATGTTCCATCCCTCCGAGGTGACTCTAATATATATCCGGAGATGTTTATTCCTCCGAGGAGTTGTGGTAACTAGGGTTATTAGACCCACCATGTGGGGGTTGACCCTAATATTATATTTTTGGGGTTATTATACTTCTCCAGGAGAGGTCGGCCCCATTAGGGATTTTAGTCAGGAGTTGGAGAAGGAGGTTAAGTCTTGGAGCACATCTTGTATTTTGGTTGATCATCTTATTGAGGAAAGCTTTGTTGGGTTTTCTACCCCATGAGGGTTTCCCAGGGTATATTCTGTGTCTATCTTGTGATTATGTTTCTTTCAGTGATCTTGCTAGTCTATTTGGTTTAAACTTAAAATGGTATCAGAGCTAGACTGAATAGGACATCTTTCACAAGGTAAGAATCTCTCTCTCTCTCTCTCCGGTGAAGTTTAGGGTTTTAGCAAAAAGTTGGTATTGTTGAATTCTGATTACATGGCTGGATAGCCCTTCTCAAGACCAATCTTTTGAGCCCTAGATCGAACTTTTTGGTTGGGTAGAACTTCGAGAAAGTCAAACCCTAATTCTACCAAAAGTGCGATAAACCAGAAATTGGTTTCAGCAAAAAGTTGGTATTGTTGAATTCTGATCACATAGCTAGATAGCCCTTCTCAATACCAATCTTTTGAGCCCTAGATCGAACTTTTTGGTTGGGTAGAACTACGGGAAAGTCAAACCCTAATTCTACCGAAAGTGCGATAAACCGAAACAGAATTGGTCTCATTCTTGAAGAGAATGATCTTGCTCATTATATCAAGGATGAAGTTGCAGAACCGGAAGGAGATGAAGCCAAAGAGAAGCATAGGAAGGATTTGATTAGGGCAAAGAGAATCATAGCTGATTCTATTAAAGACCACTTGATTCCCCAAGTGGCCTCCAAGAAGACTCCAAAGGAAATGTATGATGCCCTAGGAAGAATGTATGAAGGAAAGAACATCAATAGGAAGATGAATCTAAGGACTCAGTTGAAGAATACCAAGATGCACAAAGGAGAGTCCATTCAAGACTACTTCTCAAGGGTCTCTCTAATCAAGGAGCAACTAGATGCCATTGGTGATACTCTTGATGAAGATGAACTTGTGATGACTGCTCTAAATGGTCTCACTAGACCTTGGGAATCATTCATACAAACCATGTGTGCCAGAAAAGAAAGCATGAAGTTTGATATAGTATGGGAGGATTGTGTTCAAGAAGAAGCTAGGGTAGCCAACAGAGAAGCTCTTCTCAAAGAGGATGACCAAGCTTTGGCCACCCACACTAAAAGAGGAAAAAGGGGTCACTTCAAGAAAGTGAACCACAAAAGGCCTCAACCCTCTCATAGATTCAAAATGAAAGGAGGATCAAACTCGGAAAGAGACATCTCCACAGTCCAATGTTTTAATTGTCTTAAGCTAGGACACTATGCTAGAGACTGTACCCTACCATAAAAGAAGAAGAAAAGGTTTGTCCACAAAAGACATCATGCACATATGGCAGAAGATGATAGTGAAGAAGAAGAAGGAAAAGAAGAAGAAGAAGAAGTATAGGAAAGGCCTCAAAAGAAAAGATCTAAAGTGAAGAAAGAAGATCCAGAAGAATATGTCCTATTTTCTGAACTCTTTGGATCTGTGTCTCCTGGTGAAGGCACATGGCTCATTGACAGTGGTACTTCAAAGCACATGACAGGTCATAAGGAAACTCTCTCCAGGATCGAAGAAAAGTCTTCACCTCAAAAGGTATCTCTAGGAGATGATTATCAATACCCCATCAAGGGAATTGGTGAAGCAAGCTACAAGCTTGATTCTGGAACACCCTTGAAAATGAAAGAAATTTTATATGTACCAGGTTTAAAGAAGAACCTACTCTCTATCTCAGCTCTAGATAAGAAAGGATTTAGAGTGGCTTTCATAGATAGAAAAGTACTAATGTGGTCCAAAGGAAAATCAATTAAAGATGCAGTTATCATTAGTGAAGAAGAAGGAGGTCTCTATAAACTCAAGGGTCATCCAGAAGCTGCCCTTGCTCATGAAGTTTCTAGCCCCAGTGAGCTATGGCATAGAATATTAGCTCACATTAACTATAAAGCCTTACCCTATGTAAGCAAGGTGGTCATAGGATTACTAGATTTGAAAGCTGATCATGATGGCTCATGTAAAGGATGTAAGAAAGGGAAGAATGTCAAGAATCCCTTTCCAAAGAGTGAAACAAAGACTAAGAACATTTTGGAGCTAATACGCTCAAATGTATGTGGACCTATGCCCACCACTTCTCTAAGTGGGTTTGAATACTATCTTTCATTCATTGATGACTATTCAAGAAAAACTTGGATATACTTCCTAAAAGGTAAGAATGAAGTCTTTGGAAAATTCAAAGAGTTCAAGGCTCTAATAGAAAATCTCTCAGAAAAGAGAATCAAGATTCTTAGAATCGATAATGGTGGAGAATATACTTCAAAGGACTTTGAAGACTTTTGTAAAGAAGTTGGAAATAAAAGGGAACTAACCACTCCCTATAATCTCCAACAAAATTGGGTGGCTGAAAGGAAAAATAGAAGTATCATGGAATATGTAAAGACTATGATACATGACCCAGATCTTCCCATGTATCTATGGGATGAAGCAGCCAAGACAACAGTATATGTACAAAATAGACTATCTCATAGTGCTCTTGATTTCAAGACTCCAGAAGAAGTGTTTACAGGAAAGAAGCCTGAGGTAAGTCATCATAAAATATTTGGGTGTCCTGTGTACATCCACATTCCAAAAGAAAAGAGAACCAAGTTGGATCCTTCTGGTAAGAAGGGGATATTTGTTGGTTATTGTGAATCATCCAAAGCCTTCAGAATTTACATACCAGGTTTTCATCATATAGAAATAAGTAGAGATATAACATTTGATGAAGAAGCAACTCTCAAGAAATCTAGGAAGTGCCAACTTGAAGAAATCTATGAAGAAGATACATCTCCCAGAATCACAGAGGCTGTGCACGTCCCTGAAGATGATTCACCAGAGGATCATGACATGCTAGAACCACAAGAACCTCGGATTACAGATTTATCTAAGAAAAGAAGGCCAGCATGGGCTAGAGATATTATTCAAGGAGCTGAAAGATATGGAGCTCCTCAAGGCTCCACTAGAGAAAGGAAGAAGCCAAAGCTAGTGTCGAACTATATGGCCTTGATGTGTGATCTTGTGGATCAACAACCTACTAGCTATGAAGAAGCAGCTCAGAAGAAAGAATGGATAGAAGCAATGACAGAAGAATATCAGTCAATAATGAAAAATGATGTTTGGGATATAGTTCCCAAACCAAAAGATAAAAGTGTGGTTTCTTCCAAATGGATTTTCAAGATAAAACATGTTGCAGATGGTAGCATTGAAAAATATAAGGCAAGATTTGTAGCCAAAGGATTCTCTCAGAAGGAGGGAATTGACTATGAAGAAACATTTGCACCAGTTGCTAGGTATACTTTAATTAGAACTATCATGGCACTTGCATCTATGATGAAGTGGAAATTACACCAAATGGATGTTAAGACTGCTTTTCCGAATGGTGTAATTGAAGAAGAAGTGTACATAGAACAACCACAAGGATTTGAGGTTAAAGATGGAAGAACTCATGTATGCAAACTGAAAAAGGCATTATATTGTTTGAAGCAAGCTCCCAGGGCTTGGTACGGAAGGATTGACAATTTCTTAACTAGAATGGGTTTTACCAAGAGTAAAGCTGATCCAAATCTTTATCTCAAAGTAATGGATGATGAACCAGTTATACTGTTGTTATATGTAGACGATCTATTTCTAACCGGAAATGAGAAACAAATTATTGAAAGCAAGAAGAAGCTTTCTTCAGAATTCGAGATGAAAGATCTCAGATTAATGCACTACTTCTTAGGTCTAGAAGTATGGCAAGAATCAAAAGGAATCTTTCTAAATCAAGGTAAGTATGCTGTGGAGATTCTAAAAAGGTTTGATATGTTGGAGTGTAAACCCATGGCCACTCCCATGGACTCCAACTTGAAGATTTTAGTTAATGACTCATCAGAATTAGTGGACCTAACTCTATATAGACAAATCATTGGGTCATTAATGTATTTAGCAAATAATAGGCCAGATATATGCTTTGCTATAAATACCCTAAGTCAATATCTAGTAGAACCTAGAAAGGTTCATTTAATCGCTGCAAAGCATGTAATGAGGTACCTAAAAGATACATTAGATTTTGGTCTACATTATCATGGAGGTCATGAACTCAGGTTACATGGTTACTCAGACTCTAACTGGGAAGGAAATGTCTCAGACAGAAAGAGTACTTCAGGTGGATGTTATGGTCTTGGATCTGCCATGATCTCATGGTTCAGCAAGAAACAATCTAGTGTGGCCCTCAGTACTGCTGAAGCAGAATATATAGCTACCTGCTCTTCCAGCTGTGAAGCAGTATGGCTTAGGAAACTATTATCTGGAGTGTTTGACTTAGAAATGGATCCCACTGTGATTATGTGTGATAATCAAAGCTACATCAAGATGACAGAAAATCCTATGTTCCATGATAAGTCAAAACACATAGAGATCCGATACTTCTATATACGAGATATGGTGCAGAGAGGAGCTATCAAGCTCGAGTATGTGAGCACTGAGGATCAAATTGCTGATATCTTGACCAAGCCCCTATCTCGAGTGAAATTTGAATACTTCCGAGACAAGCTTGGTGTAGTTCAAAATGACCCTCCTCGAAAGGGGGAGTAGTATGATCTCTGATGACAAGATTTTCTCATCAATGATGAGGTTACCTGGTTACTACACCTAGTTACTTAGAAACATTTAGATTTAGGACTCTTATACTTAGAATACTCAGTTTTACTTATACATGCTTTTGATACATGATTTTGATGATAGACGTATTAGTGAGAATACATGCTTTTGATGATAGATGTATTAGTGAGAATAAATACTTTTGATGATAGATGTATTAGTGAGAGTACATGCTTTTGATGATAGATGTATTAGTGAGAATACATGCTTTTGATGATAGATGTATTGGTGAGAATACATCCTTTTGATGATAGATGTATTAGTCAGAATACATGCTTTTGATGATAGATGTATTGGTGAGAATACATGCTTTTGATGATAGATGTATTGGTGAGAATACATGCTTTTAATGATAGATGTATTGGTGAGAATACATGCTTTTAATGACAGATGTATTGGTGAGAATACATGCTTTTGATGATACATGTATGTACTTGTATGATGAAGGATACTTGTATTGATAAGAATACATGTGAGGATTGCATCATCCTTGAACACATGTTCTAAAGTGAGCTATAGACAGGTGTCTTCGAGAAAGAAGAGGGATTGCATCATCCTTGAACACATGTTCTAAAGTGAGCCGTAGACAGGTGTCTCCGAGAAAGAAGAGGGATTGCATCATCCTTGAACACATGTTCTAAAGTGAGCCGTAGACATGTGTCTCCAAGAAAGAAGAGGGATTACATCATCCTTGAACACATGTTCTAAAGTGAGCCGTAGACATGATGTCTCCGATAATAAAGTCCTGAATGAACAGGTAGGGGATTGTATCTTCCCCGGACTGAGGTCCCAGAATTGAGCCGTAGACATGATGTTTCCGATAATAAAGTCTTGAATGAACAGGTAGGGGATTGTATCTTCCTCGGACTGAGGTCCCAGAATTGAGCCGTAGACATGATGTCTTCGATAATAAAGTCCTGAATGAACAGGTAGGGGATTGTATATTCCTCGGACTGAGGTCCCAGAATTGAGCTGTAGACTGGGTCTCTGATAATAAAGTTCTAAATGAACAGGTAGGGGATTGTATCTTCCCCAGACTGAGGTCCCAGAATTGAGCCGTAGACTGGGTATCCAATAATGAAGTCCTGAATGAACAGGTAGGGGATTGTATCTTCCCCGGACTTCGGTCCCAGAATTGAGCCGTAGACTGATGTCTCCCAAAACTAAAGATAGGATTGCATCATCCATGAACTGGGTTCAAAATGTACGTGATGGATTACATCGTCCCTAGACATGAGATTTGTCTTAAAGTGATGAGGATTGATCATTCTGGAACTTGATCATATTGTATCATCCATGGACCTATGTCCTAAAGAGAGCAGGATTGATCATCTTGTAATATGATCGTGTTATGATGATGCTGATGATTCTGTGATGACGATGCTGATGATCGTATGATGACGATGTTAATGATCGTATGATGACGATGCTAATGATCGTGTGATGATGATGCTGATGACGTTGCTGATGATCGTATGATAACGATGCTAATGATCGTATGATGACGATGCTGATAATCGTGTGATGACGATGCTAATGATCGTATGATGATGATGCTGATGATCGTGATGCTGATGATTGTGTGATGACAATGCTGATGACGATGCTGATGATCGTGTGATGATGATGCTGATGATCGTGTGATGATGATGCCGATGACGATGTTGATGATCATGCGATGACGATGCTGATGATGTTGATGTTCCAGTAACTGGTTGAGTTACTGATAATGATGAATTGAAGAAAGCTTCCGATGATTTATAGATGTATCATGTAGTTGACGACTCCTTGCTCCTGCAGATGTTGTTATAATATCCTTCTTGTTAAGGGGGAGTGTTGAATATTGTAACTTCTAAGAATATTATATTTGTACATTATTATTCCGGTGATGTTCCATCCCTCCGAGGTGACCCTAATATATATCCGGAGATGTTTATACCTCCGAGGAGTTGTGGTAACTAGGGTTATTAGACCCACCATGTGGGGGTCGGCCCTAATATTATATTTTTGGGGTTATTAGACTTCTCCAGGAGAGGTCGGCCCCATTAGGGATTTTAGTGAGTTGAGTATTAGTATAAATAGAGGAGGAGAGCTCCTCATTTGATACACTCACTCACAACTCAGAAAAGTAGCGCACTTGTCTGAGAGGTCTACACAAGAGTTGGAGAAGGAGCTTAAGTCTTGGAGCACATCTTGTATTTTGGTTGATCATCTTATTGAGGAAAGCTTTGCTGGGTTTTCTACCCCATGAGGGTTTCCTAGGGTATATTCTGTGTCTATCTTGTGATTATGTTTCTTTCAGTGATCTTGCTAGTCTATTTGGTTTAAACTTAACAAAGGGTAGAGTAGTAGAGCAGCATGGAGATTAGAGGATGGAGCAGCGTGGAGATTAAGGTTTGCAAGCTACGTGAGGCTGGATAAGTGGGCGCACAAGCAGCTGGAAGAGTGTAAGTTGGAAGAGAGTGCTCAGGTGAATGCTAGGCATGGATGCTACGTGGTGGCCATGTGAATATTGGGTGTGAATGCAGAACCAAGGGGTGGCCCAATTCCTCCATGTTTAGATCTGGAAGCGTTCCTACTTCCATGAGAAGATGAGGAGACTCATATGCCTTGACCACCATAATAGACCTTAGGATGCATTCAGCCTGGTGCTTCTGACAACCTTCACACCAATAGCCTGAGCCAATCCCTTAAGTTACTTTACTATTGCAATTCTTGCAAGCACTCTACCACATTATTTGATCAGGCTTAATAAAGTTGATGTATACTCTAACATTGAAGTAGGTTGGCTTTCCTTAACCTATAGAAGGCTCAATGGTTTGAGAAAGGAATGCACGTTTATAATACAACGATCTGGAACCAACCCTTGGAGTTCAACCAGGAAGGGTGGAACCAACAGATTCCATAGATGAGATCTTTCCATTTGTGTCATACCAAGAATGAAGATTTTGAGCAACTGGGAGATATGCATTTATCATTACAGTACTCCTGCATGTTGTAGATAAATAAAATCATGAGTAATCATTGACCCTAGCACTACGAAATGTGCGGAAAGGTCCCTTTTTGGTGACTTGGACCTTAATAGTCCAGTTCCCTTGATAGGGATTGAGAGAAACTAAGGGGTAAACCCTACGTGAAATTCCCAATCGTGCAGCAGGTGTAGCATTTCCATGTTGCTCATGCACAATCTGTGCAATAGAATTTGAAACAATTCCATCAATTGCCTTAGCTTTAACTTTAGGTTTTATATCCACCTATTTTCCTTCTTGTTTCACTTTTATTTCACTAATTTCAGCATCAAGCGCAGGTTAAACCACCTCACACTTTATGACTATTAATGCCCTCTATGGATGATTCCGAATGCAGTTGCAAGTGTACTCAACAATACTAAGGAGCCCCATATTTTGTAGCTTTCTAGAGTTAACTTCTCCAATCATAGTCATTGGAAGCATTTCATTGAGCTTCATCTTTCCATCATTTGCAACAAATGTGAATCTGGTGTTGCTGCTCCCTATGGGCTTGAGATCCACGATCTGCATGACTATATCAGATGGCTTTGGGGAAGAAGGATTTGTGATCATAGCCTCCATGGCACTCGGGGTAATCATTTCCTTATCCATAGCTCTTGTTCCCTACAATCCTGTGTAGAATGGAGCAGGAATAACGACCGATTGGCAGCGGTGCGATTTGATCTGAGGATGTGGGATGTAGGTGCATTGGGTAATGCAGTTCCTGGAATGAGGTTAATAACATGGTCTATGTGGCGATAGGGGGGGAGTCTAGTAAGGGTTTGGAATACATCGGAAAAATTTTGGAGGAGAGGAGACATGGATTTTGGGATGCGATGAGGGGTGTTGTTTGGTTGAATGGGGAGGACAAGAAAAAGTGATACACATTGCTTGAGATGGATATGAGGAATTTTTTTTGTGTTGGCTTGGGTTTTGGTGGGGCGGTTGTAAGGATATAGGTGTGGCTAAACTTGGTAAGTTTATATTAACGATATTTGGCAGTATAAATGGCATTTCGTTGGTCCTGGAAAGGGAGGCCGAGAATTAAGTCAGCAGAATCTAATGGTGGTACATCAAGGAGTACAGAGTCTTTAAATTGATCGATGGAAAATGTTACAAGCAACGATGACAAACTAGTAGATGAGGAACATCCTTTTGGACCCATCCTAGATGATATGATTTCAGGTGAGGAGTGGGGTCAGATGGAGGCGTTGCACTAGCTCTTGTGAAACCATATATTTCTGGCTGCCATTGTCCATGATGAGCAAGGCCAAGGAATTTTTTATTTGGAAATAATGAGTAAAGAGGGGTAGGGTAGATGAGTTGGAATATCAGATGTCATTAAGATCAATGAGGGATCTACTTCAGTAGGATTCTCAATAGAAACCTAATCAATTTCATCTACAGGTTGCGATGAAGTAGCTTCTGTGCATATATTTTTGTTGGTCTTGAGAGATTGTAAAACACGACAATCTGAAGTGTTGTGGGAATTATTCCTTTGGAAGGAACACCACTGTGTATTGGAATTTTTGTTGGTAGGACGAGTGGAGGGAAAGCGAGAAGTATTGGGTGTGGGAGTTTGTGAAGCAGAGGGATTCTGGTTGGGACATGATTGAGGAGTACCACCTCGAGGAGCAATCTTACTTTCAACTGCGAATGCTCTTTGAAAAGCTTTATCTAATGTAGAATTTTCAAACAACTCAACTTCTCTACGGAACTGAACCAATAAACTAGAATTAAATTTTAGGAATAATACACCTTTCAGGTCTGGAATGTGTAACAGCAGTCGAAGTTTGGAGAAGTATGCAATATAGCCTTATACCCCTTGTGTAGGTAGTTGGTGGAGTTGGTGCTAGCGGATCCATAAATATTGAAGATACCCAAGTGGATAAAAATGATGTCTCAATGCTTCACACATGCAAGCCCAAGTGTTGATTGGTTGAGAAGAAGAAGCCTCTGTTGAGGTGCCAATGTCTATTACCAAGGTAGTATTTTCCTGCTCTGTGTCCCACCAAGTTTGAGCAAGTCCTTCCAAGTGTAGCGCTAGAATCTATAGCTTTCTCTCTTTAGTAAGGCCAGTGGAAGTAATAAAATAGGTGGAAAGCCTATAGATCCATGAATCCACCGCTTCTCCATTGGTTTGGCCAGTGAATTTAGGGAGCTGGAACTGAGTATCTAATCGGCATGGATTTAGGTTGGTCTCTTGTTGCATCCTCATTAACTCATTGAGAACAAATGTGAGGTCTTGGACTGTATTAGAGGCGTTTGAATCAGGATCAGTGGCCAATGGATCTCTTCTAGGAGGCATCTTGTGAAGTATGAAGGATTGGAGGCCAAATTTTGGAGATAGAATTGATTGATGCTCTGTGTTGAGTACAAAGGGAACAATGCACTATGGGGTTGCTATAGGCTTACGAAATAAAGGCTTGGCTAGAGGGAGAGATCTGTGGGCATGAATACCTGTGAATCTCCTCTCTTATAGTGGAGATATGTGAGTGCCTTGGGAAAGATCTTTGAATCCACCATCAACTGTAGGAAATCCTAAGAAGGGTGTGAGATCTATTAGAAATCATGAAAACTTGGAAAAAAAAAAAAAAGATGTTAAGAAAACCCTTAGTGCATATCTTGCTTCTCCTTCGGATCTTGCAGCTCTGATACCAATTGATCTCCAATTTGTGTAAGGATATATGAGCTTCTTTTGGGGTAGCATTGTAGATGCTAGGACTGATCTTGAGGTAGAGAGAACTCGGCGTGAGATAGAAAGGCATTAATGGGGCAGTGTATATGGAATAGCCTGAATAAGGAGAGACATGAAGGAAGAGAGGTGTGAATGGAGCAATGTGAACTGAGCTTGTCGTGATTGGAAGAGAGGTGTGAATGAGGTGAGAAGCGTGAAGGAATCTGGACATGAATGGGGCCGCTTGAATGGAGTTAGGTGTGAATGGAAGAGATGAAGTTGCATGTAGTTGGGAGGATGGAGCAACGTGAAGGTGGGAGGAGTTGCAGTTGCGTAGATATGGGAGGATGGAGCAAAAGGTGGGAGGAGTGTAGCAGCTGCGTGGAGATGGGAGGATGGAGCAGCATGAAGGTGGGAGGAGTGTAGCGTGAAGGCTGAAGGAGTGGGCAGCGTAAAGGCTGGAGTTTGCACCTGCGTGAACAGTGGAGTAGTGGAGCAGCGTGAATATTGGGGTTTGCAGGATGTGTGAGGCTGGAGGAGTGGGCGCACAAGCAACTAGAAGAGTGGCAATTGGAAGAGAGCGTTGAGATGAATTCTTGGCGTGGATGCTGTGTGAGGGAAGCATGAAGATTGGGCATGAATGCAGAACCAAGGGGTGGCCCAGAAAGAGTCCTCAATTTGAACAACACAACTGAATTTGAACAATGGAAATTACAACACCTATCTTCCTTTTAAATAGAATTGTAGTAAAGGCACTGAAGCAATTGTTGATATTCAGGAAGGTTTTGGGAAATTAAGATTATTGGGCTCTGAGACAAAACATTGAAGTGTGACTCCTGAATTGGATTTACTAAAGTTGGGTATGATTTAGGGATGGACAACCAACAATGACACTTCATTTTAGTGTATACATTTGTCAAGTAAGTACAGTCAATAAAATCATTTTAATGTATACTTCTTAAAAACGAATTGAAGGGTCCCTTATCCATTTCCGTAAATTCTTCATTTTATAGATGAGTCGAGAGTATCAAGTCCCTCATTGTCACTGATTGGTGATGGCCAATGTGTTGTACTCTGAGTGACCAATTTGGAAAGATGCAAATATTTATTACTCATATTAGAATTTGGTGTTTTGACTCCAAGTGATTAATATCTTAGAATTTTGGGTGGATTACCATCTATTTTTTCCTAGATTGGAGGATGGAACAAGTTTATTATCCAAATTAATTTTATGTAAGTCATTCAAAATTTGAAATAAACAATTATAAAAAAAAAGATAAAAAATAACTGGTAATTGATGCATGGATAACTTGTAACTGATGCATGGATAAGTAGTGAAGGACAACCATTTAATTAAAGAAGGTAACACTTAGCAGAGACATAGATAATATGAGAACAAGTAACTGAGACATAGATAATATAAGAACAAGTAACAGACAGCATGCTCATGACACTTAACTACCTGCCACAAGTTAAATTACTATACTAAGTTAAATAGCTATACTCGTATAAAAAGGTGATTAGCTCAACTCATTGGCTATATTTTTCGAGGGGCATCAAAAAGTCGATTAGCTACTTATCGAGCAAAGTCAGCATCGAACCAGTGAGATATATTTGGTTCACAACAAAACAACAAAAGACAGCATGATTTAGTTAAGTACAAGAGAAGTGTGTGGCGGGCCGGCGGCCTGGTGATTGCGTCCCATATCAATCCGTCTTTTCTTTTATATCATGTGCATATTGTAGGGAAGCTTCCAAAATAAATTAAAGTGGAAGAATAATGGAACATTCCAGTATCTTTGCCTTGTCAAGCCTTTAATAATGACCTAGAAAGAGAATAGAGAAAGAAACCGCCTGGAATGTCTACTGGTTCAAAAATAAATTATATTCTCGAAGTACATTGAAAATGGATGAACTAGTAGGACCAGGTCCACATATCACCTCCAACACTTGGTATGGAGTCAAAATGTTATACTTTTCCTATTTGAAGATATTTTTGTCCTGCTTGAGAAAAAAACAAATCCAAAGTGACATAGTTCGACGTAAGTTGATGGGATGGCAAGAAATTTTTTCACTAGTAAGTATATTAAGATTGAATTAAACATTTTATATTGGATTTTTGTTCTTTGGTTCAATTCGTAAGCATGTGAGGTTTAGGGGTTCAATTCCTCAGCCTGATTAGGGGTAACTCATTCCTTCCGATAACTTCTTGTGGCTCTAAACCATAATTCAAAATGTAGAATATTTAACCTTAGAAGAATAAAAACTTTAAAAATCAAAATTTAATAAAAACTTTTGAATGGAAACTTTATATATAATATATATAGCTATATTTTATTTCATAGTTATTAATAATATTAAGATTTTATGTTTGATTGAAAATATTTAGTATAATATATTTACACCTATAGGTGTTTAGAATTTGGGGTGCATTGCTTTTCCTAGATTGAAGGAGGATGGAACAAGTGGATTGTCTAGATTGATTTTATGGGTGTCGTTTAAAATTTGAAATAAACAATTATATAAAAAAGAAATATAAAAAAATAAATGTAGTTGATGCATGGATAACACGTAGTGATAGAAAACTCATTTAACTAAAGAAGGTGGCAAGTAGCTAAGATATAAACAACATGTGATTATAGCTAAGCATAGAAAACAAGTAACCTATAACTTTTTCATGAAACTTAACTCGTGACCTTTTTTTCCATAGAAAAAAAATCCTATTTTATTTTCATATGAAAGAAAAAATACATACTTGAGGTGTCTCTACACTTCATAGATTACATTCATCTAGTTTTCTGCAATATACTCTTCACATTTTCTATTACATCATGGTGTTTTCCATTGTTGGATTTAAATTCTTAGATTACATTGATCTAGTTTTCTGCAGTACATTCTTCACAATTTCTATTACATCATAGTGTTTTCTATTTTTGGATTTAAAAAGATTCTTTAAAAACAAAAAAGTGAAATATTTTACTCCTCAAACTAGAGAGCAACCTTCAAAATTTACTTTTGATACGCCCATTCTTATCCTTGTGATCATTAATTTTCCTATGTTTATCTTAAGCCCCTCCTTTGATAATCTATCAACTTGTTCATTTAGTTCTCAAAATATGACAGATCTGGAATGAATTGAAAGCTCATGTTAGCTCTCTAAGCTTTGAACTAATTCCTTACAAATTTAAATTCAAAATTTTCTTTTTCCCACTCATGAAATGACACCATAATGCAGAATCCCCATATACTTGTAGTTCCTGAATACCTTCTTCACCATCCAGATAAAGAAGAATCTCGACCTCCTGCTATATTATTTGTCCCGTTACCAAAATTAGCTTTGGAATTTATAGTATGATGTTTAGAGATTTTCAAAATTCCCTCCAATACACAAATATTGTTTTCACATTCTCCATCAAACCATCCCCTACACCCCTTTTCTTCTGATTCTAATTCTTTTATTATTCTCACCCTTGTCCGATGCTCCTTTTCTTTGAAAGATGACTGCATTGCCATTAGTCTTGTTGTTACTTGAAAATATGGTATTTGCTTATCCTCGAAAACACTGTAGTTTCACGCAATCTATATTCCCCATAGAGCTACAAAAGGAACACATTTAATAGCTTTCAACTCATTTTTCTTAAACCACTACTCCAAACAATCAACTATTGTTGTTGCTTCCCAAATATTTTATAATTGGAGACGCTCACCAATACTATTCCAAACTTGTCTTGAGTATGAAAAACTTAGAAAAACATGGTTTATGTTTTATTCTTCCATGAAGCATAGAGTACAAATGCTAGGATTAGATATATTTCTTTTATAATATTAACCCATGTAAGTGTCTTCCCTCTCAAGTTCAACCACATGAAAAGTTTACATTTTGATGTAGGGGAATCCAAGCCCAAGGGAAACAGTCGGGCATGATCGACAAAATACTCCCAGAGAACGGTCGACGATCTCTCGGATAAAGGGTGATAGTCAATAGAAGGTAGTGAATCATGGGGTTTTCAACCAACTAAGGTCGATGGCCGATAACCAGACAAAGTAATGAAATGGTCGAAGTTTATATCGACCAGACAAAGAAAGCAGTCGAGGGTCGACAACATACAGTCGATGAGGATTGGTTGAGATAGAGGCCATGGAGAGTGACAAAATGAGTCACTTGTAGAGGATGAATTCCTTCTGGAAGAAGAGAGGGGCAATTGACCCAGATGGTCAATGAATGGCCAAGAGTAGACTTTCGTCGAAAAACCAAGTTGTATCGAAGTCGAGACTAGTGAGAGGACTAGGTGAGTCAGTGATGACGTCGACGTAAAGTATGCCGACTACATCAAAGTGGTCGAAGGATGAAGACTACGAAGACCAAAATATTTTGGAGGGATCGATGGCTGAGTCACTGGGCTGGTTCGATGCAAGAATACCAACCAGTGAAATGATTGAGTGCCTGAGAGGAAGGAGCCGACGTAGCATGGCGACAACTGAGTTACATTCAAAGACGAGAGCAACTACGGTTGGGAAAGAAAGAAATGACGTCCAGTCATTGGATCAAATGCAACTGAAGGAGAGGCAACTGAAACTGAAGTCGCTGAAGAAGTGTCGAACAAAGGATCGACATAGTGTGCTGAGTGTAATTTGACCACTCAGAGTATAGTTGGTCGACGGAGTACCAATTGATCCTAAGAGGATGAGTCGAAGATGATCGACAAAAGAAGGTCGACCAGGGGGATTTCCAACGACCACTAGTGCGAGGGAGACTGGAAAACGAAGCCAGGTAGTCGAGCAGGAAGCTGTTGAATTAGGGTCGACAGGAGCGAAAGTCAAACGAGTCGAATGTCGAACATCGACACCGACAAAAGCATAAAAGGCCAACTGAAGGGGGGATGGGGCAGACTGGTCGCCGTAGAGACTAAGTGAATCTGACAAGTTAAGTCAAGGACTCACAAAGCACAGAATGGTCGACATGGCATAGAGGACAGTGATAAGACTGACCACTGTGGAAAAGTCAGAGAGGTGCAGGATTCAAGGAAATATACCTACAGTCATTGTGGGTTGTTGAGGAAGTTAATGGTAGTTAAGAATGTGTTTGAGACCAGTTTAGGTGTCTCCATAGGAAGAGGTTGTGCAGTGCAGTCAAGGGGCACTGAAAAATGTAGGATCCATCGGATTAGAAGTCAAGCAGTAGACAGAGAAGGACGTCTCGGGGAAGCCAGTCGGAGTGGAACTCAAGAACAACAATAGAGCAAGGTAGAATACTGGTGTGGAGGCAAAGAGGAAGGGATCGATGAATCAATCATTCTTTCGTTCAATAGAGGATCAGAAGAAGGAGAGGATCACGCATAGGGAGAAACACATTGAGTAAAACAGAGATTTACTTATGTATATTGTAACAGGCTAAGGTCAACTTGTTCATTGCTTTGTATGTAACATTGTAATCAGTTCAAGTAATAGAAGCCAACTTCTTGGCATTCTAGTTCACGTTTAGTCTATGTGAGAGTTTGTGTGATTGACTGTGTATTATAGTTAAGCAAGAGGGTCCGACCAACCTGTCCTTGCGTGACATTTTTTGGTGTTATATCCTTCCAAACTGCCTCCCACCACCATAGTTTATTTTTGTCCAAATTTCCCATAATAGCTTGTATGCCAACTTCACTAAGTATCTTCCTCCTTCCTTATTTCCTGTTCATATTAAAGTATCTAAATCTATGTTTAGCTTGATAAAACCTCTGTACATTTATCCCTTACATTTATTCCATTCATTTTCCAAGTCCCCTTCTAATAGTAGAGATTTCGTCGATCTCCATCCCTAGCAATAACCTTTGTCTATATCTATATAATTGTCACCTCACTAATATAATATATACCTTGTTCATTTACCATGTTGATCATCTCATGTGAGAGAATAATTTGATTACTGCATCCCATTATCCCATCATCCCAAGTATAAAATTTGAGCGATTGCCTGGTTTCCAAGCTAATAAATCTCCAATGGCTAGAAATGAAGATAGTGTGGCCTTCCAAAACATGGAACCACCTGTGAATATTTTATTTGGATTTCTTATCGAAGCTATAAAGACATCTCCATTAAGATACTTAGTGTGAATTATTGATTTCCATTTTCCTTCTTTTGTGATTAAAGACCAGACTGATTTTGTAGCTGAAGATATACCAAACTTGTTTATCTCTTTCAAACCTCATCCTCCTTATTCTTTTTTCTTAGCTATAATATTCCATGCCATCCAGTAAATACATGTATCAGCTTTCCCCCTCCATAAAAAATTAAAAAAAATATTTCTCAACTTGTTAAGAACTACTTTTAGGGTGTATGCTATTATCATCCAGTAGACTGGAATATCATTTAATACTATTTGTATCAGTGTTACCTTCCCATCTCTTGAAAGAAACCTATTACACCAAAAGCTGATATGACTCTCTACTTTTGAAATCATCCATTCTCAGTCTAAATTTCTATAATTATCTGGATTCAAATAAAACCCCAAATATTTAAAACCTTTTGTTAATTATTTATGGTCCATCAAGATTTTATCTTGAAAAGTATGAAGTTGTTGGTATTCTATAACAAAATGATAACAAGTTGATTTATCAAAGTTTATCTCCATACATGTCGCTAAGCAAAACCATCTAGGATTTCTTTGATTTTGCAGTCTTCCTCTGTATTGTCACCAAGGAACGGTAAGGCACCATCGAAAAGAAGGACATGAGTTACACTTACCTCAAGACCAAAGCTAAATCCATGAATCCTATTGAGTGATTTAGCAATCTGAGGTGATTTGTCATGTCCTTCCATCACTATCATGAACACGTATGGCGACAGTGGCAAAGGTACCTTAAACCTCTTGAATATTTGAAAAAAAATTATGTCACTCCATTAATTATCAGAGAAAAATTAACTGTAGGTATGCACGTCCAAAACCAGTTCACCACCCCCACTAACATGCCTATCTGAATTAGAAACAATGTTATATAAATCCAATTGGTACGATCATAAACCTTTTAAACATCTAATTTAATAACCTTTGCAAGATTCTCTTTAACCTTGATTGTATGGATACTTTCCTACGTTAGCCCCACTACTTCATGAATATGCCTACCATCCAAAAAACCCAATGGTTATGTTGATATATTTGTTGAAAAGACTGGCTTTAGTCTTTTAGCTATTATCTTCAAAATGATTTTATAATTTGCATTACATAATGATATTGGCATGAAATCCACGAAAGATGTTGGGAAATAAACTTTTGGTATAAGAACTAAGAAGGTAGTGTTAAACCCGGATGGCATCCTTCCTAAAATTCTAATGTATTCAATAAACCTTAGTAGATCCACTCCCAATAACTCAAAAAAAGCTAGGAAAAACTCAAAAGTCCAGCCATCCAGGCCTGGACGTTTTTCCTTTTTTCCTTTTTATCTTTACCCAAAGTAAATTCCAGTTCCTCTAGAGAAATTGGTACAAAAATATTGTCATTTTCATTTCCATTTATCCATCTTGGAAAACAAGAGCAGGTTTTAACTATCTTTGCCAAATTATCAACTTCGGGTTTAGTATAAATGCTACTGGGTGAAAACGTGAACTTGGGAAAAACTTTTATGACAACGGAGTGAAAAAAAAACTAGTGTGCACGGATGATCACATGAAAAAAATTCAACCTCAAACTCTAGGCCGAGAGTTTGTGAGAGTTCAAACTCTCGTTCGAGAGTTTAATTAAAATCTAGGCCAAGAGCTTGAACCAATCCACGCATTGTATTTTTACAAAAAATCTCGGATGAGAGTTTGAACTAAACTCTCGGTCGAGAGTTTGGAAGATATGTTTTCGGCCAAGAGTTCATGGTCAACAAAACCTGAGGAAAATATCTGGCATCTTTCTGGAACCTTCAACTTCAGCAAGCCCAAACCCTTGCAAATTTTAAATATTATTTGTCAGACTTGGTAGCAATGGATTCATATTTGAATCTAGTTTCCAATGATATAATAATTGTTTCATTTCGATTTGAATTTTTATTTATTAATAATTTTTTTCTAGACCTTATCCCTTAAGAATTTTATTACTCTGAAAATCATCCGAAATGAAAATTCAATATCATAACGAAGACAACACCAAAAAATTTGAAATCTTCACAGAGATCTATCTTGCCCCATCCTCTTCAAAAGTGTACTTTTAGTTTTTTCAATAAGAGTCACACTAAAAATAAAATTGAAGCTTACCAACATGTGTCAATCAGGCACTATTTTATGAACATATGCTATTTTGATAAATAATAAAAATAGTTCTCAAGTTCAAAAAACCTCAAAATATAGTCCATGCACAAGTGGACTATGTATAGATTATGGTCATTCATTGTTTAACCTAAAATAAATAACCATCTCTCAAAAAACTAGTGCTCAGGCTGGTCACTCATTATCCATACCTAAAATTTTCAAGTATATGCCGTTGGTGAGCACCAAATTTGTCCCTAGGATATGTCCATAACAAAATTAAAAAAATACGAGTAGAAAGCTAATTCAATTCTCTAAAACATTTGTGTTTACTTCAAGTTGAAATTCCTAAGGGAGATATGTTAAATTTTCAGTTTTAAATCACAATACTATAGGATCTTTGCTGAGAGAATAACATCTACAGTATATCAATGCATGACAATCATAATATGACAAGCATCACAAGCATCACAAGAATCAAAAGCATAGAGACAAGAGACACAGAGTTTCCGTGGGGAAAACCCTAAGGTGAAAAACCCCACAACTTCCTCAGAGATAGAGAGAGCAATGGCTCAACCAAAATACAACCAAATAACACAGAGATAGTCTCCTAGCAGATGATCCTCCTCCTCCTCACAAGTGCGCCACTTTCCAGAGAGAGAGTGAGTTACTTTTCCGAGTGAGTAAAATAAAGATCTCCTATCTCTATTTATACTCACCTTTTTGCCTAGTGACCTACTGGGGCCGACTTGTCTACTTGAGTACATCCACATTATATTATATATTAATTAGGGCCGACCCCATAAGGTGGTCTAATAACCCATCGGCAAGTACACACACTTGCGACACTTGTCAATCCACATGACGACACTTCCTTATAGAGGAATAACACATCTCTTATAAGGGTACAATAAATATATATATAATACACAGATGAAATACATTCCGAAGTTACATATACATCAACACTCCCTCTTAACTAGGAAGGTATTTCTCGACACAGATCTGCTAGACAAGTCTTCTTCTCTGGATCATCGTCATCGATGTATCGTCATCGTCATCGTCACTGCTGCTGCTATCTCATCCAATCTCTGTCTCTACTCGTCATAGGAAGTTCTACAGAGCCAGTCCTTTTTCATACTGGATGTAGTCCCACCACCTGCAGGTCTTCGTCATCACTGGCCATACTGTGGAATCCTCAGGACTTTTACGTGCGTCACAAAACCTCGAAAGAGCATCCCAGGCTGTTACGAGCACACAGCTCTACCTATAGGATCTCCCAGGGCGCTATTACATGTGACCCCACCACAAAACCTCGCAAGAGCATCTCAGGATGTTACGGGTACACAACTCCGACCTGAAATCTCCCAGGGCGCTATTACATGTGGTCCACCACAAAACCTCGTAAGAGCATTTGCCAGATATCCCAGGGCACTATTACATGCCATAGGCAAAACCTCGTAAGACTATCTGCAGATCTCCCAGGGCGTTATTACATGTGGTCATGGCAAAACCTCGCAAGAGCATCCCAGGACTGATTACGGGCACACAGCCCAACCTATCGGATCTCCCAGGGCGCTATTACATGCCATAGGACAAAACCTCGCAAGAGCATCTGCCAGATATCCTAGGGCGCTATTACATGCCATAGGCAAAACCTCGTAAGACTATCTGCAGATCTCCCAGGGCGCTATTACATGTCCTCCCAGAGCAAAACCTCGAAAGAGCATTTGCCAGATGTCCCAGGGCACCGATATTACATGCCATAGGCAAAACCTCGAAAGACCATCTGCAAATCTCCCAGGGCGCTATTACATGCTCATCTGCACAACCTGATCCACGGCCATAGAGTATCAACCTGATACTCACCATACATCATCCTGATGTATCCATGATCATCCTGATCATCATCACTGCAACGTCCTGCTGCATGTCATCTGGAGCAACATCCTGAAGCTCGTTATCCATGATCATCCTGATCATCACTGCAACATCCTGCTGCATACCAAGTATCTACCTGATACATATCATCATACATGATCCTCCTGATCATACAATGTATCCACCTGATACAAATACAAATACATGATACATATCACCATACATGATCCTCCTGATCATACAATGTATCCACCTGATACATATACAGATACAAGGTCCAAGCATCCAACAAGATGCATATACAAAATACATACACATGATCCAACTGATCATATCCAGCATCCAACATGATGCGTACATACATACATAAAAATGATCCAACTGATCATATCCATCATCCAACATGATGCGTACATACATACATAAAAATGATCCAACTGATCATATCCAGGCAGAAACCAGAACATCATCCTGATGCTCATCATCCAGCACTTACATCCATAGCCATGTGAAGGATCCTCCTTCCAACATGCTTGGAATGGCTTCAGCAAATGTGTCCATCACTTCTTCCTCGAAGTGTCCTCGATCTGAAGAATGCCAAGCCTCTCTCTGAAGTACTCGAACTTCACCCTGGCTAGTGGCTTTGTCAGCACATCTGCAATCAGTCTGTCATCTCCTGTCACAAATAAGTCATCAACATACAGAAGTAAAATCACTGGATTCCCTTCCTCAACTTTGAAGTAAAGGTTGGAATCTGCTTTACTCTTGGTAAAGCCCAAACTAGATAGGAAACTGTCCATCCTACCATACCAGGTTCTGGGAGCTTGCTTCAAGCCATACAAGGCTTTCTTCAATCTGCATACATATGATTCCCTGTTATGTATTTCAAAGCCGAGTGGCTGTTCCACATATACTTCCTCTTCTACTACACCATTTAGGAAAGCAGTCTTGACATCCATCTGGTGTATTTTCCATTTCATTGCTACAGCCAGGGCAAGTACTGTTCTGATGGAAGTATATCTAGCTACAGGTGCAAAGGTTTCTTCATAATCTATTCCCTCTTTCTGAGAGAATCCTCGAGCTACGAATCTTGCTTTGTACTTCTCCACACTGCCATCTGCAGCATGCTTGATTTTGTAGATCCATTTTGAAGTCACAACAGACTTCTCTTTAGGTCTTGGGACAACATCCCAAACATCATTCTTCATTATTGATTGGTATTCCTCGATCATAGCATCCTTCCATTCTTTCTTTTCCGCTGCCTCTTCATAACTGGAAGGTTCTTTGTTTATGATGTCACAGAGTAAAGCAACATAACTGGTGTGTGATCTGGTTCTCTTCTTTGCTCTGTGTTCTTCTTCTGGAATGCCAAATCTTTCTGCATCATGAATGAGCTCTATCCCATACAGGTTTCCTCTTGTGAGAGTTATCCTCACGGGGTGGATCTACAGGTTCTTGTGGATCTTCAAACTCACGAACAACTTCTGGAACTGCTTCAGTCATGGTAGTGTCCTGAAATCTTGTTTCCTTAGGTTCTTCATAAACTTCGGTAGGTGCCTTCCTTGATTTGATGAATGCTGAGTTTTCATCAAATGTTACATCCCTGCTGACATCAATTTTCTTGAACCCTGGAAAGTATATTCTGTAAGCCTTCGAGCTTTCACTATAACCCACAAAGATGCCCTTCTTTCCTGAAGGATCTAGTTTAGTCCTCTTCTCTTTTGGGACATGAGTATATACTGGACAACCGAATATTCTGAGATGGCTGACTTCAGGTTTCTTACCAGAAAAGACCTCTTCTGGTGTCTTGTTGTCCAATATCTTGTGGGGTGTTCTGTTCTGCACATATACAGCTGTTCTAGCTGCTTCTGCCCATAGATGCATAGGAAGATCCTGGTCATGCAACATTGCCCTTGCTGCTTCCATGATAGTTCTGTTCTTCCTTTCTGCAACTCCATTCTGTTGAGGATTATAAGGAGCATTCAACTCCCTCTTAATCCCTGAATCACTGCAAAGCTTCTTGAAGTCATTTGAGGTGAATTCTCCACCATTGTCGGATCTGAATGTCTTGATTTTCTTGTCAGTTTGATTCTCCATCAAGGTTTTGAATTCCTTGAATTTATCAAGCACCTCATCTTTTCCCTTCAAGAAGTATACCCAAGTCTTCCTGGAGAAGTCATCAATAAATGATACATAGTAAACATACCCACTCAGGGAGCTGGATGACATAGGGCCACATACATCTGAGTGGATGATTTCCAGGATGTCTTTTGCCTTGCTTTCACTGCTTGGGAAAGCCTTCTTAATGTTCTTACCTTTTGCACATCCTTTGCAAACACCTTCATGTTTGGTCTTGATTTCAGGAAGACCCTCTACAGCCTTGCTTGCAATTGGAAGTGCTCTATAGTGCATGTGAGCAAGTCTTCTATGCCAAAGTTCACTTGGCTCCATGGATTCATGTACCATGGCATGTTCAGGTTGACCCTTTAATTTATACAGTCCTCCCTCTTGCTCTCCAATCACTACTGCATCATCTATGGTCTTTCCCTTTGGCCACATTAGTACTTGGCCATCAACAAATGCAACCCTCATACCTTTTGCATCTAAAGCAGAGATGGAGAGTAAGTTCTTCTTGAGCCCAGGTACATAGAGGAGTTCCTTCATCTTCAGAGATTTTCCAGAATCTAGGTTGTAAGAGGCTTCACCCCTTCTTTTGATTGGGTATTGATAATCATCCCCAAGTTTCACCTTATGGGGTGACTCATGTTCAGATAGGTTCACAAAGGATTCTTTAAACCCAGTCATGTGTTTGGAAGCCCCACTATCAATCAACCAATCATTACATCCATGGGAGATGGTACCTGTAAGAGCAGAGATCAGAACATATTCTTCTTCACTTGATGAGACATCATCACTGTCACTTTCTGCCCTAGCCTTCTTCTTTGGGGGTTCATCATCTTCGGCAGCATGAGCATGAAATCTTCTTTTGCTGCCCTTCTTCTTCTTACTGAAGTTATTGTTATTATCCCTTTTGTTCTTGGGACAATCTAAAGCATAGTGACCCTTCTCATTGCATGTAAAGCATCTTAGGTCCTTCTTATGAGTTCTTTTGTGGTGAGAGTGATCCTTCTTGGTTTTGCTTCTTTTGGTGTGAGCTGCAAGCGCTTGATCTTCTCCTCCCATCTTTTCCTCACGAGCTATAAGTCTAGCTTCTTCTTGAGAACATTCTTCCCGAAGTCTACTGAAGGAGATCAACTTCTTCCTTGCACAAATTCCTTGAATAAAGGAATCCCATGACCTGGGAAGGCCATTTAGAGTAGTCATCACCACCTCACCATTCTCCACCATTTCATCCACTGCTTCTAATTGTTCCTTGATCTGAGAGACCCTTGAAAAGTAAGATTGAATGGTTTCTCCATTCTGAAACTTTACTGCTTTTAATTGGTTCCGCAGGGTCATCTTCCGATTTATGTTCTTTCCTTCAAATAGCTTGGTCAAGGATTCAAACATCTCCTTGGGTGTCTTGAGAGAAGACACATGGGGTATGAGATGGTCTTTGATAGAATCAGCAATGATTCTCTTTGCCTTGACCAAGTTCTTCTTGTGCAATGCCTTGGCCTCTTCATCCTCTGGGATAGGGATGTCTTCTTTCACATATGAGTCCAACTCATTCTCTTCCAGGATTAGCCCAATCCTATACTTCCAAGCTCGGAAGTTATCAGCCCCTTCAAGCTTATCCTCAAGCTTGGTGTGAAGAGACATCTTTAAGAGTACTTCAAATGGAAATAGAAAAGATTTAGAACTTACCACTTGAAGTGCTGAAAACTGGATCTCGTCCCGGATTAGGGTTTTTTAGTGAAACCCTAAAAATTCAAAATGTGAATTTCAAAATTCCGGAAGGATAGAAAGATGCGCCTTGGAGAGCTGATCAGCTTAGTACATTCAGAATTTGATATCAGGAAAGTCTTGCCCTTCAAAATTGCCTTTTTGTCCTCCCGGGTTCACTAGGGAGAGCCCTGAATTAGGGTTTGAGTTTCCCGGAGATCTACCCAGCCAAAAATCTCGATCCAAAGCTCAAACCTTCGATTTTTGCAACGAGCTTCCAGCTGTGCCTTCAGTTTCCAGAAATTCATATTTTTGTGGAAACCCTAATTTTTAGGGCCAAATCTGAAAATGCTTGGAACTGAATTCTGATTGGACAGATAGATGCGCCTTGATGAGTAGATCCAATCTACTATACTGAATTTCAAAAATATGTGGAGGGAAACCCAATAAACAAGGAATACAAGCTTCCGTCACTGCAAAATGTCTTCTTCTCAGTTAAGCTCTGATACCATGTTAAATTTTCAGTATTAAATCACAATACTATAGGATCTTTGCTGAGAGAATAACATCTACAGTATATCAATGCATGACAATCATAATATGACAAGCATCACAAGCATCACAAGAATCAAAAGCATAGAGACAAGAGACATAGAGTTTCCGTGGGGAAAACCCTAAGGTGAAAAACCCCACAACTTCCTCAGAGATAGAGAGAGCAATGGCTCAACCAAAATACAACCAAATAACACAGAGATAGTCTCCTAGCAGATGATCCTCCTCCTCCTCACAAGTGCGCCACTTTCCAGAGAGAGAGTGAGTTACTTTTCCGAGTGAGTAAAATAGAGATCTCCTATCTCTATTTATACTCACCTTTTTGCCCAGTGACCTACTGGGGCCGACTTGTCTACTTGAGTACATCCACATTATATTATATATTAATTAGGGCCGACCCCATAAGGTGGTCTAATAACCCATCGTCAAGTACACACACTTGCGACACTTGTCAATCCACATGACGACACTTCCTTATAGAGGAATAACACATCTCTTATAAGGGTACAATAAATATATATATAATACACAGATGAAATACATTCCGAAGTTACATATACATCAACAAGATATGGCAGCCCTCGCACGAAGTTGAGGGACCTTTTAGATGCAATTGGGTAAATGCGAAATGCATGAGAATTGTGTAAATTAACAATGCTCACGCGTTATGTAAAACTAGGAATGGCGGGTTCCGAACCTGCCATGTAATTTAACATGTAGGATAGGATTACAAAATGTGTGAGCATTATGGTGATGCATAATGCGCGCGCATTATGTATCACCATAACGCTCGCGCGTTTTGTTTAGTATAACAAAAAAAAAAAAGAAAACGGAACGAGCCATAAAATGACGAGCGTGGCTCGGATCGACAAACCGTCAACTCCATCAGATTTAGGACATCGAGATAGTACTAGGGGTGCCCCTCTCCATCAGTCCCATGCCCAACCAGTTGGTCGAGCCTGCTTGTAGATCATCAATATCTCGGTCCAAAATTTATGTGATTTTAAACAAGGGAATATGAGCACCTTTGAACTAGGAAGTGGTAAAATGAGCTAGGTTGAGGGCAATAAATGCTGTATTTGTATGATGTTGCAAGGATTTTGTAACGCGACAAGTTTTTTCTCTATGCTCCGAACATGGAAGCCATTAACTAATTAACGCTGACGTTAAATGTAGGGTAAGAATCCCTATAATGCCATAAAGGAAAGAGTTCATCATTTAAAGCATCAACATACCGGATATTCAACCATCGTCCAAGTGGCTTGCGTATGCATCTAGAGTTTAATTTTAATCATTCATGTCACGTCCAATTGAATTTTAATGGGTCCAATTGAATTTTAATTGGTCAATCCGAGCCATAGTCGTCATTCTATGGCTCGTTCTATACCCCTACGTCCTAAGAAGGTTGAAGTTGTAAAGCAACAGCTCTCTAGTATTCATCCTGAAGCTATTTTATTTATGTCTTAGATAAAGAAGCTCTCAGTTCATGAGTTGGAACATAGCGATCTTAATAGGATTTATACAATATCTGTTTTACGAGAAATTGACCTTAGAACTTCTCATAGCAATGACAATAAATCCTTCATTTTGCATTTGTTAGCAGAAGAAGATCAATTTTCGACAAAACAATGTAGTTATTACATGTGGAGGCAGTGGTTTCCCGTGGAAAACAGGTGTAGGGTTGAGCAGAGAAAAGATGTTGGGAAATGGGCTATTACATTAGCTTTTCCGATGGGCGAACAACTTACAGAAGAAAATATGGCAGTTGTAGGTATCTATGGTTTTCTTCCGATGGAAATTGTAACAGGATTTCCATTTATAATACAGGCATATTTTTTACTAGTTTCGTCAAGAGAAAGTATCATTTTCAATAACAAGTGGAACCAGGGAATCCTTCATTTTGTTCCATTATCCTTTTGTTCAATATTTCTTGCTCTGATAAGTGGTAATTCACCTCTATCTTTGAAACGTTTATGTAAACTAATAGAAGTTCGGACAATACTCCCTACTTTTAAATGCATTCTGGAGAAAGCAAGAGGACAAGTTCATCAAAGCCACTTCATTCATCTATATTCTCGTAATGTACAAATAGTCCATCCTTATCTTGATAAACAAGAGTTTTATAATAGCTTGAAGTTTTTGGGTGTGGTTATCTCCCTATATTCGGTTGTCTAATTTGTTGACAAGCTTTCCTGAAGATCTATACGTTGAACTTCTTTGTTTTATTGCTGAAAATTGGAAGGGATTTCCAAGTCACCTGCAAAATGCTCCTTTGTTGAGTGGTTGAATCAGTATCCTAAAATTACAGAGATTTCTATCTCAAAGTTTGTTGAGTGGCTCCTACATGTACTATCAGACTCAACAGACAGTAAACATGTTATCAACACTGCACATTTTTTGCACTATTCATCTGCAAATAACTACATTTGGCTCGAAAGGTGTCCCTGAAGACCTTTTGGATGCAAGACGGAACGAGCCATAGAATGACGATTGTGGCTTAGATCGACAAACCATCGACTCCATTGGATTCAGGACATTTTGTGAACTGTCGTGCTATATGGGAGATGGGAAGGCGGGAGAAGAAAATGTTAAGATTTAATATGCTAAGACAGAAAATAGCAGTATTACATTCCATTTCACAATAATAGCATATACAGGATCACTGAAGAAACAACAAGCACAACATAAACACAAGAGACACAGATTTATCCTGGGAAACCCTCATGGGGTAGAAAACCCAGCAAATCTTCCTCAATATAGATGACCAGCAATATACAAAGATGAAAACCAAAGACATGATCTCCTCCTCCACCATAGCAGACCTCTCCTCCACAAGTGCACTACATTCTGAGTGAGGGAAGTGTGTGTATAATGAGGAACACACCTCCTCTATTTATACACATCTCCGACTTGTACTTTATATTAACTAGGTCGGCTCCAACTTTACTACTGGGTTAAACACCCCACTACAACTGACTGGGCTGACCCCACTAGGGTGGTCTAACAACCCTTTGACCCACATAACACATACAGGGCCAACCCCCACTAGGGAAGTGTAATAACCCAAGTTACCACATTCCGACGGAGGAATAAACATCTCCGGATATACAATAAGATCTTCATGGAGGAATGCAACATCTCCAGAATACTAAAGTACAAATATAATATTCTTTGAAGTTACAATATCTCAACACTCCCCCTTAACGAGAAGGATATTATAACAGCATCTGCATTATCACGATCTAAAACATCTGGATCATCTCGATCTATAGCATCTAGATCATCTCGATCTACAGCATCTAGATCATCTCGATCTACAGCATCTGGATCATCTCGATCTAGAGCATCTGGATCATCACGATCTACAACATCTGGATCATCTCGACCTACAACATCTGGATCATCTCGATCTACATCATCTGGATCATCACGATCTACAGCGTCTGGATCATCATGATCTACAGCATCTGGATCATCTTGATCTACAGCATCTGGATCATCCCGATCTACAGCATCTGGATCATATCGATCTACAGCATCTGGATCATCATGATCTACAGCATATGGATCATCACGATCTACAGCATCTGGATCATCACGATCTACAGCATCTGGATCATCTCGATCTATAGCATCTGGATCATCTCAATCTACAACATCTGGATCATCTCGATCTACAGCATATGGATCATCACGATCTACAACATCTGGATCATCTCGATCTACAACATCTTGCAACACAGTTCACGAACGATGCAGTCCTCTCATGTACATTTTGAACCCAGTTCATGGATGATGTAGTCCTCAAGTACATTTTGAACCCAATTCATGGACGATGCAGTCCTCACATACATTTTGAACCCAGTTCACAGATGATGTAGTTCTCTCACGTACATTTTGAACCCAGTTCATGAACGATGTAGTCCTTTCACGTACATTTTGAACCCAGTTCATGGGTGGTGCAGTCCTCACGTACATTTTGAACCCAGTTCATGGACGACGCAGTCCTCACGTACATTTTGAACCCAGTTCACAGACGATGCAGTCCTCTCATGTACATTTTGAACCTAGTTTATGGACGATGCAGTCCTCACGTACATTTTGAACCCAGTTCATGGATAATGCAGTCATCACGTACATTTTGAACCCAGTTAATGGACGATGCAGTCCTCATGTACATTTTGAACCTAGTTCATGGACGATGTAGTCCTATCTTCAATTCTCAGATACATCAGTCTACGGATCAATTATGGGACCTAAGTTTGAGGAAGATACAATCCCCTACCTGTTCATTCAGGACTTCATTATCGGAGACCCAGTCTACGGCTCAATTCTGGGACCGAAGTCCGAGGAAGATACAATCCCCCACCTGTTCATTCAGGACTTCATTCTCGGAGACATCTTGTCTACGGTTCTCTTTAGGACTGAAGCCCAGGGATGATCCAATCCTCACATGTCCACCAAGGACTTCATTCTCGAAGACATACGTCTACGGCTCTCTTTAGGACTGAAGTCCAGGGATGATCCAATCCCCACATGTCCACCAAGGACTTCATTCTCGAAGACATACATCTATGGCTCTCTTTAGGACTGAATTCCAGGGATGATCCAATCCCCACATGTCCACCAAGGACTTCATTATCGAAGACATACGTCTATAGCTCCTTTTAGAACATGTGTTCAAGGATGATGCAATCCCTCTTCTTTCTCGGAGACACTTGTCTAGGGATCCTTTTAGAACATGTGTTCAAGGATCATGCAATCCCTCTTCTTTCTTGGAGACACCTGTCTACGGCTCCTTTTAGAACATGTGTTCAAGGATGATGTAATCCCTCTTATTTATAGGAGACATTTGTCTACGGTTCCTTTTAGAACATATGTTCAAGGATGATGCAATCCCCTTGTCACCTTAGACCCTATCTAAGGACCATCCACCAACCTCTTTGTCGGCATCACCAATATAGGTATCCATATCATCGACCTCACTGTCGATGCAGGCAATCTCATCACAAGTGATCACATCACTCCCCCTTTCGAGGAGGGTCCTTCTGAACTATATTAAGTTTGTCTCGAAAAACTTTACTTGAGGTAGAGGTTTGGTTAGTACATCGGATTGGTGGAGGTTTGGTTAGTACATTGGTAACTTGTTACAAATTCGAATTTTAATTCCTTTCTGCACCATATCTCGTATATAGAAATGTTAGATCTCTATGTGCTTTGACTTATCATGGAACACTAGATTCTCTGCCATTTTGGTACAACTCTGTTTGTCACATAGGATCACAGTTGGGTCCATCTCTAAGTCAAACAATTCTGAAGCCATACCGCTTCACAACTAGCAGAGAAAGCAGCCATATATTCTGCTTGTGCTGAGAGCCACACTAGACTGCTTCCTACCAAACCATAAGGTCATGGCTGATCCCAAACAATAACATCCTCTCGATGTGCTCTTCCTATCTGATACACTTTCTGCTCAATCAACATCTGTGTAGCCATTTGAAGTCATTATCTCCAAGATAACATAGATCAAAGTCTATCGTATCCTTTAGGTACGTCATCACATGCTTTGCAGCTATTAGGTGAACTCGTCTAGGTTCCACTAGATACTGTCTCAAGGTGTTTCACATCAAAGCATATATCTGACCTAGTATTCGTTAGATACATCAATGACCCAATAATTATTCTGTACAGAGTTATATCCACTAACTCTGATGAGTCATCCGCTAACAGCTTCAAGTTGGAATCCATGAGAGTGGCCATTCCAACACATCAAGTCTTCTCAAGATTTCTCAGCATACTTTCCCTAGTTGAGAAATATTCCTTACGAGCCTTGCCATACTTCTAGACCTAGGAAGTAATGCATCAATATGAGATATTTCATTTTCATTTCTGCAGCCATCTTCTTCTTTCTTTTCATGATCTATTTCTCATTCCCTGTCAGAAAGATATCATCTACATACAATAATAGTATGATCCATAACCTTAAGGTAAACATTAGGAACAACTTTACTTTTGGTAAAGCCCAAGCTTATCAAGAAACTGTCAATTATCCCTTTGTGACTGAACATCATTCACACTCTGCATTGAATGATCTTCTGCATATCTATCTGTGCCATCTCTCATTAGATAGGTCTACTGATATGAGCCTCAATATCATTCGAACTCTGTGGTGAGTTCCTTCTTGCATCCATGCCATCTGTGTATAGAAACCATATTCAACCTTGTAGCAAAGGTTGAGATCCACATCACCCATGGTGATCATTAATCTCATCAATTGATTATCGATCCTGGGTACCCATACAGAACCTGTTTCACACTTCTTCTTTAATTACACCATTAAGAGTATGGTCTTATCTAGCCACTTGGAGCAAACATCTCATCATGATTCTCTTCCTCTTTCTAAGAGAATCTTCTAGCCACAAGCCTTCTATAGTGTGTTTGATTTGTAAATCCTTTTGTTGAACATCAATCGCATGTTTAGTGTTCATCATTCATCATGATCTTTCCTACAAATCAAAATTAAGTACATGATTAATAATACTTAATAATCATCAAATAATATTGACATGATAACCTATTATGCATACATATATCATTTACATGATTATGCAACTATTTTGACCAATACTTTGGTACAACACTTTCCCATATCCTGTATGCATACAGTGGCTATCTAGATGCCTTCCATCTCTACCAGAACATACTATCAAGAGTGTGCACAACTCTCAGTATGTCAGCAAAGAGGTTTCATTCTAGACAAGCAACAATGGAATGTCTTTCCAACTTACTAATCATATGCATATTAGTAGTATACTGTTCAATGATATACTCAACATGATATATTCTAGGAATACAAATATGTATACAACTATTACAAGCAATATCATTTACTATTTCAAATAACAACTCAAATACTTATCTTTTATGGTTGTCTCTTGCTTGATCTTCTATATGTCTTTTGAACTTCTATTCATTATATACCACTGTGCATGCTCAAGTGTGCACTAGTGTCAGCCTCATGATCTCATACACAAACATACATTCATTAGTATATTCTCAATATTATCAAAACATCATAATTCTAAATAATCTTAAATATGTATAGATAATAAACATTAGTATTCAAGGTTTCAGGGAAGTCTTCTTTTACTCATGCATATTCTTGTTTGATCATGGGACTCTTCTGGTTAGTTAAATCATCAATCAAGATAAGATACATAATGTGCATAAACCCTTGATTAAATTTATGAATAAGCATAACCAATCATACCAGTATACCTATATAACGGATCCTAACACAAGGTAAGATTCTAACATGACATAGGAAAACATACCTGGATTAGTATACCTGCTTAGTTATGTCTAACATACCTAATCAATATCTTCTTTGTTCTCTTAAATGATTTAGAGATCCTATGCTAGAACTTGCATATCTCATAAGTTAAGCATAATAGAACAAAGTCATACATACCTCGTAAGTAGAACTTCTATGTGATCAAAGATTATGTTGTCATGGTCATGGAACTTGATTTTCCTTTTGTGATGTACCTGTATCTTCTTAGCAGACAACATCAACCTCATACAACACCACAGTGCATTAGTACAATCATATAGCCCTAATCAATGAATGTCTTCTATCATTCACATGCATTCATACTGTTACTAGTGTGATAAGACAATTCTAACATTAATCAAGATTGTACTAATAAATAATATGAAGACAGACATATTATGAACTTAATCAGGAATTAGATTTCAATACATACCTAAACCTTCGTAAGCCATACTTGTCGAGACTTCTTGTAGTCTTCTTATGTAAGGCCTTAGCCTCAACTCCCCCTGAAACTTGATTTGGAGCTTGATTAGGGTTTGCTAGAGAAACCCTAAAAATTCAATCTTTGACTTTCACGCTTTTGAATGGATGGAAGGATGTGTCTTGCTGAGCTGATCAAACTAGCATACTTCAATTTTGAAATCTCCAAAATTTGACCCCTCAAGATTGCCTTTGAAACTTCTCGATCTTCTGGACAGGATCCCGAACTAGGGTTTGATGAATCCCACCCTTCTGCCCACTCAAAAGGTTTGATCCAAGGCTCTAAATTCTTATGTTTCTGAGGAGATTCCAGCCGTGGTTATAGACTTCAAAAATTCCAACTTTTGCTGAGGCCCTAATTTTCCATCTTTCTTATCAAAATCCCGAACTGGGGTTTGATCAAGCCCGGTCTTCTACCCAAACAAAAAATTCGATCTTGGTCTCTAAATTTTGATTTTTCCTGAGTAGCATTCAGTCGTGGACTCCAATTCCAAAAATTCTAACTTTCTCCAAAATCCTAAATAAAGGAAGCCATGAATGAAGGTGCTCCAAAAATAATTCTGTTTTGACAGAAATATGTACCTGATTGTTTCTACTGCAACTCCAAACATTTCTATCCATAGGGTCTGAAATTTTTTTTTGTGGTATCCTGACCAGTCATCTTTCCATCCCGATAGGTCTGATCTCAATTGGATTTTCTGAGAGAGAGTTATGCCAAGTGTCGCAACGTGACTTCTTTATGGGATAAAACAGGAGAGTGAACTTGTACGTCATGCCACGTGTCACTGGTTCAACTTCGGCCTCTGAAAACATTTCTTGAGATAGTATAGTCTGTGTACTACCTATCACTTTTTACAAAATTTTATTTGGAGCTTCCTAGCCCAAGTTATGACCTTTTTTCCTAGGTCACCTGATGTTGACTTAGATCTGGAAGAGGCCGAAACCCTAACTTGTACTAATCATAACTCACAAAGTACAACAAATCGGAGGGTGTCCTTTGGACACAAGATACCTGGGGATGTTATCTACGACCTGTAAAGGTTTCAGATCCTGAAACTTTTCCAAAATAAATTTATAGCGAAAGTTCCATGATGACTGGTTTTTGCTATACAAAACCAAAACCTTGAAATTTTCGCAAGTGTCGTAAGCGCCT